>OZ007499.1:10241767-10622079 GCA_963931805.1 Microdon myrmicae
AGGTCATTAGTCTTGCGCCAGAGACTCCTCGACGGGGAATCAAAGCCCGGTCTCCCGCGTGACAGGCGGGTATACTAACCACTACACTATCGAGAAGCCCAATAGCCACACCTAGTATACACTTAAGTTGTTGGGCCTTTTGAAAGCAAAGTTGTCCCAGTGATTATGGGAATGGGCCGATTCGAAAGTGCGCTGCATACAATTTTCATTATATGTGGCTTAGAAGTCGAAGGCAACAGGAAGCAATCGTCTTCAAACCATTGTATTTAAAGCAGTCCTTCAATCAGCGCGGTGAACATTTAGTCCTCTCCAAAAATCATTTGTTTACGGCGATTGTCTCAGCATCTTTATTCGACAAAGAACTAAATTTGTCAACATACGAAAGAGTTGAACGACGTTGTCGTGTTCAATTGGCAATAATGAACACCGTTTACATAATATCATCTTTAAAATAATGTAAACTAAATAAATAAAAGTTAAATTTTGTATGCGGTGGTAAAAAAGAAGTAAATGGATTTTGTTTTATTTAATTTTTAAATCAGTAGGTTTCCCTGTCCCGCGTCATGTACGTATGTGGCGTTTTTAGCAGATACACACACGACTAATAGTGAAGAACAACACCACCGAAAAGACAAGTGGGACAATCAAAGCACATCCGTTAAAGCCGCACACAGTAGCAACAACATAACATTTCGCTATCGGTTGAGTGTCGTTGGGTTTGGAAATCGGATATGCGGCTGAGGCCTGACACGTTGAGCTTTGGTTCTATCTTGTAGTGATTCTAACCCTTATAGTGTCGATTCGAATCCCACGTTCTGTTCACTACCGTCGCAAACGCTGTACGTACCCTAACACCAGAAACAGTAGTTGAGTATAAGAAAGTGTTAAACTGTTTTTTTTTTCTTCTTACGGTTGCATCAAGATGTGTAATCTTCGAAAGACACTACGGGCTCGAGCCTTTGGTAAGTACAGAGTTGTATGTAACAGTCCCGCATTTTGGTAATAAAACCCACCATCGGACCTTTTGCCGCTCTCCTCATGGGACTGACTTTGGGCTTTCCTTCACGGGGTTTGTTAGCCCTTTAGTCTGGTTTCCTATTACCCTCTGCACCTTCTCGTCTTGCTCTTTTGAGCGCGCATAACCTATTGCGCACTAGAGTTACTAGAATGAAAAGTTTCTTTCAATTTTCCACGTCATGTAATCTGCGAATTGCCTTGGTCTCTGGAGGTTCCTTTTCAATAGAACAAATCGGCTGCATTCAAAAATAGTACTGTGGCATCTCTTACAGATACACACAATTCACAAGCAAAAATAGTGAAGGACACCGAACGAAAAATCGAATAAAAAAATACATCAGAACCGTATACCAAGCATTAACAAAAATAATTCACATCAGTGGAGTATAGTCGAGTTTTAAAAAATCAAATTCTAAACATGGTCAGTAGCCTGGTGGGTAACGCTTAGGTTCAATTTTGTTCGTGATTCAAACTGTAATAGCGTCAGTTCGAATCACACGATCTTCTTCACTATTATTTCAAACGCTATAGTACGTTCGGCAACCTCTTTTCACATTTCACATTTTATTAGAGAGTTGGACGATCGCGTTCAAAGCAGTTAGGTATTCTCGATATCTACCGTGCCTTGGCAGTGTAATGCAACAGTTGCAGTTCCCATATGTGGACTTTATCCAAACTTTTGGGAATGGGATGAATTTAAAAGTCCATCTGCTTTTTATGGTAAATCAGCAGAAGCCTCTCCTTCTTCCAGCTTCATCACGCCATTCGACCAGGCATTTCAGATCAGAATCTCCTCAGATAGCTAGGTGGAATAATCCCTCTATAACGAATATCGGTTCATCGAAGATCGTTCTGAAACCGCATAGAGTCGGGATGCTGTTCTGCGGTTTAGGTTGTAGAGCCACAGCTATACTGGAGTGGCATACCCGTTACAGAATATTATTGTTTCTGTATCCTGGCCACCAACGTTTGGCAATATCCCGGAAATGACTACTTGTAGCCCTGTGGCTTTTTTACTCGCATACTTAAATCTCAATATGTTATCGAGCATGATTTACAAACATTTGACGTCTTGATTTGACCGCTTGGACTTTTTTTCGAATTGGTAGTTAGCACATCCTTCGCATTGTCGATTATGTATTAGCTGTTATGGTCGACTAGTTCTAGCCCGCCTTTAATCTGTCGAATTTCCTCATTAGAGAGCCCTTATACCTAGCTTATATGTTTACCACTGTCGTCTATGAAACCAAAATCATCATCATTAATCTGCAGGAACCCGAAAATTTATAACCTCACTAACTCGGCTACGTCACCGTTACCTGTTATCTGTGCATTTACCCTCCACGCTTCGTCACCTAACACAATTCCTCCGAGGTAATGCATAACATCTTCCTTGCGGCTTTCCCACCGGTGTTCTTCAAGAACTCTATTCTATTCCACTTCTTGTGGTAGGTTTAGTTGTAATACTCCACAGTGCATAATATTTCAGACTAGTGGTCAAAGCACTGAACCTTGATTAACTCTTCCCGAAGCATCATCGAATTTTTTGTCCTCATCGGACTTTTATTATACGTCAGCGTTTTGTTGGCAAAGTCCCTTATTATGATTTTGTAGAGTTGGAGTTTAGTTCCTTTTAAAAGTGTCGATTGTTGACGGCTGATGGAGTGTTCCGCCGAACACCGTTCACAAATGAAAATACAACACGGAGCAAATACTGTCCACCAAAAATGAAACACTGAGCATTGGTTTTCCAGCTTTGCTTTTTTATTAAAATAAATCACTTGATTCGGTTTTACAAACAACAACGTCCAACGTCTTATCTTCGCGGTCACGTTACACAAGTATCTCGTTTTTGTTTTACGGATCATTCACTAATTTTCTGTTTTTTCTTTACATTTAATTTTTCGCGGTTACTCCTGCCACACACGCGCGACGTTCTTCCTTTTCCTCTGGTGTCCTCTTCTGGAATTCTCAACGTCGACTAGTTTCTTCTCTGGTGAATGATTTCATTCAACCCTTGTTTTCTTTGCTCTTAGTGGTGACTCTCTCCTTTCGCTTTTCCTGGGTGGTGACTTCGAGAATCTCTCCACCAGGGAAGATCGCCCTCACACATACAGACGCGGAAGTTATTGTCTACTTGCTGTAGATCATTCTGTGATCGTCGGAATTTTCACACTTCTGTTGGCTTGCCTGTGCAAACAATCGAGTTTGTCTTTTCTTTTAGGCGATCAGGGGATAATGGTAATTCATTGTTTACTTAGCCCTATGGGAACAGCATTTTCGCTTATTGCTGTTGCTTCGCAACGGCCTTTGTTTAGGCGAAGTACATTGCGGCAGGGACAAAGGTTTTGTCGACGGTTTGGTTTTCCGCAATTTGCTTATCGCCGGAGACGAGATGTTTGTCGACGTCTGGCGCAGATGTGCCAACCGTTTGTGTATATCCAGTTGATGAATCGATACACAATTTCTGTGATGGGTCGTGTCCTTCGATCGCCGTGCAGGCGTAGGAGAATTGTTTGGGACTTGTGGGCCACGTATCTGTGGATACGTGGGGTTGCTGACACCAGTATGAATGTTACCTTTTTTTCAGGTGGAAAGGAGGACCTTGGGGCCACGTGTCTGTGGGCACGTGTAGTTTGGCTATAGATGAGTATGTTCCTTGGTGGAACGACGACAGCTCGACCTATAGTAGTTTGTGTGGTTCGTAGAACCGCCACAGACTTTTTTGGTGGACAACTAGTTGGTTAAAGGCGATTTTTATTTCCATCATTACCATGGAGAAGTATTTCTTTGTTTCTTCTCTCGAAGTTTTCCTTTTATTACTTCGATCGCTGTATCGACCACTGCGTTAACGGTGTTGATGTCGTTGACGGTCGATCATGAATTGCTAAATCCATTTTGATGATCTGAAAGCTCTCCGTTGTTTTGCTTTATGACAATATGTCTGCCCTTGTACAATCTGTTCTAGGATTTTCCCACTGCGTCTATGGAGGATATGGAATGACAGAATGATTGGCTATTCTTCTTTGGCGGCAGTACTATAGTATTTACTTCAGTGGGTTGGAAAACCTCGGCTTCTTTTTAAGAGCAACCTCGATAATTCAATTTGAGGTCCTCTAACCGATAAGAACTAAATGTACCATATAATATATGTTTGGTTTTTTCATCTCCCAATAAATGGATAGATCGTTAGAGTGTCTACGTGTTATTGTACGTCCATTCAGGTCGAGAAAACGGTGGCACTTCAGTGAGCAATGATTAAGCAGGTAAACAATGCAAGCTCAATGATTGTCACCACCTCTAAAATCTGCCTGCCTTTTCTGGCTGACTTCAGTCCATAAACTGTCTCAATTTGAACATTGTACATCATGGCAACATGAACTTGCTCCTCTCTATCATCGCCAATCAGAAACTCCATACGCATCATAACCTTCCTGTCGCTGGCCATCTACAGTATTATTACATAACTGTATTGACCAAAGCACACATACCCATCGCGATTGGATATTCAGCTCAATTTTCTATGTTATGAGATGGCTATTTTCCGATGTCCCTGCCGCAAAGCACCCCCGAATTCTTGAACCATGAATAAAATTTGAACGAATAACTCTACAGAAATAAAATGACTTTTGATGAACAGCATTCTCGGCACTTGTTTCGTTTTAATAATTTTTTATTGTTTCTTCCATTTAGAATCCTGATTCGCAAATAAGCCACAGTATTGCCATTTCGTCAACATGGTCATTCCTCGGGTCAATCTTTTCATATTTACATTCAATTGCTGGACTCATTGTGAGCAGATGCCGCTGAAGCTATTGAATGTAAAGTTTATGTTAATAAGAATTTTTATTTCTTACCATCGCAAGGATGGAGTCATTCCCTGCTTGTGCTTGTTATAAAATTTTGTGGTTCATCATAGGAAATGCGTTATCGAGTCTCTGGGGTCGCAATTGATTGCATTTCTTATTGCCTACATTTCTCCCAAAATTAGCGATTGCCACAAAGACGTGGTACAATAATGTTAGAAGAGACACTTGGTTGTGGTTAAGGGACTTCATCTAAAAAAAAAGATACGTGTATCCGGCCCTTCATTGGCTGCCTCGGCCCAGTGTCATCTTGATTGTTTAGTAGAAAGCTTATGCAAATCCCGTATTGTAGCACTCACCACTTCACATGCGAGTATGTACAGGATATGGTGGGACGAACATCTTTTCCCGCCGCCATATCCCCATAAATCTTCGGTGTCCTTATCTCTAATTGATTTATGATATCTCAGTAAATTTTCGAGAGCAAAAACGACGTGCGCGTCACTTGGAAAGGTTTCGGTTCCATCCACAAACATCAGTCACCTTTTCCTTGGCTAACAGGATAGACATACGATAAACGGCAGCCAGATGCTGTATCCAAGTGACAAGCCCAAAAGGGACATTTTCTGTACTGTTTTTTTTTTTTCATCCTACCACTCTAAATTCTATGCAAAAGCACATAATCCACGAACCACAATGGAGGCGTTTTAGAATCGTTACGCAGATAATGTCATAAGTAACCGTTGAAAATCTAAATTCTTCATCCTGATGCCTGTCACATAGTTGGCTAGGAAAGACTGGTTCCAGTCATCGCTCTGCGCTGAGCATGGGTATCAACAAATCAAAGCATTTAACACCCAGCGAGAGGCTAACGAAATTCTCAGTGATTTATGACAAGGACATGTTAGTCGTGCGATTTGTTCATGCAACAGGATTGCGGCAGTCATGGCGTTGGAAGGAATCGCACGGGGACTTGGTGAAGTTATGGCGGAATGGAGAAGAAAAAATTCAAACACAGTGCGGAAGTGCAGTGCATTGGGCGTCTATTTCGTAAGGGCACAGATGGATTTACTTGCAAATGAAGGTGTTAAATTTTCCTGACAAGTGTAACACCTTTGCGGATGATTTATTTGTAGACGGAAGTTCGTTGGTAGTACGATGGGTGACGACAAGATCTACTCTGAAATAAAGTGTTTGTTTTTGGAATGTTGTTTTCAGGCATCTCACAAATGTACAGAAGAAACCAATGCGGGTCAAATAGGCCAGTATGTTAACTACTTTGGATTAGGAGGAGGTGTTAAGGAGCGTGTACTCTCTTACCTCAACTGAGCAGTCTCATACTGAAATTGATTTATTAAATGGTTGTGGTTTTCAAACGGAACTCTACAGTTCCATATTAGATTTTTAAATTATTTTTAACATAAGGATCAGAGAACACGTATGCCACAATAAATACTTCCGTACATTATTTCAATTACCTTAATGACCACAGGTAACTAATATTATCGATTGCGATATATTTTGTGGAACACAATATTATTATAATATAAGGGTTATTGATCAGAATGTGTACCCAGGGTCCAGTTTTGTACAGTATTGAATTGGCTGGGCTGTGATCTATGGAAAATTGGTTCATTTCATTTCATTTTTCCAAATATTTTTTTTTCTTTTTATATTCTTAATTTCTAAATTAAAGGCTAGACAAAAAATGCTTAAATTTTAGCTCAATTATCTTATATAATAACTTACTGGTCCTTCGCAGACGATCTAAGCTAAACATTACTTAACATTTGTATAATTTGCCTTTCGGCGACAGAACTATGTGGCAGTACTGATAATTAGTTGAAATACAAAGAAAAATTTGAAAAACTTTGTCAATTTTTTTTTCTGTTTTTTTTTTCTTAAAATTTAACTTACTTAACTTACCCACTTTTTTTTTTTTTTTTTTTTTTTTTTATGTAAAAGCACAACCTAACTTAACTTAAATCTTATACTACCCTAATTCTAGAAAAGCTAAGTCTATGTAAGCTAGCTGATGATACTATGATTCTATACCGACTTTGGTACCCAGGTCTTTATATGCCATTCAACCACCAGAACTGTTGACGCTGTCTAATACTATCGTCCCGGTCTCTGTGGGAGATAGCCCTACTGAAGCGCAGGAGCACTTCTTCGGTGCGCGCTACTTACCGGTCGTAGCACAATGGCCCGTCTACGGATGATCTACTTACATGATACATCAGCGGAATTCCGGATCTATCCTGTATAAGCCCTTTCATATCCAAGTCAAGGAACGCCTCTGGTGGAACAAAGCCGTTGCGACGCACGCTCTCATAGTACAAGGTGTTTGGGTAATAGGCCCCGAAAATGAGGTCATTGGACGAGCTTATTGCTCTCGCAATATGTCCTCTGATTAATTTAATCATAAAATTATCCACCCTATTTATGTACGCTTCATTATATAAAGTCTCATTTGAGTAATACTTTTTATAGTCCGATTCTGGTGTCCGATATAATCTGAGACAACTTCTGAGACACTTTCTTTCGAGCACCCGAATCTTTTCCATCAAATTTGGACCTATGTTGAACCATACTGGGCAACCATATACGAGGGTTGCCTTTTATATTTCGGGATTAGAGAACAAAAACAAATATTGATCATCGAAAATCACTTTATTGTTTTTCAAAATATTCCCCATGAAGATCCATACACTTTTGCATGCGTTTGAACCAATTGTCGAAGCACTTTTGCCACACTGATTGAGGTATCTCCAACACATGCATTCTGAATGCAGCAACCGCTTCTTCAGGTGTCGAAAAACGTTGACCTCTCAGTTTGTTTTTTACGTACGGGAATAAAAAGAAGTCATTCGGTGCCAAGTCAAGACTATACGGCGGATGACCCATCAAATCGATGTTTTGGGTGCTCAAAAATGCAGTTGTCGCAGCCGATGTGTGAGAGCTCGCATTGTCGTGGTGAAGAGTGATCAGTCTTCGGCGGTTGGTTTTCCTGATTTCTTGGAAGACAACTGGCAAACAAATGGTTGTGTACCACTCAGAATTGACTGTTCTGCGTTGTTCTAGTGGTACGGCTGCGACATGTCCAGTTTTTCCGAAAAAACAGGCGACCATTTGCTTGGAAGTGCTTCGTGCGCGAACAACTTTTGTTGGATTTGGCTCATCTTGAAACACCCAGACAGTCGACTGCTGTTTACTTTCGGGCTCATACGCGTAAATCCACGATTCATCACCTGTCACGATGTCATAGACGTGTTTCGAAGCACCGCGACCGTATTTTTTGAGCATTTCTTTCGACCAATTGACACGAACCTTTTCTTGGGCGATTGACAAATTGTGTGGGGTCCGACGCGAACAAATTTTTTTGACAGTCAAATGTTTATGCAATATTGAATGTATGCTGGTCCCACTAACGCCTAAGGTTGTCTCAATCTCACGATAGGTCACATGACGATCTTCCAATATCAGTTCGCGCACAGCATCAATGGTTTTCGGAACAACAACTGATTTTGGACGATCTTCACGAAATTCATCTTGGAGTGAACTACGACCACGATTGAATTCACCATACCATCGATAAACACTGGTCCTTGATGGAGCTTCATCGCCAAAAATTGAATTAAGTTCATCCATTCACTGTTGCTGAGTTAATCCACGTCGAAAGTTGTAAAAAATAATCGCACGAAAATGTTGACGATTTAATTCCATTTTTGGGCCGAGATGAATCTTTTAAGTTACTGTAAACAACACAAATAGCGCTCGTATGTCAAAACGTTCTGAGTGCGTATAACCTCAAAAATGTCCAACTTTATGACAGAGCTGTCAATTGCCGGATTGCAACACTAGGGTTGCCAAATCCCGAAACATAAGAGGCAACCCTCGTATGAGCATTGGCCTGATTAGCGTCATGTAGCATATGACTTTTACCTTGCTGTCAAGTTGGCTACTGTGAAATAGCCTCCTCGTCATAGCAAAAGTTTTCCTCGCTTTGAGCAAAGCAGCCTCTATATGTCTGTTGAAATACAGATATTGGTCTAGCCAGATGCCCAGGTATTTAACTAAACTCTTGGCTTCCAGTTTATCTCCATGCGGTCCCACGATAACTAGCTTTCGCCAGTTTTTCCTTGTGTCGTACGTGGCTTTATATAACGGAGTTCTAAATAGGATGGCTTCACATTTCTGGAAGTTGATCTTAAGTTTCCAGTCATTGCAATAGCGCTGCACTTTGTTGAAGTCTCGCTGTATTAACCTATTTATGATCACAACTTTCGGAGCTGTTCTGTAAATTATGAGATCGTCTGCGTACGCAATAGTAGTAGAAGTGCTTCTAATAAGTCGCTAATGTAAATGTTAAAAAGAATCGGGGAGAGTACCGCGCCCTGTTGCAAGCCATTCTTGATATTATACGTTTTATTAGAGGTCACATTACCACTTTTGACCACGAACCTCCTGTCCTTTAACATATCGTAAAGTACATATAGTAAAGTGGTATGTATGCCATGTCTGACCAGTTTGTAATAAAACCCTTCGATCCAGACGGTATCAAAGGCTTTCTCCAAGGAAGATATCTTCCAACCAACAGTAGGTAAAGAAATCCTACATGACGTTTCAAATCATAATGGTTTTCGAATTATCACGTTGGCAGCGTCAAAAGATCTGGTAGTGAAAAGCACGATGTTGAAGCACAAGCAAATCCATAAAGCCACATGGATATCACCCGAGGGCGTATCGCGTAACCAAATAGACCACTTCCTCATTGACAAAAGACACCACACGAATATCCTTGACGTAAGATCATATAAAGGAGCATATTGCGACTCCGATCACCTTCTAGTGATGGGCGAAATTAGAAGTCGGCTCGCATCAAACCCACATGGGCAGTGACGGGAGAGCGCAAAAAGTTCGAGATTAATAAACTAAAAGACCTACGCAAAAGGGCTGAATATCAAGACGAACTAACGAATAGATTTAGCATCCTAGAGAATGACAGTAGTGAAGAAGAGGAAACCAATAATCTGGGCACTAAATGGGCATCGATCAGAGACACAATCAAACAAACAGCCCAAGAGGTATTAGGAACAACTAAGTCCAAACCTTGGTTTGACGATGAGTGCAGGGCAAAGATCGAACAACGTAAACGCCTCAGAATGATCCATTTAGAAGCATATGATGAAGTCAACGCAGTAAGATACGCGACAATTCGGAAAGAGACTGGCAGACTTTTCAAACGCAAAAAACGCGAACGGGAGAAGACTTGGATCGGAAATATCCTAGAAAATGCAACAGCCAAGAACATCAGAGGTATGTATGCCGGCATAAATTCAATTAGAAATGGCCACCGAGGGAGAGCCAAAATAATCCGAGACACAAACGGCTGTCTGATGACAGAAACAAAAAATATCGTGACAAGATGGAAGCAGTACTTTGAAAACCTGCTCAATGTGCGCACCCATCAACCACAAATAAACGCACCAGACGTACATACAGCCGAGATCCCAGAGCCCTCTTTCGACGAAGTTGTAGAGGCAATAAATCGACTGAAAAACAGCAAGATCCACCAGCTCATTCAAACAATATGGGATAAGGAAGTCATTCCGGAAGATTGGAAAACCTCAATAGTTATCCCCATTTTCAAAAAAGGCGACAGATCTGACTGCGAAAATTACAGAGGAATATCAATAAAATATTAACAAATGTCATACTGTCGACAATCACACCGTACGCGAAAGAAATATTGGGGACTTCGTCTGAACCGGTCAACAAGCGACCAGATAAGGCAACTGCTGGAAAAGAAGTGGGAATACGGAGAGACGATTCACCAACTGTTCGTTGGCTTCAAAAAAGCCTACGACTCAGTCGCAAGGCAAAGACTCTACCATATTGTGGTTGAGCTGGGAGTCCCGAAAAAATATGCCGCCCTCATTCAAATTTGCGTGAACGAAAACAAAGGGTGAGTTAGAATAGAAAATCACCTCTCAGAACCATTTGAAATCCGGGACGGACTAAAACAGGGGGATGGCCCCTCACCATCTCTTTTTAACCTTGTCCTCGAGTATGTCATCAGAAAGGTACAGGACGACAACACGGCCAAATCATCCCTGAACGGGGTCACACAGTTGCTCGCATATGCGGATGAGATCGCCGTTTTAGGCGATAATCTCGACACTGTAAGTAAAAACTGTGAAATATTCATGCAAGCAGCAGAAGAGGTGGGCCTGGAAATAAATGAAGACAAAACAAAATACATGATTACGGCGAGAGTAGGTAGACCTCAGAGAACACATATAAACGTCAGGGACAAGATATTTGAAATGTCAAAGAATTTAAATATCTAGGAACGATACTGACGACCAGAAACGAAACGTCGAAGGAAATTAACAAAAGACTACATTCCGGCAACGCTAGTTGGCATGCAGCCAGTAAACTATTAAAATCCCAACTGCTATCACGTAATATAAAGCTCCGTGTCTATAGAACCATAATCATGCCGATTGTTCTATACGGATGCGAATCATGGGCTCTCACAAAACGGGAAGAGAACAAATTCCGCGTATTCGAGAATATAGTTTTAAGGGGTATATTTGGCGGTAAATATGACGAGGAGTCAGGACAATGGAGGAAACTCCACAACCACGAATTGGAATAGCTATACCGCAAACCTACAATAGTGACAGTAATCAAGTCGCGAAGATTAAGATGGGCCGGACACGTAGCGCGAATGGGTGATGATAGGACCGTGCATAGAATTCTTGACGGTAAACTAACGAGAAAGAGACCGACAGGACGGCCGCGACGGAGATGGGAGGACAATGTTAGGTTTGACCTTGAGGAGATCGGATCGGATGGTCGAACGTGGAAGGAGAGCGCACAGGACAGGGAACAATGGCGGAGGCGAGTCGGTGAGGTCATGGACTTCCGGGTTCCTACGGGCCAATTAATAATAAATAATAATAACTATAGAATATTATTACTTGAATATGGCCGTATTATAAATGTTGCGCATTTGATTTTATACATACATATATGTACGTACTAAATCCGAGTTTCCCCTTACAAGTTTCAAGTTACACGAAACCAATTAATCGTGTAAGTTGAGGGGCGCCTGTTTTGAGGCACAACTTTAAATACATAGTTGGTTATAACATACTGTTATATATTGCGTATTTAGTTCTATTACTCCTTAGAAATGGCTTCTTTACTTTTTGAATTTTATATAGATGAATTCATGAATTCCTTTTGAGGTTCTTGTACAAGAGCTTTTTTCCTCTCTTGTCTATTTTCATACGCGTTTCTATTCACATGTCGTTTACTTTGCACAGTTTGGGAAGTTTTGAAAACATTACTGAAGTTATCCACCTATTACGATAGAACTGCTACATCTTTCTAACCTTTTATACAAAAACCCGATTTTAATCAGAAAGTGTCCAAACGAAAATCATTCGTGGTATTGGCCTACTAAAATTACTGTACGAGTATTATATAACGACAAACACTGTTTTTGTACAGAATTATATCATATATAAACTAAGTTGTGTAGCAACTTGTGCGACTTCAAGTAAAATTGTGCAGTACGTCCCATCAACAAGAAAAAATCCTCTTTATTTTCTTTCTAAAACTTTCCCAATTAAAATCCCGATCTTATAAAAATATCTTTTTAAATAACTTTTAAAAGAGGATATCTCATTTATCAAATTAGCGACGAATCCTTAGTTGTTCGCCATTTTTAATTAACTTTATCAGGCAAAACTGCCGTCGACCACAAAATGCCAGAACACCGAAATGCCGGATCCGGACAAACCAAACGAACGGGAAGGAATATACATTTATTACCGGGACTGGAGCTGGAAGAAAAAAACCCTCATTTTATGCTTTACGTCTTTCACAGGGACATCACAAATTTCCCTAAATGAAACGAAATGTATTCGGGAGAAGAACTGCAAAAAGGTGAAGGACTCGGGAACATTTCCCAATATGAAAGAGTGTGTATTAATTATCATACTTTTATTTTCCGGACACACAAAAATAATAAAAGCAAATTTGATTAATTCAGAACCTTTATGTGCCATGAATGTCAATGCTGTGCAGGGATTCAATGTTAATTCGTGAAGCGAGGGTATTCAGAATTAGTTCAAAGGTCCTATTCATCGGAAATGATTCTGTATTTATTAATTAGGTCCCAGGAATAAACATTGAGTTGTAAAGGGGATTGGCACCACTGTATCTATAGATCCCTATTGACCGTTGAAAAGTAAAGACACAAGGATAACACTTATATTGGGGACCCGAGAATGAAAAAAATAATAAAACAAATAAGGAATGCATAGGCCTTCTTGGAGCAACTGGTAATGAACTTATTGTTTAGTAGGTTTTTAGGTATTATTGTCTATTATAATTATTATTATCTCGTCAGTTTTCAGACTCTTCTAATACGTTCCGGTTTATGGCCATTGAAGACATGGACCCCACCTAGCTTAAATATTGTTTAAAGATATGGTAAGAAGAGACCTCGACATTGATTTTTGCCGCTTCTCAATTACTAGACTTGTTTTTCAGGTGATGAATACGGATTTTTCGCTGCTATGTGGCTGCTTCGTCACACACACGCACCTTTTCTCTGAATGATGGACAATTTTCCTTCCGCAAATTCACGCTATTTCACACGCAAAAATTATCACAATAAAATTGTTAATCGTTTTTCCTTTTGACGAATAGTTTGTTTGTTGATTATTATTTTCTTATTTTAACACATTTTAATAACTCATTTTACTATTCGCACTTTTTAAAAATCAACCGCGAAGAAAGCTTACAACGACAGAGTGACCACAGCGGCAAAAATTAGAGCTTTTAAACTATGACGTTCCAATCCCACCGCTGTTACCAGAACGAATTTTGTTAGAATCAGAAACGCTTGCAAAAAGCCGTTGATACCGCGAAGAAAGCTCACAATGACAGAGTGATCAATAAACTTCTTCGGTGCCCGACTGGTTCGCGCTGCTTCTGGTCAATGGCAAAAACTGTCAGCGGTAACTTCGCATCCTCCCCTATCCCTCCGTTGGTGACAGACAGCGGGACGTTAGTCACAAATCCAGAGTAAAGCTAATGTGTTCGCGAATTTACTTTCCGCGAATTCAAACCTTGACCCGGCCTTTTGGAGCCACCTGTGATCGCGCCGGAACGGTCTTCCATGCGGCTTGTGAGATTTCGTCCGCTCACTATTCAACGCATTCCACGTGAACTGGATTGAAGGAAGGCAACCGGCCCGAACGGAATACCAGCAATAGTCCTTAAGACCTATGCTCCAGAACTATCGGCGGTTCTTGGCAGACTCTTCCGCTTATCTTATTCGCGGAGGACCTTTCCTGCCTGCTGGAAAATCGCTCGAGTTCAGCCAATCCCTATATTTGTATTGCGTACTGTAATTCCGGAGGTAAACTAGTCTCCCATTCGGATCTCCGGGGGGGACTATGTCAGGGGGAACATCATGCAGATATCATGATAAATAATGGAACTTTGAAAGGTTCGTCATCACATAACCGGGCTCGCTCTCGAGGCTCGGCCCACGCTCAACTGGTGACGGCATTTTGTAACATCAGGGGCATCGGTTTCACCAATACTAATGTAAACGCCGTCCACCAATATTTGCAAACAACGAAACCTGATATCCTTGCCCTAACTGAGACCCAGGTCGATTCGTCAACTGATTCGACATATCTTCGTTGCTCAGGATACGACTTACATTCGAGATTCCGTTTTAAGGGCGGTGTCTGCGTCTTCGCACGGTCCGATCTGGCTTGCCAGAGGATGGAGGCGTTGGAACCCAATAATATGGACATCATATGGTTGAGGGTCGTACTGAGGAATTCCGTTAAATTTCTTTGTTGTCTTTACCGCTCCCCGAATGACGATCGACCGGCGACATTTTTCGAACATCTTTCATATACCGTCGACTGGATACAGATCAACCACCCAGCTTCTGAAATTATTGTCCTTGGCGATTTTAATGTGCACAATTCCGACTGGTTGTTACATTCTAACAGAGCCGACGAGGCTGGGAGGCTGGCGGAGATGTTTGCTGTAAGCCACAACTTGACTCAACTCGTGGGGGAGCCAACGCGAATACCGGATGCCCGAGGTGATTATGCGAACACCCTGGATCTGTTTTTGACATCCGAACCGAGTATTTATACTGTAGAGGTTTCTGCGCCACTGGGAAACTCAGATCACTGCTTGGTATCTGTCGCGCAAGCACTTGCATACCAAGCGAATAACCGGCCTAGGCAGCTTCGCCATGTATGGAAGTATGGGGCCGCTAACTGGGACGATATGCGAGATTTCTTCGCATCCTTTCCATGGTCCGAGATGTGCTTCGGAAACTCCGATGTTAACGCTTGCGCGGAGTCGGTGTCTGAGATTATTCTTCTGGGGATGGAGATGTATATTCCACATTCCATCAAACGAAGTTCGTCTGATAAACCTTGGTTTGACAAAAAATGCGAGCTGATTACAGCGGCAAAAAATAGAGCTTTTAAGCAATGGCGCTCCAATCCCACTGATGTTAACAGAACGAATTTTGTTACAATCAGAAACGTGTGCAACCAGGCAATTGATACCGCGAAGAAGGCTCACAACGACAGGGTGATCAATAAGCTCCTTCGGTGCCCAACTGGTTCGCGCTCCTTCTGGTCAATGGCAAAGGCTGTCAGCAGTAACTTTGCTTCCTCCTCATTCCCTCCGTTGGTGACAGACAGCGGGACGTTAGTCACGAATCCAAAGGATAAAGCTAATGTGTTCGCGAATTTATTTTCCGCGAATTCAAACCTCGATCCTGGCCTTTTGCAGCCACCCGTGATCTCGCCGGTACAGTCTTCCATGCGGGATGTGAGATTTCGTCCGCGCACTATTCAGCGCATTCTATGTGAACTGGATTGTAGGAAGGCAACCGGCCCGGACGGAATACCAGCAATAGTCCTTAAGAACTGTGCTCCAGAACTATCGCCGGTTCTTGGCAGACTCTTCCGCTTATCTTATGCACGGAGGACCTTTCCTGCATGCTGGAAAATCGCTCGAGTTCAGCCAATCCCAAAGACGGGAAAAAAGTGTCTCCCACAAAATTACCGTCCGATAGCGTTACTGTCTATTTTATCTAAGGTAATGGAAAAAGTCATCAATACAGAGTTGGTTAAGTATTTGGAGTGCAACGGTCTTCTGAATGATCGTCAATACGGATTCCGTGGCAGGCGGTCCACAGGAGACCTTTTGACACTTATAACCGATATATGGACATCTGCGATTGAACGGCATGGTGAGTCAAGGGCGGTCGCATTAGATATCTCCAAGGCTTTTGACCGCGTCTGGCACGGGGCATTGCTGAGCAAACTTCGTTCATATGGACTTTCCCAACAGCTTTGCGACTGGACGAGGAGCTTCCTCGAGAATCGATCGATCCGGGCTGTTGTGGACGGCGAGTGTTCGGATCTGTATCCTGTTAATTCGGGGGTGCCCCAGGGTTCTATTTTGGCTCCAACCTTGTTCTTGCTCCACATAAATGATTTGTTGGAGACAACGGATAACAAAGTGTTCAGTTTTGCGGATGATAGTACGCTTGTTTCCTCCTTTTCGAGTGATCGGCCGATTGGTGCATCAACGTCGCACCAGCTGAGATGTAGACAGATTGACTCTCTGAACCAGGATCTAGATAAGGTCCTGCAGTGGGGAAAGGCCAATCTTGTCGACTTCAACGCAACGAAGACGCAGTATACAACATTCACAAAGAAAACCGGATCATCGGTTCCACAGCTGATGATGAATGGCCGGGCCCTCGAGGCTGGGGAAAGTTTGAGATTGCTCGGCGTCACGGTCTGTGGGAATGTATCATGGCATAAACACGTATCGGGTATCGCCAGATCAGCCTCAGGAAAACTGAGTTATCTTTTTAGAGCCAAGAAATATTTTACTCCGGCCCAACTTCTTCTCCTATATAAATCTCAAATTAGACCCGCGCTCGAATATTGCTCTCATGTTTGGAGCTCGGCTCCTAAACATACCCTCGACCTACTTGAGAGCGTACAAAGACGAGCGATCCGCCTGATCGGGGACTCGGCGCTGACGTCGGGACTGCAGTCGCTATCACATCGAAGGCGCGTGGCCGACCTCTGTCTGTTCTACAGATATTATCACGGGTGCTGTTCTTCGGAGATTCTTGGGATTGTTCCACGCAATTCGGTCTATATGCGCTCCACAAGACAATCCGACGGATCGCACCCGTTTGTGGTTCATCTCCCGACAGCGCGAACATCCCTGTATCAGAACTCGTTCCGTTACAGAGCGGGGAAGCTGTGGAACTCCCTTCCCGCGCGAGTGTTCCCGGAGCGTTACAACCTGCAGCTGTTCAAAAAGAACTGCAACAGTTATTTGATGGCATCTCGGGGCGCCCACTCGACGCTATAGGTTCGCCTCTCCCGAGAGAAGTCTAATAAAAAAAAAAAAAAAAAAAAAAAAAAAAAAAAAAAAAAATTGTCCACCAACAAATGTATTTCCTTGGCGGGCCGGGGGGATGGCGTCAGGAACAATGTGCGCAGTTCCTGACGTGCAATGATGTGACCAAATCTTTTGTATTTTGCGTAATACCATTATCCACCGCCCAATGTATCTTGTTTGTAGGCCCGGGGAAATGACGTCAGGAACAATGATATGCTCTCCTGTCGGGCAGTGATACTATTTGCTGTTGGCTGGAACAATAGCTATAAAAATGTGTTTGATTGGAAATGATTACCTCGATTCGTAATCCCAAATTTATCTTCCAGACAATGCAAACAATGTTAGTAGATTTACTATTAGGAAATATTGACTTTATTTAAATTGATTGACCTGATTTATACTGATTAAAAATGAATAACGAACTGTAGTCACCAAGCAGCTAACGAAGAAGTGAGTTATGCTTGCATAACAGTTCGTTTGTTAATTTCATTTGTTTTGACAGCTGTTTGCTGACAGTTGTGTATTCGCTGTCGTTGGTTGCATTCAGAGCGAATCAGCAACACCCAAAGACGGGAAAAAAGTGTCTCCCACAAAATTACCGTCCGATAGCATTACTGTCTCTGTTATCTAAGGTGATGGAAAAAGTTATCAATACTGGGTTAGTTAAGTATTTGGAATGCAACGGACTTCTGAATGATCGTCAATACGGATTCCGTAGCAGGCGCTCCCCGGGAGACCTTTTGACACTTATAACCGATTTATGACCATATGCGATCGAGCGGCATGGTGAGCCAAGGGCGGTCCCATTGGATATCTCCAAGGCTTTCGACGGCGTCTGGCACGGGGCATTGCCGAGCAAACTTCGTTCATATGAACTTTCTCAACAGCTTTGCGACTGGGTGAATAGCTTCCTTGAAAATCGATCGATCCGGGTTGTTATGGACAGCAAGTGTTTGGGTCTGTATCCTGTTAATTCGGGGGTGCCTCAAGGTTCTATTTTGGCTCCAACCTTGTTTTTGCTTCACATAAATGATTTGTTGGAGACAACGGATAACAAAGTGTTCGGTTTTGCGGATGGTAGTACGCTTGTTTCCTCCTTTATAAGGCTGTATATGTGCCATCGTTGGCACGGGTTCTACCCCTATTCCACGCTGTTGCCCCGTTGGTCGTCACCAAGGTGGGGTAATAGTTCCAGTATCTGTTCGTTATCGATGGTGCCGAAGGTTGAATTGTGAAAATGCACTTCCCGATTGTAGTCAAATAAAAAGAGTCGAACGAGATTAAAACGCACTTTCGTTCCTTTTACACAGCACATCATTGCTAAACTTGTTTTTATTTTCTATTGTAGTTAGTATAATTCACAATGGTGGTCAAAAGTCAGTCACTGCTAACTTAAACAAGGCTTTTTACTTAATTGATTTTGAGTTAATATTGTGGTTAACTATATATACAAGAACTGTCACAGGACTGTCACTGTTAACTTAAACAAGGCTTTTTACTTAATTGATTTTGAGTTAATATTGTGGTTAACTATATATACAAGAACTGTCACAGGACTGTCACTGTTAACTTAAACAAGGCTTTTTACTTAATTGATTTTGAATTAATATACTCATCCACCGACGGTTGTTGGGCACAGACTAGACGCGAATTCTACTATTTGGGGTCGTTTAACGTGGAGGCCCGACTTGCCTCCCCGTAATCCGTATCGTGATTAGTTAACTGCAGAAGATACAATCTCATCTTCCGCTTGTCGACATAAGGGGATAATTTTCATGGTGAGGATGTGCACTCACACAGATGTGTTTACCTCGCACGTTCATGATGTGTGTCCAAGAGCAAGCGAACTGTGGATATTACATTTCCATAAAAAGAAATGTTTATCCGATTGGTACAGCATAAGAGATCTATTCTGATCGGGCGCACGTTGCTGGCGTCCTCTGATATGACTTGCTATGCACGTGTGTGGGAAAAAATATTTTATTTCTGTGTGCATGGACAAGTTTGAGGATTCATATCGATTACGTAATGTCGTAACCGAATTGGATTCGTGGGAATATGCTGCATTGTATGCAGGCGTGCCCCTGGGGATAATGCTTAATAGATGTTAATGACTGTCAATCGGTTTACCGACCGATGGGCTTGTAGGTCAACAGGAAAGGAAAGAAATATCTCTTGCATGTGTGCAGCGGAATTCGTTCGGAGACATGTGTAATGAATTGGTTCGGGTCATGTTGGTTGTTTGGTGGTGCAACCAAATTGCTTATAAGAAATATGTCTGTTTGGTGCTGATGGATTTGGCATCAGCAAATATTATGAATTTACAGCATTTCAGGTATTTATAGTACAACTATGAAAAGGTAAGTACATACTTTCCAGGTTTTTTTCTGCATGCCCTAGGGGGAAGTTAGTGTCGAGCCTGGAAAAGCCGAGCGGTGGCGTTATTGTAACCGCCACAGATGAACATACGTCTCACCAACTGAGATGTAGACAGACGGTCCTGCAGTGGGCAAGGGCCAATCTCGTCGACTTCAATGCGGCTAAGGAAACAATATACAACATTCACAAAGAAAAGTGGATCATCGAGAAGAGAAGAAAAAGAAAAGTGGTTCGAATGTATCACGGCATAAACACGTGTCGAGCATCACCAGGTCCGCCTCAGGAAAGTTGAGCTATCTTCTTAGAGGCAAGAAATATTTTACTCCGTCCCAACTTCTTCTCGTATATAAATCCCAAATTAGACCCGCGCTCGAATATTCCTCTCATGTACTTCTAAACATACCCTCGACCTACTTGAGAGCATACAGAGACGAGCGATCCGCCTGATCGGGGACTCGGCGCTAACGTCGGGACTACAGTCGCTATCACATCGAAGGAGCGTAGCCGACCTCTGTCTGTTTTACAGATATTATCACGGGTACTGTTCTTCGAAGATTCTTGGTATTGTTCTAGACAATTCGGCTTATATGCGCTTCACAAAACAATCCGACGGACCGCACCAGTTTGCAGCTCATCTCCTGACGGTGCGAACATCCTTGCATCAGAACTCGTTCCGTTATAGAGCGGGGAAGCTGTGGAACTCCCTTCCCGCGCGAGTGTTCCCGGAGCGCTACAACCTGCAGCTGTTCAAAAAGAACTGCAACAGTTATTTGGTGGCGTCTCGGGGCGCCCACTCGGCCCTATAGATTTACCTCTCCCGAGCGAACTGTAATAAAAAAAAATTAAAAAAACCACACGAGCCTAAGACGTTTTTATGTGCTCCCGAGAGAGGCTAAAATTCAAAACGAGTTTTGTCAGACACCAACATCAATTTTCCGTTCTCAGCAAATCGCAAATTCACGTCCTTATATATTAGGAATAAAAATTTGGCCTTACCCTAACACTTGTTGATTCATTAGAATTTGGTTTCGGTTCTCTCGCTGACCTGAACCACCATCCTGTCAGTCGTCAAGTGTATAGGTGTAGGATAGGGGTAAATTTGCTGGGAAGGGTCAGTGTACTTGGTTGTGTGTAAAAATATTCAAAATGCCTTCGTTTAGAGCACTTTGTAATTCGCTTTGATTTAAGAATTATGAAAATGCGACATAGGTGATGAAAAGGGTGGAAACATTTTGTATGTTATATACGATGGAAAGTTTCGACCATGAATTATCGTTGTTCGGATAGGATTATGTGTTGTAAGGGATTGTGATTTTAAAAGTGCTATTGAAGGGTAGGGCAATGTTGTTTTTGAATATGGCGGATTTTGGTATTGATTTAGATAGGGAGCGAGACGGGGAGTAATTAACATTTTTAATAATGGAACAGTGAACACTTGAGAGACGTAACCTGCCAGACCCTTTACTGCAGATGTTATCACAAACATTGCTGGAGTAAATTGGATTGACTTAGGTCTAACGAATACGTAACACTATTTGTAGTAAAAGGAAGTCCATTATTTTTGCATGAAATTGAAAGCTTTATTTAGCATAGTTAGATTGATCCAATTTAGGTAAAATGCGCATCCTTTTGTTCGATAACTTGGTGCATTTTTGAAGGTAATTTAATTATACTTGTCTCATAGAAACCCTGATCCCTATTGGCAAAAAAACCGGGAAAGTCGATGTTTACAAGCTTCTCTTGAAGCTAATTTTTCACCAGCAAAATCATTCGTCCGGACTATAAGGCGGATGCATAGAGACTTCTCAACCAAGCTCCGGAGCTTCTGGCGAGTCACTATCGATGTGTGTGGTGTTTCGTTGTCCTGATGCAACACAATTCCGCGCCTATTAGCGAAATCTGGCGGGCGACTGCTTCCTTTAGACGGTTCAATTGTTGACAGTACACATCCGAATTAATGATTTGGCTGTAGGGGAGCAACTCATAGTAGATGATTCGCCGCCAATCCCACCAAACACACGGCAAAACCTTCCTGGCCGTCAATCCAGACTTTCTTCCAGCTCCCGCGATTCGACCACAACCGTTTTGGTGAACGCGGTCGTAAGTGACTCACGTTTCATCACCCGTCACCATCCACTTCAGAAATGGCTCAATATTGCTGCGATTCAGCAGCGATTTCCAGATGGAAATTCGATCCATGAGGTTTTTTTTTTTTTTTGCGGAGATACCTGTGGCACCCACACGTCCAGCATCTTTTTGTATTCAGCCTTATTCAAGTGGTTTTAAACGGTTTTTTGTGCAATGTTTAGTTCCTGGGCAATCGAAACATTGCTTAGATGATTAGATGACAGTCAGAGACGACGAAACCAAAATTGCGCGTGATTGACTTTTACTGTCTCAGGACCATAAACACTATTCACATTTTCAACCGCGTAGCTTGCATGTTCGCCTTTATTGATGAAAAACTCTAAAATATGGCGTATTTTCTTTTTGCTGGTGTCCATATGTGACGTGCGCTCAAATAAAGCTGAGTCAAACAACCACAAAACTGCCTGATACGTTTTTTTAGTATGAAATCTTGTTTTTTATGGGCGATCTAGCGTAACCCGATCGTATTTGTACAACATGACATACAGATTACTAAAACCAAAACCAAAACAATATATTGGAAAAATAATGGATTTCTTTTTAGTAGAACTTATATTTTAAGAAGATTCTTTCCGGTGGTCACCACCAACAGATAGTGGTCACACTTCTGTCGCGCACATACAACATCTTGTTCTTCTTATTCAGTTCTAGTTGGTCAGCATGGAAAGGGTTGGCAGTTTTATTAAAATCGATATTATATTTCTCACTTCCCATCGTGAGAATATAATATCATCAGATCACAACGGAAAAAAACACTAAATGATTTATTACAAAGTATCTCGAGAATTTTTTTTGTTTTCGTTTTCAAGCCCTTTTCACATATTTTGTTGCAGTACAATAAAACTATTTGGCATCAGTATTTGTTTGAGATGAGATTCTGGCGCAAGACTAATGACCTTGCCCGAAAAAAACAAACAAATCATTATGGAAAATTTAACAAGCCTAAATAAGGCCAAGACCGGCTCCCGGTTGTAGTGCCGATGATGATGATGATTTGTTTGAGACGATTAATTAATTTTTTTCAAATATTTGCTAGACGGGTATCATACAATCCTAAAAACTGAGTGCTTCGACAAGCATTGCTTTTTGCCGATTCCTGGAAGCTTACAATGCCATTAATGGCTAAATAGACTAACTCGATTACCACGATTTTATGGGAATTAAAAAAAGTCTTTAGTGACACAGAATCATCAATTGAACCAACATATTGTAGCGAGCTTAGGGTTCGCTGGATTAATTATTTTAAAATAAATAAGAGCCGTTAAATCGATACAACACTTTATTAGTCCGTAATACAACCGTTGCTTTTTACCGTCCACATAATGATTTCTTTGTAAACACTTTCTACTTCTTACTCGAGACTTTCGCTTCCACACGTATCGCTTGCTTCACTGCCTTACTTATGACTCGTCTCCATGGTCTGTGTGCGGCGTATTTATACCGTTCCTTCATTCTGATTCGGCGTTTCGTTTCCGTCCGTTCCATAATCTCGACTTTTCTATTCCAGTTTTCCAGTACTTCCTAAAATAATCTAGTACTTTGTTTCGGACTTTCTCGAAGTTTCCAGTACTGATTGTCATATGCGTCACAATATATAAGGTCATTGGCGCAAGACTAATGACCTTGCCCGGAAAAACAAATTATCATGGAAAATTTAACAAGCCTCAAGACTTGCTAAATAAGGCCAAGACCGATTCCCGGTTGTAGTGCCGATGATGATGATGATATAAGGTCAATTAAATGTACCAAATATTGAGTAATAATAATATTAACAGTAAGTGAATTGGAAAAATTCAAATTAATGAATGAAGTTCAGGTCTACCAACGACATTACTCGAAGAATTATGCCATTTACAAGGTTTAAGATTACTGTCATAAACACAGTCCTGGGTGCCAAAGGCTATCTGTATATTATTCAAAAATTCTTAACTTCACATGATCAAAATTTGAGTGAACCAACTATTGACATCGTTTCACATATTCACATCCCAGAGCACTGTTTCAGAATTAAACGTTCATCTCTCATTAAAGAAGTTTGTGGGATGTGTGTACTTGAAAACATCTTGAGAATGCTGCGTTAGTACTGCCCACACGATATATTATGATGTTTATAAACTGTGCATCCCCCTACTAAATTAAAAGTCCATCAAAGAATATTAATGACAATTCGGAAGTTTATTCTCATTCTTAAACCGATAATGACAGATAGCGAAACTTTGCAATGACATGCGAAACGCTCCACTTACGTTATTTCTCCCGACGTGCTCTTTGATCCTACCTTTTGTATGTTACAAATATCCAAACTTCGCCAAAATCTTCTTTAAGCTGACAATCACATTGACTGTAGCTCTTCTTTTCCAAAGGCATTCCAAACATGCTACCCACGTCAAATACTTGCATTCCAGAGTTCCTTGTTCAGGTCTTGTGGCAAGAAAAGTGCATGGAAAAGACATTAGCGTGCCCCAAGATCTGCACCACTGACACAAATGAAGTACAATCCATCCGAACGCATTAATCACGCCTGTTTCGAATGCGTTCAACCGCGAATGAGATACTGCAACATTGTCATTGAGTCTGCAATGTAAATTCGTCTCGTTGAAGTTGTGTTAGGCGAGTTCTATTTATGGTTTATGGTCGGACTTGGAATGATTAGCACTTCGTTTTAGTTGCCTTGCAGCATTATCCAGAAGTGAACATAAATTGGTACGTGGGCCGGTTGTGATGAAAGGTCGTAAACATGGGATGAAATGTATCAAGCACTAAAAACACTAGAAAACATACGGTTCAAAAAGAACATTGGGATTGGTGATTTGGAACCTGGAAGAAAACCTGAAACATTTGTAGAACTTCGACTTTCTGTGCAGTTTGTTTCTTTTGTGGGTTATATAACGGCTGTACCATGTTGGAAAAAAACTCCTAAGTAGTGTTAAGACAACCGTAGCTTACCACGGTGAAAGAGTAATCCTTTCCGATTTCGTTCTGCTAAGAATACAAATCGAAAAAATTCATGGATTCAAAAAGCATTACTGTTGAAAAAGTGCTTGATAAATTGTACTCCAGCATCACTTGCTCGAGCTAGGAATATCAATACGAACCCAACTATGCCGACTACGGAAGTTTCACTCTTCTTACCATATATACCAAGTCTGGCTTACACTTTGTTGTATGATTTCTGTTCACGCAACTAAAGTGTAGTAACAATAGTGGTGTCAATACAACTGATTCAAGTTCCTCTCTGCTGAACTATGTTAACGGCTGAACATATAATATGTATCTAATAACTTGCCTTGCTGCTTTAGCCCTTATAAACCCATTCATTGTGACTTGTCATGAAAGATAACTAAAACTCCACTTTAAAAATACATCGGAATTGGGCATGAAGCGTCTTTCAATTGTTCTGGAAAACATTATTCCAATGTGGACTTCATTCTGAATTTAGCGCTGGCTAGGTTAGAAATGGGACTGAGGTCGTCTATAGGCACGTACTATACGCTGCAATACCTATTTCTAATTTGTATCTTTATGTGTATATATTTTTCTATTTGCCCACCAACAGCTGACTTCATAACGGAGTTGTATCTAGGTTCAATTAACGACTCTTGCTGCCAATGGAAATCAGCACAAATTCTGACTGGGAGGTAGGATTCCCGTGCTTAACCGCCCGGTAAAATATCGCCAGTTATAGGCTCCACGTAATCCTGGGAAAAAACTTCGACCACCTCAGAGAGTTCAGCTGAGGGACCCAATCGAAAGAATAAGAGGGCCCCGGGTCAGCGCTACAAGCTCTTCGTTCCCCAAAACAGTAAAATAAATAAAAATTATCTCTTCTCCATGCGGAATTGATTTACTGCGTAACTCCGTTCTTCATTCATTAAACTTGGGTTGATTGTGCACTTTCCTCTTATTATTTTATGCCGCCATTTTTTACGAAGCTATTCCCGGCATAATAATAATAATAATAATAATAAAAAAAAAGTCAAGAAATGTTTAATCTATTACGCATCTGTGGGGTTTTAATGTAGGGTGTGCCGGCACGGGCACTGGTTCACATAATCCCCTACACTCTGTTCACTGATCACACGTTCATCAAAATAACCAGGAATCCAAAAATGTTTGCAAAATAAAACTCTTAGGTGATGTTATGCTTTTTATACGTTCTTTATTCTTTTTTTAACGGAAAATTGTTTATAGATAAAACTTACAGGGGGTGTTTATCTTAATTGTTTCGAATGGATAAAGTAACACAAAATTGTTTATGACACAGGGATTGTTTATCTTCATTTGTTTGAATGAGTGGAGTAACACAAAATTGTTTAGAACACAGTGATGGTTTATCTTAATTTGTTTGAATGAATAAAGTAACACAAAATTGTTTATGACGCAGAGACGGTTTATCTTAATTTGTTTGAACGGATAAAGTAACACAAAATTGTTTATGAAACGGAAATTGTTTATCTTAATTTGTTTAAATGGTCTTGGTTAATACATTTGAAAAAGTTTCCGAAAAGAGACACAAATACTGCGGTCTGAATTCTTCTGATTATCGAGAATCAAAATCGACGAAATCACATGCACGTATGTTAGACCAATAATATATATAAACTCGGACCGTGGGACTGTACAAAACTTTAACACCTTATGGTAACACTTGACTCGTCTGGCGTGACCGACTCCGGTGGTGGTTGATATTCGACTCACTAAAAACTGATCCGTAAGAGTCCGCCATCCTCTAAGGGTGGGTTTTAGCCTTTTCGATAGCGACGTGAAGTTACTCATGCGGTGACCAATCAGATAGGATCTCTCTGAATTGATCACGTCGACGGTGCGTGATGTTTCGTGTTGCCTGGCCGTGGCAACGAAGATCGAACGAAGGAAATGGGAAAAAGGGCATCATTCAGAGTAGCCGCAGCTGCACAGTGGTTTGTCCATTGATAGGGCGACTTGGGTTGTTGGCTAATCGGATACTCGCACAACGATGATTATGCGACGTATCGATGCTGGTGGCCAATGTAGAATTCCTATGTGCATGTTCCAATCCTGAAGAATTGATTTCTCGGCAACTGGGCGCAAGATGCTGGAACAAGTTTTGTCGGTTGGCCAAACTTGGAATGACTTTGAATAAGTCATGGAAATACGCTGCGCACGTGTATGGCGTAAGTATGTTAGCAAAGGGCGCCGATTGGTTTCCGTGGTATATGTTGCATGTTGATAATTCATTTCTAGGAATTCATGTTATCCAACACACAAGCGAACGATTTTTCATTTAGGGAATTTTGGCTCTTGCCCCATAGTGGTGCAGTAGATACTTGTACCGGGTTTTTAGGTTTCAGGGATTTTGAATGATGCCTATGGCATGGAAAACTGAATTCTTTGATGTGCTGTCTGCATAGGATAATTAATTCAGGTGTGGTTCCCTCACCTGGTGTATGGCCCTTTGTAAGATGTCACTTGCGGGTGGTATTAGCAAACGAAAGGGACTGAGATTGGCGCTATGCGCGGCTGTAGGCGAAATTGTATCTGATGTAGTGAGTTGGTTCTCAGCGTAGCATAGAGAACCCGCACACACCCTGTTGAGGACTCACACACACTGACTTCTTATTATTACTCTTAGTCAATTGGTTTCATCTACTCCGTAGAAAAAGGGCTCGAATCCCGGTTATCCTCTAGTTTCTCTGTTCATTCCTAGCCCCATTTCCTAGAATTCCTTCTCTTCAAAGGGTTTTTTTTCTTTTTCTTTTAATCTCTCAACCTACCCCAATGTATGGAATGCACCCATAACCAGAAGAGGACGATGCTGTCCGTTTTACTAAAAATATGCCTAAGACCCTTCACGGTTTCCACGTTTAATCCCTTTTCGATATATTATCTGGGTGTGATTTATTATGGGCTCCTCGATAGTATAGTGGTTAGTATACCCGCCTGTCACGCGGGAGGCAGAGGTTCGATTCCCCATCGGGGAGCCTCTGGCGCAAGACTTAATGACCTTGCCCGGAAAAAACAAATTATTATGTCAAATTTAACAAGCCTCAGGACTTGCTAAATAAGGCCAAGACCGGCTCCCGGTTGTAGTGCCGATGATGATGATGATGATGATGATGTGATTTATTATGCTTGGTAATTATTTCGGTCGGATTTGCCACACTACCAGGTCCAATCGCTTCTAGGCTTGGCGAACTACTATCGGAAATTTGTTCAAATTTTTCGAGGCGCCCTTTAGCAAAGTTGTTAAGGAAGGACGTTAAATTCACCTGGTCAGCCAAATGTAAACAGGCATTTGGTAAAATAAAGGAATTGTTTGTCTCGCCGCCACTATTAATCTATCCAGATTTTATCAAACCCTTTAATCCCTAACCACGATACGAGCAATGAAGCCCTAGGTGCCATGCTGACGCTAAGTGAAATAGGCATATCGCTTATTCCAGTCGAACCTTGAATAAGGCGGAAAAGAATTACTCCACCATTGGGAAGGAGTTATTAGCCATTCTATGGGCGGCAAAAAATATCCACTGTTATTGGCAAAGGCGTAAATTCACCGTGTATATCTATCATAATCCACTAAAGGGAGTTCTTAACGTGAAAGATCCCACGTCACCTCAAACCAGATTCCATCACAAGTCATCGGAGTTTGATTACCATATCGAGTACTAACCCGGTAAATATAGCACCGATGCGGCTGCCTTGAGTCACATCCCGCAAAATTGTGATAAAGCTCCCACACTACAAAGGTACAATGTAATAACACGCGACCAAGTTAACAAACTATGGGAAAACGAAGGAACCCATTGAAGTCAAATGACGACAAGTCTCTTCACAAGGATCCTATTCCTTCCTGCAAGGAAAAAGTAATGGAGATAACAAACCCAGAGGAAGTCCGGTTCCTACTTCGGGATTACCATGAACCTTCCTTGGATGGACACCAACGAGTGATTAAAACTTATAGCAATATACATAGGATGTATTGGTAGAAGAACATGATGCGCGACACTAAGCATTGCATTAAAGTATGCAAACAATGTGAAACCATGAAATCTTCACCAAACCTAGGTATGCCCATGGTAATCACCGACATTGAAAAGAGGCCTTTTGGCAAGGTGCATTCAGATATTGTAGGTCATCTTGACCGTACTCCAACAAGCAGTGCCGGATCAAGCCAATCGGGGGCCCTAGGCCATTCAAATTTTGGGGCCCTCTTTTATTTAATAATCGTAAAATAAATCGTTATTGATGCATTTGTATAATTTAAATAACTAATTCATATCATTTTAAGGTTTTCAAATACAATAAAATAAAGGAAATCATTTTTTTCAGTTGAATTATATATTTTTTGGTTAAAAATAATTAACAGTATATTAAATTATAAAATAATCTTTGGACATCTCTTTGGAAGAGGAAAGCGACGCTCGTTTTCAACAAACTTTTTTTCTACATTTTTGATCAACAAAATCATTGATGATTTCTTCAAAATCAATTTGACAAAGAATGTCCGATTCAATGGACATCAGACTTAGCATGTCTAATCGTTCTTGACGCATAACACTTCTTTGCTCGTTTGTCGACAAACGACAAAGCAACAGATAGTTTTGTTTTGCTTAAAACACTGAAATGAATCGTTTTTGTTTATATAAACAAGCTCGAGTTTGCAAGCGCTTTTCCGGTTATTTAGCGCGATTTGAAATTCAAATCGTAGCTTAAAATAACAATCAAAAGAATAAATCAATTAAGATTTATAAATGTTTTTGTTTGAAAATACATTTGTATAATCAATTACATAAGATAAATGAATTGTCTTTAAAAAAATGTTTGTTTACAAAATTCCAAAAAATATAAAAAAATTTAATTAAAATAAAAAGTAAATTAAAAACAATCATGACAAATTTTCTTGGGGGCCCTTGCTCGCCAGGGGCCCCAGGCCATGGGCTAGTCCGGCCTAATGGGTAATCCAGCACTGCCAACAGGCCATCACTATATATTCTCATTTGAAGGCAATTTGTATGAGTATATGGATTGCTATGCCTTAGCCACTGCAGAGGCAGAAACGGTGGCCACGGTCTTCTTTGACCAAATAGTTGCTCGGTATCTTGATCTGAAGCAACTGGTCACCGATCAGGGAAGCACCTTCCTAAGCAGCTTGTTTAAAAGCGTGTGCAAGCTGCTCCGTATCAAGAAACTTCGGACCTCAGCGTACCATCGACAATCGGATGGCGCTCTGGAAAGAGCACATCGTCCACTCGTAGAACATCTACGTAGTATTGTGGATGGAAATTTCCATTCATGGGATAAATACAAATACCTGATGACTGTCTCTTTGGTTTCATCCCGGAGGTACTATCTAGTATTAAACAACCTCAAGAACCGGTGTAAAACCATGAGAGGTACCATAAACTATTGAGGTACAAACTCCAGCATACGAACGAAATAGCAAGGCGTAACCTATTGATTTCCAAATGGAAATCCAAATGGTACCATGACGGTACAGTTCGCACTTTCACGTTCCATGTGAGCGATAAGGTTCTGATACGGAACGCACAGAAACAAGGAAGGCTATTTCCCATATGAAGGGATCCCTATAATGTAGTGGCGATCCAAGGTCCGGTAAACGGGGCCATTAAAATAGGTAAAAGAAATATGGTGTTGTACAACAATAGGTGAAAACCCTATTACGAATAGCGGGAACGGCCGGAGTTTGATTACGCTGAGTTAGGTTCTAGAATTGAAATAAAGAACTGAGCAGAACCAGAACTAGTAATAATATATCCGCGCTATAAAATAAAAGACAATTATCAACACAATAGCCATGACATACAAAATACATATGTTTATGAAGCACATAGTAATATAAAGCCAATAAAAGGATTTGAAATATAGTAAACGTTTATGTAAACCGAATAAAAGTAGTTAATAAATATAAAAACAAAAAACAAAACGTTATAAATATTAACTAAATATTATAGAACTATTTTAAAAATTGTCAAAAAAAAAAAATTGTAAAACAGGACCATTAACAACACACGCACGCCATTCAGGGAATTTTATTCCTGAAACTCGACTTTTAATGAGAGAGGGGAGAAATTGTTACATAATTAACAAAGATAATTTCGACCCCGCCTTTCCATCTAAATAATTATGCAAATTCGCGTCCTTATCCCCTCATTACACACATATATCATACACAAAAACAACATTTTCCACGCCTCATAATCGCCTTTTACCAATTTCAAATGCAAACCCCACTCAAAATATTTTTCCTAAACAAATACAGTTCCATCCTAAAAAGCCGCCTCAAGGCCAAATTGCCCGTTGCACATAAGAGGTGCAGTCCTATTCAATTTTGAATAGTCACGATTAAAAAGAAAAATCTACACACAAACATTTATCTCGTAAATAAGAATTAAGACTTACCCTCAAAAAATTACAAAACGGACCCTCAATTTGGTATACACACACAATTAACACATATCAATCTTCCCAGAAAAATTACCGTTACTTATCATTATATACTTATGCACCTTACAATTCTCTGAAACGGGTTCAGGTTGGCGAGAGCCGAAACCAATTTTGAATGAATCGGGAAAGTTTAAGGTGGGGGTAAATTTGTACTCCTGATATAAAAGGACCTGAATGAACGTCACACACACGCAAACACTCCCTCTCTCTCTCTCTCCCTCTCCCCCCCTCTCTCTCTCTCTTTCTCTCTCTAGTGTAATTTGGTCGCCAGAGCCTAAATGGGTGTCCTACAAATCGGCGTGCGACTAGATTGTTCTTCGCATACATAAAAAAATGTGGTGTCTCCAACAGCTAAATAATTTTTTTCTTTCTCTATTTGTATTAATATTAATAAAGCTATCTATGAATTAAGAAATTCTCTATATCCACGAATTTGTTAAAAGAAAAAAAAAACGATCTATGAATAAATAAGTTCTTGAAAAGACTAAATCGGAATTAATAACTTCTGTTATCGATGATTTTTTAAAAGTGAAAAAACTAACTATGAGTTAATAACTTCTGTATATCGATGAATAAATATCATTTGATTGAAAGTGAATTTTTAAGCAAAAACAAAAAGGGACAGTTGTTTATTTCAAGAATAGTACAAGGAGATCCACCCAGGAATAGTGCACTGGGAAGTAATCCCGTTTCTAGCGTATGGTCATCTCAAACAATGCCTCGTTCACGTCCAACCAACAGAAGACATTAACAAACACCATACCCCCGACGAACCAAACTCGGTGGCAAAACAGTGAGTACTATTGCAAGATGTAATATATTATAATTTATTGTGTGCAAATATTAAGCAACAGGGTTCAAGAGGCTTCTTCACCTTATCCAGCCTAAGGAAAACGTCCAAATTATTTTTCAATTAGAGTGAACAAAAAGCTTCTTCTTGCCACATATAGTTACCGGAGTTGCTCTGAAATAACGCATGTGTTCCCGTAAATCAGCAGCATACTGTTTTGAGTTATGGGGTAACTCACTATCCACAAATAATTGCCCAAACAAGGGCAAATTAGACCCAAGCGTGAATTCTACTTTACTCTACGTTATTTATAGACTTCAAGGCCGCCTACGACAGCATAGCCAGGGTAGAACTATATAATGCCATGAGAGAATTCGGCATTCCAAATAAATTGATACGACTTTGTAGGTTGACCATGACCAACGTAACTAGTCAAGTAAAAGTAGCGGGATTGCTGTCCAAACCAATAAACATCTATAATGGACTCCGACAAGGGGACGGTCTGGCCTGCCTCCTCTTCAACCTGGCGTTGGAGAAAGCAATCCGTGACTCTGGCGTTACAACTAGAGGGACTATTGTCACCAAGTCCTGCCAGATACTTGGCTACGCAGATGACATCGACATCATCGGTAGAACCGAATCGGCGGTACAGGAATCCTTCACCCAGATCGAGCAGGCGGCACAAAAACTGGGACTGCGCATTAATGAGGGAAAAACCAAGTACATGGTGGCAACCTCTGCGAAGAGAAGACCTAACGTTGGTCAAACTATCAGGGTAGTGGAGCACGAATTTGAAGTAGTGCAATCCTTTAACTACCTTGGGTCAATAGTATCAGCCGATAACAATATGGAAGAAGAAATACGCGAACGGCTGATTAAATCCAACAAAGCCTACTATGGTCTATCAAGGCTCTTTAAATCCCGAAATTTATCCAGAACATCCAAGCTACTACTGTACAAGACCATGGTCTTACCAGTACTCATGTATGGATCCGAGACCTGGGTGCTTAATAAAAAGCACTCTGAACTCTTGGCCGCGTTCGAGAGAAAGGTCTTAAGGAGAATTGTTGGCCCCGTATGTGAGGGAGGACGATTCCGGAGACGCTACAACCATGAGTTGTACGCAATCTACCTTGAAGCTAATGTTGTAAGAAAAATCAAGCTCGGTAGACTCCGGTGGGCGGGACACCTAGCTCGAATGAGCGAAGAGGACCCTGCCCGGAAAGTCCTTTGTGGCAGGATGTATGGAAGGAGACAGCGCGGCAGACCTTGTCTGCGATGGAGGGATGGCGTAGACCAGGACGCCCAGAGCCTGGGAGTGCTAAACTGGATGACATCGGCTCGAAATCGGGACCGGTGGAGAGATTTGTTAAATAAGGCCAAGACCGGATCCCGGTTGTAGTGCCGATGATGATGATGTGAATTCTACTGCTGACGCACCCAAATCTCCTTTAATACTATTTATTGACCTGTAGGAACCCGGAAGGTCATGACCGCGCCGACTCAACTCCGCCATCGTTCCCTGTCGTGTGCACTCTCCGTTCACGTTTGACCATCCGATCTGATCTCCTCAAGGTCAGATACCACGCCAATAAAACCGGTCGTCTTTTGAGGCAAACCCTTCGGAGACCCAATTTTCGACTTCTTCGTAGGAATTGAAATGCTGCTCAGCCAATGCGTGTCCCATCGATGAAAATAAATGGTAGTCGGAGGGAGTTGGCTGGTGAATACAGCTGGTGGGGTAACACTTCCCAGCTGAAAGCTTTTATTGTTTCTTTGGCGGGATTTGCTGTATGACTCGGTGCATTATCAACCAACAAAATTACCTTTCCGTGTCTTGTGGCCCATTCTGGTCGTTTTGTGATCAATACATGGTTCAAATTGATCATTTGTTATCGGTAGCGTTGCGCATCAACAGTTTCGCCAGGTTTTAGAAGTTCATGATACACCAACGCCTTCTGATCCCCCCAAACACAGAGCATTGTCTTTATCCGGACCGATCAAGCTTTGCAGTCGATGTTGACGCTTCTCCTGGATGTACCCATGATTTTTTATGTTTAGGATTTTTAAAATAAATCCATTTTTCATCACCAGTCACAATTCGATGCAATAGTGACTTCCTTTCGTGTCGTAGAAGCAACGTTTCACATGTGGTGTTTTGCTTTTCCATCTGCCTGTCATTCAATTCATATGGCACCCAGTTTCCACACTTTTGGATCTTTCCCATAGCTTTTAAACATTTAGAAATTATTTTTTGTGCAACATTTAACATTTGTGCCATTTGTTTTTGACTTAAAGTGTCATCTTTTCAATCAATTCGGCGCCTTCAAACTTTTTTGGTGGTCTTCCACGTTTTTCATTTCGCACATCAAAATCATTATCTCTGAACCGCTTAAACTATCAGGGAGTCTCCCAGTATTATTCCCTCTGTGCACGGTGTGATTTTCTTCTCTTTGCTGGTATTTTGTAGGTATTGCAATGATATTCCTCTGTAGTTTTCACAGTCAGATCTGTCGCCTTTTTTGAAAATGGGGTCGACTATTGAGGTGTTACATTCTTCCGGAGTGACTTCCTTATCCCATATTGACTTGATGAGCTGATACGTCTTTCGAGCGGTTGCCTCTCCTCCGCGATTCACAAGCTCTGCCGGTATGCAGTCGACTCCGGGAGCTTTGTTGTTTTTCAATTGATTTATTGCGTCTATAATTTCGTTAAAAGAGTGGTCTGAGATCTCTCGGCTATATCTACGTCTGGTCCGTTTATTTGTGTTTGAGGCGTGCCACATTGTCAGGATTGGAATGGATCATTTTTTCTGTAACCAGACAGCCGTTCGTGTCTCGAATTATTTTGGCTCTCCCTCGGTAGCCATTTCTAATTCAGTTTATGTCGGCATACATACCTTTGATATTCTTTGGTCTGGCATTTTCTAAGATATTTCCGATCCGAGTCTTCTCCCATTCGCGTTTTTTGTGTTTGAAAAGTTTCATCGGCTCTTTCCGAATTGTCGCGTATCTTTCTGCGTTGACTTCATTATGTCTTTCTAAGTGGAGCACTGAGGCGTTTACGGTCTTCGATCTTCGCGCTGCACTCGTGGTCAAACCAACGTTTGGACTTTTTTTTTTTTAAATCCTAGTACCTTTTGGATTGTGTCTTTGATCAATGTCAATTTAGTGTCCACAATATTGGCTTCCTCTTCCTCACTGCTCCCATTCTCTAGGATGTTAAATCTATTCGTTCGTTAGTCTTGTATTCAGCCAATGTCTGACTTTTTGCTTATCTCCCGTGACTGCCCATGTGGGTTTGCTGCGAGCCGACTTCTGATTTGGCACATCACAAGGAGATGATCGGAGTCGCAATCAGCGATACGTGGTCTTACGTCAAGGATCGTCGAAGTGCTCTATTTGTATATGCGTTACGCCGTCGAGTGATATCCGTGTGGCTTTATGGATTTGCTCGTGCTTGAACATCGTGCTTTTCACTAACAGATCTTTTGACGCTGCGAACGTGATAATTCGAATTCCAGTATCATTTGAAACGTCATGTAGGCATCTTTACCTATAGTTGGTTGGAAGATAACTTCCATTCCAATTTTCGCATTGAGGTCACCGGGGAGGATTTTAACATCGAATGATGAGATCCCATTAAATACGAGGGTTGCCTCTTATGTTTCGGGATTTGGCAACCCTAGCGTTGCAATCCGGCAATTGACAGCTCTGTCGTAAAGTTGGACATTTTTGAGGTTATACGCACTCAGAACGTTTTGACATACGAGCGCTATTTGTGTTGTTTACAGTAACTTAAAAGATTCATCTCGGCCCAAAAATGGAATTAAATCGTCAACATTTTCGTGCGATTATTTTTTACAACTTTTGGCGTGGATTAACTCAGCAACAGTGCATGGATGAACTTAATTCAATTTTTGGCGATGGAGCTCCATCTACGACCAGTGTTTATCGATGGTATGGTGAATTCAATCGTGGTCGTAGTTCACTCCAAGATGAATTTCGTGAAGGTCGTCCAAAATCAGTTGTTGTTCCGAAAACCATTGATGCTGTGCGCGAACTGATATTGGAAGATCGTCATGTGACCTATCGTCAGATTGAGACAACCTTAGGCGTTAGTGGGACCAGCATACATTCAATATTGCATAAACATTTGACTGTCAAAAAAATTTGTTCGCGTTGGATCCCACACAATTTGTCAATCGCCCAAAAAAGGCTCGTGTCAATTGGTCGAAAGAAATGCTCAAAAAATACGGTCGCGGTGCTTCGAAACACGTCTATGACATCGTGACAGGTGATGAATCGTGGATTTACGCGTATGAGCCCGAAAGTAAACAGCAGTCGACTGTCTGGGTGTTTCAAGATGAGCCAAATCCAACAAAAGTTGTTCGCGCACGAAGCACTTCCAAGCAAATGGTCGCCTGTTTTTTCGGAAAAACTGGACATGTCGCAGCCGTACCACTAGAACAACGCAGAACAGTCAATTCTGAGTGGTACACAACCATTTGTTTGCCAGCTGTCTTCCAAGAAATCAGGAAAACCAACCGCCGAAGACGGATCACTCTTCACCACGACAATGCGAGCTCTCACACATCGGCTGCGACAACTGCATTTTTGAGCACCCAAAACATCGATTTGATGGGTCATCCGCCGTATAGTCCTGACTTGGCACCGAATGACTTCTTTTTATTCCCGTACGTAAAAAACAAACTGAGAGGTCAACGTTTGTCGATACCTGAAGAAGCGGTTGCTGCATTCAGAATATCAATTGGAGATACCTCAATCAGAGTGGCAAAAGTGCTTCGACAATTGGTTCAAACGCATGCAAAAGTGTATAGATCTTCATGGGGAATATTTTGAAAAACAATAAAGTGATTTTCGATGATCAATATTTGTTTTTGTTCTCTAATCCCGAAATATAAAAGGCAACCCTCGTACTTCTTTTAGGGTTTCGTAGAGCATGTTTTTCATTTCTTCATCCGTAGATTCTGTTGGTACATAATTGTACCATGGTCCCTGAATTTTTAGCACCGACATTCGGTAATTAATAAATCTCACATATTTCACATAGGGCTTATGATGAAACCGGTTCCGAGCTTATGTGTAGGGGTCCTCCACACGCCAGTGTAAACCCGTTGGCGTCGATTACGTGATGTGGGACTCGGATTTCCTGAAGCGCGACAATGTTCTTTTTATTGTTTTGCATTTTCTACGACCTATAGAGTGTATTGCGCCTTTTTTATATAACGTTCGAACATTTCACGTACCGACGTAGTTATCCCACTTTTTCCGTTTTTCCCTAGATCTTCTTTTTGCCGAGTCTGTGTTTTCTTGATGATTTCTTCCCTCATGGTAGTTTCGGGACATCAGACCTACGCCTAGCGGATTTTTCGTGGGATTGTTTTGTGCATATTGATTAATCATTTTTATTCCCACGAGTCTTCCAGTTTCAAATAATCCGCCATATTAGATCCCCTCTTTGATATGGTAAGGTCTGCTTACTGCTCTGATTCGACCCGGTATCAGAGAGGCGCCGTTATAATACAGCCGGTATACCCCTGGTTGCAAACCATCCAATGGATACGGTGACGCGTACCACTCTGGATTAGGTATGGTAGATATTTGTGTGTTACTCCTCGCTAGCCTGTCTGACATGGGTGTCCCTACTCGAAGCATATGCTTCCATCGTATAGCATAGCCTGAGTGATTCATCGTAGTTTAAGCCCCCGAACCACGTCAAGGTTTCTACCAAGCGGGGGACATCTTCTTTAATGCTACTTCTTAAACTCTGGAGAACAATGGACAGAGCGTCTAACCATACCTTGTCTTCAGTCTTAGTAAAGAATCCAGTTGGCAGTCGTTCTACTGTGTCTACGCCTGATCGACGTTGTTCATGGCAGAACGGAGCTGTAAAGAATTAATTGTACGCTCCCGGGACGTATTCTATTTCTGTGCAGAACTGCCCATGAAACCAAGATTTCGTGCCTTATGCGGAGATGCTGTCTTCTGAAAGGCGTATACCAGTGGTTTGGAAATTTATCTAGAGCTTTACATATGCACCACACTACTGCAATCAGAGTTTCTGCATCGAACACCGGCTTGATCAGACTACTCCGTTGTTCACACAAGAAGTTGGTCGGCAATGGACAGCTTGTCCATTTGTGTTTATTCAGCAAATGGGTCGCCACATAATATAGGTTTTATGTCGCACTGTCCTTTAATGAGACACGATGTATTAAGATAAGAATGTAATTCATGCGAGAACCCGTTTGTTGCTTGAAAATGTAGTTACCTAGGTGCGTGTAATTGGGTCTCTCTTTCCACTGCGTAAAAACCGACACAGTGACACACATTCTTCCTTTGTTTTCCTACTTAGTCCTACTTAGTCCTACTTAGTCCTGGTTCCTACGCTCTTCTAGCTGATTTTTGAGCTCCTGCTCTTCTTTAATTTTCCAAAGACGCTCCTCTATAGCAGCGACCATGCCCTTTTCTTTATCACCTTTTTTCTCCTCTTCTTCGTTCTACTTCTTCTTTTCCTTGCCAATTTCCCCAGGTTCTTCCTTTCTGCATGTGACTCCCGTTGCCAGTTATCGGTGCATGATGACAAGCCATCAGGACTTTATTCTAGAATTGCAGTGCACACCTTTATCTACGTGCAGAGCTAGCGCGTCTGGGAAGACTATTGTACCGCGAGTGGGAGGAAATCTAACGAAAGCGATGAAGAGCAAAATGTCAGTTTTGGAAGACTGAGAGCTTTAGTTTTGGAAGAATTAACGAAACTTACGTGCACCGGATCTCTTTGGATCTCCATTGGCACCATCAGGTCACGTGAAAAGTCGCAATATCTCACCTCTTTTGAAACTGTGAAGGAAATAAAGTGCAAGGGGCCATCAATCATGTGGTATACGCATTTTATGTAGAATTATAATCGTTTTACTAAAAAAACATGTAGGGCTAATTATTGTGAACGTCTGTTTGACATGTGCAGTGACATCGCCTCGGCTGAAGTGTCCTGTTAACCTAAGAAAAAGTACCATTGTCCGCATGGAATAGAAAGAGGAATATTTGGTCCACGCTGTAATAGGAAAACGAAGCGTATCAGAAGACAAAAAGATGTCTAGGAGAGCATTGAATTGTTGAATGCCCTAGATTAAATAGCATTATCACTGTTGACAGTGCAGCTCTTCTCTCTGCTTCAAGTGCCTTTGTAGCGTTCCAGGAGATGTACACACAAACCATAGTGAAGAACATGGCACAAAAGAGAATCGGAAAACATCTTATTTGAGTCGTAACAATCCACACTTTAAATAGAGAACTGAAACATCCTCATGTATCCATGGCGGTGATTTGATGTATGTGTTCTTCATTTTTAATCTTCACATAACGACGGTTCGAGTCACGTTCTTCGCTGTTCGGCACCTCAATGGCTGAGTTGGTAAGGAGGTGGTGTCTTGCGTTTGGTTGTGCAGACCTAGGTTCAACTAACGACTCTCGCTATTGTGCAGTCCGCCACAATTACTGAGTGGTACGTAGGGTCCCAAATCCCAGCCGTCCCAGAGAAATACCACCCCATTAAGCTATAGGCTTCGGGAAAGGGTTGGAAGAAATTCTTGACCCGCTCGAGAAAAAAAAACATCCCAGGGCGCTGACTCCGCACTATAGGTTCGGCTTTCCTGAGAGAAGTAAAATAAAAAAATTTCGTCGCAAACCACTAAAAACTCAATTATGTATTCTTGTATATTTAGGATACACACGACGAATTGGAAGAATCTACCTCTCTGAGCAATACTTTTAAAATATGAATTTGAGAAAAACTATTCGGCATTGTTGATGTGGTCGAATTGAACAAAAAAACAAAAACCAAAAAACAAATGAAAACAAATTTAACGAAGAGGAAAATTTCACGGTCAATTTGTTGATATGTAAATAGTGAAACAATTAAATAGCATAAGCAAAGTTTGGTTGATCTACGTAAGACAAAATATAATATAGGGTGGGCCATACATTTTTGCAAATGGCAACACTCGATTTCTTAAAAACCGTTGGTGGGAGGGGCGCGCCAGTGGCGGGGAATTGTGCGTCGCTTCATGCAATTTTAGTCACGATGGAGCGCTTTAAGGGACAACAGCGTGCTTTTTGTGTAAAACAATTTTACAAAAACAACTATTCCTATTTAGAATTGAATACGGATTACGCCGTGTAAGTAAGTGTCCAAGTGTTCATTTAATCAAAGCTTGGGTCAAGAAGTTAGAGAAAACGGTATCGACAACGACTATTAAACTAACAGGGCGGCCATGTTCAAGAAGAAGCAATGAGAACATTCGGGAGATTGAAATTTCCGTAAGGAACGATCCAAAATCAGCAGGTGTCAGCGAGTTTTCCAAAGTTTGCGTAGTCGATTGCCGGAGTGCCAACGACGAGACGGGGAACATCTCGACGATGTCATTTAAAAATAATAAATATCAATAGACATTTATTACGTTGAATAAATGATCAACAAAATAACATTTTCAGTTTTATTTCTATTCATGTTTCAAATGTGCAAACATTTATGGCCCACCCTTTAGTGAAACCGGTCACTTTTTTATTCTACAACCGTTTTATTCAGGATTCAGATCGTAGCTCAATTTGAACCTCTGCTAAATTATATTGGTACGGCAGTCATTTGTGTAAGAAGAGACCAGCAAGGTGGATCTCGAAGCTGATTCATAAGTCCTGGTTTTTTCCTATTTTTTTTTATAAAGAACTCAGAAAGATTATGTTTACTTTGAGTATTTGACCTCTGATACGTTTACGAATTAATTACATAGTCTTTCTAACTTAGACGTGGTCAAGGCTTTTCATCCGATTGCTGGTCTTCGCCTTTGTTAAGGTAGGTCGTTCGCTGCGATCCATTACACGCTTCCGCCCAAGTACACCCACTACTTGCACAATGTCCTTTCATATAGATTCCTCTATAATGGCTTTTTGTTATTTATTTTGCTTCGGACATTTCCATCCGGTCAACAGAGAAGCGAAGCAGTCTTCTATTACGAAGACGGAACCTGATTTCACCACTGTGAGGCATTTTTTCTTGTTGTGTATTGATAGGCACGCGTCAATACAAACTTAATGAAAGCGCTTCCTGTCTCAAGGTTCTTTTTTTTTTTTAGCGAATTGTCCGGTAATGTTATTGAGTATATTCCTCAGTATCCATTTCATTGTTTGCCCAAGGTTTTAGCCAGTCCTGGGCTGGGCGATTGCATTCCAAGGACTGAGAGGATATAATTTCCATAACAAATGAATCCAATCGAATCGAATCAAATGAATGCCAGTCGTCGCATAAATATTATAAGGCTTTGTATGCCCAAAGGACAACGGACGCATATTTTCATTTCATTGAGTTAATTCTGATTTCACATCTCTACAGCTTACAGGACATCGCGGAGATATTCCTTTTTAATTTTGGTGGCAAAAAGGGGGGAAACAAAATAATTTTGGTCACCCTCTCTCTCCATGGGGCACGCACTACTTCCGGCAATTAAATTTCCTACAGCAAATCAACAAAACAAGGAGGACTAGAAAAAAATAAAATAAGATAAGAGCACACATCAATCTTAAATGGCAGTGCAAGCTCTTTCGGTAGGACCATTCGCCTTGCCAGGAATGTCAATCGTTCTAGAAAAGTTTATAGCATATTCGTGATGCTGCAATAGAGTCGTTTACTTAAATAGTTGTAGGACGCGAACATCTGTCGTATTGAGATATTTTCCTAGTTTTGTGCCCATAAAAATATTTGCTTGTTCATTAGTTCGGTTTTTATTGCCCGAAAACACCGTTAATGGCGTATCACAGGGATAAGCATAAAAATAAAATTTACATACCTTTGCGGGTGACTCAAGTGACTCGTCCTTGTGATATTTAAGGACGTGTCTCGCATGCATAGCACTTTAAATGTATATTAGAAGTTAACTATATTTATTTTTCGTACGATTCTTCGCTGAAGTAATGATTAAATAGATTTTTATTTCTCTACGAGCGGTTAGAAAAGGACTAAATTTCGCGTAAGCAAACTTCTAGGTTGGGTCAAGCATGAATATATTTGGGCTCCGGTAATACAAGAATAATTGAACTGCAAAAAGTGTGACGTGTGGGTATAAGGGATCAATAACCTGTTATTCAGGCATAGCAATGTATATATGTGTACCATATATGCCCAGAAAAAGATTTAGATTAGTGGAATGCAACAGAATAAGGGAAAGAACATACAGAGGAGATGGAAAAAGAAACCAACCATAATTATAAAATAGGTTTAATATATGGGTTTAACTTTTTTTTCGAATTATCTGTAATTATAAAATAGAATGTGTTCTTCTGTGCGGTATTTTAGGTAGAGAGAAGAACACACAACGTCCCGATTTTCTCGCTATTCTTGAATCTTACCCCCTTTCTTTAAATTAGTATTTTGTTTTCGAATCGTAATGTTATAAGAAATGTGTTATAATATTAAAAAATCTGGAAACAGTGGTTTATGTTCGTTCAAATTTTAATAATTCAACTTCCAGTGATTGGTCAGAAGTATTGATTTTCGAGAAACGAAGTTTGCTAAGAAATTCCGTATAGCTGTTATGAGGGTCAAAAGATCTTCCGTATTGACCATTACTCACAAGTCCGTTGCACTTCAAATACGTAATTAGACCGCCGTTGATGACCTTTAACATCACCTTAGATAACATAGAGAGTAATACTATCGGTTGGTAATTTTGCGGTAGATACTTTTTTCCCGTCTTTGGGATTGGCTGATCTCGAACCACCTTCCAACAGGTAGGAAATGTGTTTCGTGCATAATATAACGATTTTCTTTGCACAATGCAGCCCATGAATAGCGTATTAAAATATACTTACAGCTAGGCTGGCTTGTCGTAAGAGAGGACTAAAGGTCCAGTGGTAGGTGGGGTCTCAACTCCCTGTCGCCCGGTGAAATACCACTCCACTAAACTTTAGGCTCCGTGAAATGTTCGGGAGAAATCCCTGGCCATATTTCGGACCTTGGCTGCTGGACCGGTTCGAGAAAAGCTTGATTTTGGTGGTAGTAGGCCCCAAGGCGAGATACCACCCCGTCACGCTGTACATTCCGCGATATCGTCGGGAGAAATCTTCGGCTAGGTTTTGGATGTATGGATGGAGATCTACATTCCGCATTTTATCAAACGAAGTTCATCTGAAAAACCTTGGTTTGATAAAAAATACGATCAGATTACAGCGGCAAAAAATAGAGCTTTTAAACAATGATGCTCCAAACCCACCGAAGTTAACAGAACGAATTTAGTTAGAATCAGAAACGCGTGCAATTAGGTTGATTCCGCGAAGGACGCTTACAATGACAGAGCGACCAATAATCTTCTTCAGTGGCCAACTGGTTCTCGTTCCTTCTGATCAATGGCAAGGGCTGTCACCAGTGGCTTCGCTTCCTCCTCTTTTCCTCCGTTGGTGACATTAGTCACAAATTCGAAGGATAAAGCTAATGTGTTCGCGAATTTAATTTCCGTGAATTCAAACTCCGATGGCGGTCTTTTGGAGCCACCTGTGATCGCGCCGGTGTGGTTCGATGTGAGATGTGAGGTACCTCCCGCGTACTATTCATTGCATTCTACGTGGACTGGACTGTAAGAAGTCAACGGGCTCGGACGGAATATCAACAATAGTCCTTAAGAACTGTGCGCCAGAGCTATCACTGGTTCTTGGCGGACTCTTCTGCTTATATAGGGTTTTCTAATACGGACTTGACAACTTTGAATTTAATTTGTGAAAGCGCCCTTCCACCAATCACCAAACTGTCACTGTCAATTTATTCACTAAACTCAACATTTTCATCAAGATTAAGTACACGAACGAAGAACGTCTGCAAGTTATAAAAAATTTACTACCAAAATTTGGAGTCGCTGACCGCAACTTTAAGAGCGTTAACTCCAATTTTCGGTCTCACCCTAGTAGACAGGCAATAACAAGTTTAGTGTAAAAATTTGAGTCTACATATACGTTGCATGATGTTGCCGTGTCAGTGAGACAACGGGTTGGTCAAGTTCCGAAAATATCGCTGCCGTTCAGGCGTCCGTAGTAAACGATCCAAATCTGTCAATTACATGGCGTTCTCAAGAATTGGGAATCGCCCAGATCACTTTATGGCTAATTTTGCGTAAGGATCTTGGTTTACACCCATTCAAGATCAAGCTGACTCAAGGATTGAAACCGATGGCGCATTTGAAGCGATGTACGTTCTCCGATGGGGCTCTGGAAAATATGCGCCAAGATGATGAATTTCATCGCAAAATCATCTTCAGTGACGAAGCTGTGGCGGTTCCTTCGAACGCCACTAACCAATCTTCCAAAAACCTAGGTAAAAACCCTCAAATAGGGCATACGACAAAGGAGAAACAAGTACCGTGGCAGTTCCATTGAACGCCACTACTTACCTTGCAGGTACACAAGGTAACAGTCCCTGAAATTAATTAAAAGCCTGTACTTACCTTCAGCACTGTACTTGCAAAATACAAGAAAACCGTGTGAAACATTAAGTCGCGCTGAAGCGAAATTCCAGCGGCATCAAATGCTGTATTCTTCAAGGCAATTTGGTTTAACAACCAACCAACCAATATTGCCTGTGCAATATCTACGCGATATCCTCTTGCACGCCAGCTGCACAACAGCAGAAAAAGGTATTTTGCCTTAGCAAACATGCCCACATCGAACGACCGATACATGAGGGCATCCGGCTAGCGCCCCAGCAACGAATTCGCAAATGGAAAATTACCACTAGAGTTCGACTGCGAGGATACACTAACAACACGCACACGATCAGCATCACGCTACTCATAGCCACTGATCGTGTAAACATTGCAACCCTTTTGCCATAGATATACTCGCACCTGCTGCGAACTTTTAAAGGGGACTTATGCAATGTTTGCATATTTGCGGACGCACACGATGAGCAGCGAAAGCAATCATCATGTGTATGTTTCCACCCCTTTTTGAGTGGCATATAAGCAAAAGAAAATACCAAATATGGTCATCGAAGCGATGATGGGATTTTGGTATCCTATCGCTTCGATGAAATAATTTAATCGCGAATTGGATTCCGTGAGGCTAGATTGTGCCCTCACGTTAACACACATCTCTCGTGGGACGTCCCAAGAGATAGGAGTTTTCGGTAAACAGTCTGGTGCCAAAGTCTGAAATAGTTTTCGAACGAGCGCGGCAGGAGCATATAATTCATATCTAACAAGTGTTCGATAAATTCTGAATGGAATAATTTGCGTTTATAATTTCTTATCTAACGAGTGTTCGATAAATTCTTAGCGAATAAGTACATCTTAATCAAGGATTTAAATATCTTCAATAAACACTTTGCATTTATAATTTCTTATCTAACGAGTGTTCGATAAATAATTAGTGGAATAAGTCACATCTTAATTAAGAACCTAAATATCTGCAATAAGCACTAATTTGTACTCCTAAGTCTATATTTAATCATATATCGGATATTAACCACTAGAGACATACGTGTATATTTAATCAAATACTTAATAGATCTTGAATAAACTCTGATTTGTATCACTAAGGAACTAAGTCGACCTTTTTATTTGGAGTCAGTGAATTTTGGTTTACTCATCGAAGTATAAAAAAACGACCGAAGTAAAAGGATTGCCGTTGTTTGTTCGGAGGGTTGACGTAGGAGGATCAACCCCTCGTTTTCCAGTGGCGCCAGTAATCATTGACTGTGGGACGTGAAAGTCTAGTGAACCCGTGTCCTGGTGAAACCTAACTAGAAGACACTTGGGTAGAAAAATAACCAGAAATACCCACAAGCTCATTTTTGGCTCAAGGGGTTTTTCAATAAGCAAAACATGCGTTATTGGTCGGGTGAAAATTCACATGTGCTTCATGAATCACCACTTCATCCACAAAAAATAACTGTTTGGTGCGGTTTGCATGCCGACGGCGTCATTGGGATATATTTTTTTGTCGATCGTCACGTTACTGTGAATGGCCATCGTTATTGCGCCATGATTACCGATTATTTTTGGCCCGAATTGGAAGATATGGACTTGGGCGACATGAGGTTTCAACAGGACGGTGCCACAAGCCACACAGCACACGATACAATCGATTTATTGAAGAGTAAGTTTGACGAGCGTGTTATCTCAAGAAATGGGCCAGTCGGTTGGCCGCCTCGAATATTTTCTTTGTGGCTACGTCAAGTCATCGGTCTATGCCAACAAGCCGACGACGTTGGAAGAACTCAGAGCCAACATTAAACGCGAAATAGCGGCCGTTTCGGCCGAAATGTGTGGCAGAGTCATCGAAAATAGGGTCCAACGAATCGACTGCTGCAAACGTGCCCGCGGTAGCCATATGAACGAAGTCGAGTCCCATTCATAAATGTTTTGATTGTACTTCAATCCGATAATAAAGTTTTTGAAATGTCTCAAATGGTTTGCGTTTTATTAAAAAAAAAAAGTTGTCAAGTCCCTATTGGAAAACTCGATAGTAGGTGTACCACTATATCCATCCCGTAACCCAGGACACGTCCTTTCCACAGTGTATATTACGCCATTCACCCACCAAAACCCCATCAAAGATTATAAATCAATAGACAGCATCGAACATTGAGAAATGTAACGGAGATGCGAAAAAGAGGAAAAAAGACGCAAGGAGAGGAAAGAGTAAGTTTTCCTCCTGGAAAACCGCTCGAATTAAACCAATTGCAAAGAAAAGGAAAGCCTCCCACAAAATTACCAGTCGAAATCTCTACTGTTATCCAAGATGATGAAAAAGGTATTCAGTGCGGAGTTAATTAAACACTGGTAATGGAACGGACGCCCCTCGATAGTATAGTGGTAAGTATACCCGCCTGTCATGCGGGAGACCGGGGTTCTATTCCCCGTCAGGGAGCCTCTGGGGCAAGACTAATGACCTTGCCCGAAAAAAACAAATCATTGTGGAAACTTTAACAAGCCTCAGGACTTGCTAAATAAGGCCAAGACCGGTTCCCGGTTGTAGTGCCGGTGATGATGATGGATGGAAGGGACTACTGAATGATATCCAAATAGATTACGTAGCAAATGGGTGACTTTTGGAGGTCAACAATTTAAAAACACTGTGATCAAGAGCAGTCGCATTGCATATCATCCAGGCTTTTGACCGTGTGTTATGATCCAGCGCCGTGCTTCCTCGGTTGAGGGAAGAGCGTGGACCTTTTATTAAGATCTATTAAAATTAATACTCAGGATTCATCTTTGCGAATTTATATTCACTATGCTTTATTTTAATTCTTTTTCTCAAACTGGACTCAACTAACTCAACTCTCCAAAACTAACTTTCAAAACTCAACTCTCAAAACTCAACTCACTTTTTCAAACTAACTCAACTCAACTGTTCGACTGTATTTCTCAAACTCAAACTTTTGGCTCCTCGATAGTATAGTGGTTAGTATACCCGCCTGTCACGCGGGAGACCGGGGTTCGATTCCCCGTCGGGGAGCCTCTGGCGCAAAACTAATGAACTTGCTCGAAAAAAACAAATCATTATAGAAAAATTTAACAAGCCTGAGGACTTGCTAAATAAGGCCAAGGCCGGTTTCCGGTTGTAGAGCCGATGATGATGATGATTTTACAATATGGGTTGTTTAAGTACCGAACAACGGGGAGCCTGTGGGGCTTTTCAGGGCCCGAAGAGCCATGCATCGCTCGATCCCCACCATTCCCAGCGATGCGACTTACCTTGAAGTCGAATTTTCAGCAAGGTTACGCAACCTTGCTACGGCATTAATCGCCAACCAAGTCGCTGGAATTAATTCGGCTATCCCCAAGGATAACCGACATAAATATATATTAGGCAGCTTACCTGTTTTTGGGTGCTTTTCCAAACCTCTTCCCCACGGTCATTCCTAAAAGCATAATTCACGGCAAGATTATCATCTTGCCATGACATCAATTCATCAACCGAGCTTCCGCGACCGAACAATGGATGGCACATATCCACCAACACACGCTGATCTTTCCGTGTGTTATTTTCGTACCCATTCATTGACCTAGCATTATTTCGGGTTGCTTGCACAGCTGCAAGCCAGATTTCCAACGGCATGTCTACGATCTTTCTTTCCTTAAGTAAAGAAGATCAAATCAAACATTGGCCTTTCAGGCGCCCATATTTTGCTTGGATCTAAGCATGACCAATTTTATGATCCGTTGCCGTTTCTTGGAACGATCACCAGCATCGGTCATGGCCACCAATTTTAGTTTACACAAAGTAAACCTTCAAGCGGATACTTTCGCCTGACAGTGCCTTTTCAACGGGATAAACACATCCCTAACATAACATGCGTCGAATCATACGACCGAAATTTGTTTATGCTAGATGATCTAACAACGGCCATGCCCGATGTTCGATACATTTTTCCAAGATAGATTTCTACCTTCGGCAAGGGTTTTATTGACTCACGTCAATCAAGAATCTATCCCTTGCGTATGGCGGCAGTTTATCTTGCCCAAACATGTAGCAGCCGATTCGATCTGCTACATGAGTTTTTCTCTTTTTCTTTTGTTTGGACCTTCGCCATTGGCGGCGGATCCTTTAGTTTTTTTTTTGTTTTCGTCGGATGTCTGAAAAGAGTCATCCAACTGGAGTCAGATGATAGCTACCGAGAAGAGCGTTCGGGGAGTCGAGTTTTAGTCGCCACAATTTACGGACGCGTTATCGAATATAACTTTATATCAATCCAAATGTATGTTACCTTGTGCTAGTGAATTTCAACAAACCTTGTCGCGATAGTTTGTTATTAGGCCGCCACATTTTATACTGCCGATTGTAGTGCTTGCCTAAAAATATACGTGTTAAGAACTAAACTAAGCTTCCCCTTATTAACTTTAATATATTCAGTTAATCAACATTAAATGACACTGTGTTTCGAAATAACGAATTATAGCGAAGTGCTTGCCTAAAGATATACGTGTTAAGAACTAAACTAAGCTTCCCCTTATTAACTTTAATATATTCAGTTAATCAACATTAAATGACACTGTGTTCCGAAATAACGAATTATAGCTTGCCACATGTGAATTCAAATAAAGAGAACATCTTGCTAACTGAACAGTCTGGTGTTTTATTTCCATTACTTTTCAAATCGAACAAACTGTGGTGCTTTACTCAACCCTCGCCCGTGCTGGCGTATCGAGTGAAAACTACCCACAAGCCTCTGGCGCAAGACTAATGACTTTGCCCGTAAAAAAAAAATTCATTATGGAAAATTTAACAAGCCTCAGGACTTGCTAAATAAGGCCAAGATCGGCGCCCGGTTGTAGTGCCGATGATGATGATGATGATGATGATGATGCTTTATTTTAATTCTTTTTCTCAAACTGGACTCCACTAACTCAACTCTCCAAAACTAACTTTCAAAACTCAACTCACTTTTTCAAACTAACTCAACACAACTGTTCGACTGTATTTCTCAAACTCTATTTCTCAAACTGCCTTTACAACGAATTTTTCTCTCTTCTTATAGAACATTGTGTTCTAATCTACTGTAAATTATAATTTGAACAAAAATCCATTTTATCAAAGTATCATTTAATGTACTGCGACTTTTAATTTTGAATAAACTTTGAACGAAAATCAAAGAGCTATGTTTCGAATTAAAAAGGGGCATGTTATGAAAAAAGGGGCATGTATGAAGTGTCCTGAAACTGACTTGACATAGAATATTGTGGATGTTTATTTATGATATATATTAAATGAGGATGTTAGATGTGTTAGGAGAATGTTTTAAGGATGTGTTAGATAAATAATGAGATTCAATAATTATAAGGACAGCAGTATTCTGGAATACTACACGTGTCTGGCACAGACCGTTACTAAATAGGCATCGTCCTATGAGTTGTAGACAGCGTATCTCTATTCTATTTATTCTGGGGTGCCTCGGGCTTCTGTTTTCGCTCCAACGCTGTGTCTAGTTGATATTAATGATTTATTAGGATCAACGGGTGACAAAATATTCATTTTTGAGGATGATACTTATTTCCTTATTTTCGAACGATCAGCCTATGAACGTATCAACGTCTACCAACAGAGATTGATTCTCTAGCTAGAGATCTGGATAAAATCTTACAATGAAGTACGACCAATCTCGGCGACTTCAATACAACAAGAACACAATATACAATGTTTACAAGGCAAAATGAATCATCAGTTTCACAGCTGATGATGAATGACCATTCCATTAAATTTAAGGAAAGCATGAATTTGCTAGGTGTGGTGATCTGTGGGAATGTATGGGATATGAAACCTTATCAAATATTGCTAGGTCCGTCTCCAGATAATTAAGTCGTCTTTTTAGACCAAACAATATTTTTCGAAAGTTGAAGGTTAGTCAGAGGTCCTGTAATCTTCGACATAATAGAAGTCAGTGCTGTGAGTGGATACAAGAAACGGGATGATGGGTCGCCCATTATGAAAATCGTTTAGGTATTCGTAGACTTCCAAGTATTTGTAAACAGAATGGTTGAATACGATAGATGGGAATAGCTTTTACAGCGATTTAACGTCCGAAGAAGGACATATCTTGAAAGGTATAGGGTTAATGCTGACCACACCATCAAATTTGTTTACATTCAACTCATTGAGTACTCAGCAGCAATATTAGCCGTGCTACTAGTGCTCAAATTGAGGCTGAGCTGCTCTGATATCAGGGATCTGCAAAAGACACTGTAATTACAACCGTTTGGTCAGCTGCGTTTCTGACCGGACTGTAGTGAATTATGGGAGATGGACGGGATGTTAAAATTCTGTTTTTGATGTTACATACAAATGTCCTAAAATGTTTACTTATGTGGGAGAATGACCGTGCGAGAGCTTTACGTAGGTACGTAAATGGCGTCACTGAGATAGAATAAAAACATATTTGTCTTTTGATAAAGTCACTAAGACCCGTCAAGTTGGCTTTTACATTGCGTCAAACTGTTACACGCATAACCTGTAAAAAGTGTGTAGCAATACCATTCCTTTGGGAGCTGTTTCGTGAATATTGCTTTGGTTCGTAGAAACTGGTCTGAAGTGTCCAAGGTTGAAGAAACTTTGTATTTAGGAGAATGGGATGATGAGATGGCGTCACACGTTTACGCCGACAAAAAGAAATAGGAAAGAGATATTTTTTATTAAATTTTATTTTACTTCTCCCACGAAAGGCGAGTCAGCGCTCTGAGATGTTTTTTTTTTCTCGACCGGACCCACAAGCCAAGCTCCGAAAGATGCTCAAGGATTTTTCCCAACCACTTCAGGAAGCCTAAAGATTAATCGGGTGGTATTTCACCGGGTGGCTGGGCTTTAGGGGCCTACCTACCACTCAGTAATTGTGCCGAACTGCATAGTAGCAAGGAGTCGTCAGTGGTTTGCACAATCAAGCCCCAGACAAAACCTCCTTGCCAACTCAGCCGTTGAGGCGGCATGGGTTGGAATTGTTTCATGACCACTATGAATGCCTAACTTATATGCTAGTGAGACATTCCTTTCAGATAGCGCTGCCAACATGATTGTTCAATATCAACTCTAAAATTATGGAATGTATGAGTTTAGAATCCCATATTTTGCATACAGGTCATTTTGAACACCTTTTCTCCTCCCAATCACGGGGCAATCTCTCTGTGAAATCATTTTCTAAGCCCACTTCCATAGATATCATTCCATTACGGAATTGAATTCATGGCAAACATCAAATTAATGTTTACGAAAACATTTCGGCGCCTAAAGATACGACAGGATACATTAACGCCCATCCACCCATTAGAGACTTAATGGTCGATGGTTAAGTTATGTTCATCCGAGAAATACGACACGACCGACGGATATTTACAACTTTTAATCAAACGAAATGAAATCTGCCAGCTCAGGGCCCGGATCAGAGGGATCTGCATTGTGCTGGAAGTAATGAATACTTTTATGGAAGTTAAATGCTTAGACAATATGCGAACGCATTACACCCAAAGGTAATTAACACTTTTTATATCCATAACCATAAATGAAAATGTTCGAAGTACTGAGTTATGATTTTTCTTTCATGAAGTGGAACCACGGGTAGCTGGGGGTGACTGCTTTTACCTTCGGAGGGAAACGAAACGGCAGAAAAATTCATAATGCCCTTTTTATGATACTTCATCTTTGAGGTGGGCGGATTTGAGTTGATTGGAAAGTTATTGGATCATATGGTTGCAGATGTTTATAGCTTAGAGAGGCTGTTGAATAAAGACTGCCTAGAGTTTGTTTACTTTGTTGGATTATTACAATAAATAACGATGAAGTGATGTTGTTTCGTGGGTGATTTATAACGGACGATACTATTTAAGTGTAATATGTGTTATATAATTTTCGGTTGGTGGCGAAAAATTCTTTGCTGCATTCGGACAAGAGAAAACTCCACCGAGCAACATTATTTTTGTCCCTCGGTGACAAAATGCCTTTTACACTCCGCCTATTTTAGATGAGAAAAAAAAAAGAAAAGAGAATTTCAGGGCGCGGCAAAATATTTTTTGTACCCCATGCGGAGATCATTTCGATATATATCAAAAATCCCTCTCATAATACAATATACTCTCTACCGCTTAACAATGAATTCAAAGGCACGGATAAAATGCAGGGGGATAAAATCTGTAGCTTTCTATCGATATTTTCTCCACTAGTGATTGTTTTGAATAGTATAGCTTATCGAATAATATTTACTTTCACTTGTGTGTGTCTTGTACAAAAAATGTCAAGGCTATAGTGCTGTCCAATACGTTCGCCTAAGTAGACCCCCCTAATTGTCAATACAGCTTACATTTTTGATGTAATTTGTAGGTGATAGAAGGTGGAGCAACTGAATACATACGGGACGGGGCTACGGCTTATAATTAGTATAATATATATATATATATATATATATATATATATATATATATATATATATATATATATATATATATATATATATATATATATGGCTCCTCGATAGTACAGTGGTTAGTATACCCGCCTGCCCGGAAAAAGCAAATCATTATGGAAAATTTAACAAGCCTCAGGACTTGCTAAATAAGGCCAAGAACGATCCCCGGTTGTAGTGCCGATGATGATGATGATATATATATATATATATATATATATATGTATATATATATGTATATATATGTATATATATATATGTATATATATATTACGTGTACAACTTTGCTTCCGTCATTTTTTTCCGAAATTCGAGGCTTTATTGTAAATACTAATACAAGTCCTTCCACTTAAATCTAGTGATAATTTATTTTAATGTAAAATAAAAGAAACCATTATATTAACAAATAAAGAAAAAAAAATATATATATGTATATATACGTTTCTGTGTAGTTGATGCAGAGGTTAGACCTTAAAAAGTAACTGTAGAATTAAACAGGAACAAATTGCGAAAGTAAGAGGGTAATCGAAACTGAAGAAGTAATCAATGTTTAGTGATGTAACCAAATTGGTTATAAGGAACATGTCTGTTTGGTCCTGATGGATTTTACATCAGCGAATATTGTGAATTTACAGCGTTTCAGGTCTTTATAGTACAACTATGAATACTAAGGTAAGTACATGCTTTTACGTGCTTTGGTGCTCTAGAGAGCAGTTACCTGGATGGTTAATGGGAAGGTAAGCAGTGGCGTTCAAAGGAGCCGCCACACTCCTGCCGTGGAACGAAGGTTGGTTGATACAACAGCACTCCGTGCCAAATGTTGGTTGTGGTCCGTTGTCTGAAATCAACGGAGTTGAATTATGGGGAAAATAAAGCGATTACCTTTGTTATCGATGCACTGAGGATGAGTTGTGCAATCCTCTAGTACAGCACTCTGGTGGTTCTATGTAGTGATCCGCTTGATGTGGATCAATGCACTCTACAACGGCTCTCCGATGATCACGGCCGCCAGGTGTCTGCTGCAAAAGCTGCTGGTTTGGAAGCTGTATCTGTAATTTAGATTCATCCCTCACACTGCGGGGTTTTTCAACCGATTCAGTTCCAGTGGAGTCCACACAAACACGAGCAAACGTCGCCGGGTAACTCGATTTGCCCGAAATAAATAAGAGTTAACTGAATGTTTCAAAACTGCATGCCAATGTAATAGTTAAGAAAATGAATGAAGCAGATAACCAATTCAACACTGCCACGGCACAATATCAAATAACATAAACCGCACTATATAGTTTGTTACTAATCTTTATTGTTATTAACATGTTTATTTCAGATACACAAGATTTATGTGGATTAAGTCCGAAGAAAACCAGAGGAACAGTATGAACATTTTCTGCAATGACAGATCGACAATTAATTTATTCTTTGATGTGTCAGCTGTTTGCTGACAGTTGTGATTATTTTTGTTGTTGATGGCATTCAGTTGAATCCATTGGTTGCGTTCAGTTGCAATCCGCAACAAATGTAATGTTTAGCTTAGAGCGTCTGCGTAGGACCAGTAAGTTATAATACAATATAATTAAGCTAGAATTTAAGAATCTAAGATATAAAACGGAAATAAAATGTTGTAAAACTGAAATAAAATGAACCGGCGTAGGTAGCTACGGAGCTTAATTCATACCTTAGGGCGCACAACGGATCATATTCATCAACCCCTTCTGTTTGTTGACGAATTCCACTTATAGCAGTGGGTCGGCGTCAGGCTTGCACTCCACTCGCACATGAGCAATTTTTAGGCTCCACCATCGCATCAGTTACTTAATCATTTCATGACTTTTCTACCCTATCTGTTCGCCTCGAATTCTGAGTCGAATTGTTTGATTGGGATATCCAGCATTTAATCAAGGAGCTCAATGTCTTTTCCTTTCCACATATTTTTTGGGGGTTTGCTTGCCTGCGAAGAATCTCTGTCTCGATTCATCCCGCCTTGGTGGGCACTGTGGGTGTAAGTCGTCTTTTAAAAAAAAAAGCTGTTATTTATTTTTGATTGTTCCCATTAGTACAATGACAAATTGACGATTCTGTGTGTTACTAAATATATCATATCAGCCGCCAAGTGCTCGGAGGATAATAAAAAAGTGTCCTCGTAAAACCGAACCTAAAAACACTTTTTCGAAAAGTCAAAAACAGTCAATTAAAGCAAGCAGAGAGGAAGGAGGACGCCATTTAATAATATAATTCACAGCGTAAATGTTACACAGATCAACTCCACTGCCTTGTACTGCTTTATTAGTTGTCGTCCTAGATGATAATATTATATTTAATAAGCTTTTTACACCCCTTGCAATCCCTGGGACACAAAATACAGATTAATGATTTCACTCAGCTTCTCCGCCTACTACTGCTCCGATATTTTACAGTCCTATTTTATTGCAACCTCTCAGGTAATGAAAAACTTTTGAAAGCCAATAAAACCCCTATTCGAAATTTTACGTTTCGGAAAATATGCGATTGTGAATTTGATGTTGTAATGCAAACAAAAACATATACAAACGGATAGACTTTTGAAGTCAGAGGAATCCGAATCTCGAAGGAATTCACCAACGCGCATCTCGTAGTCGTCCTGTCCAACAAGTCGTCGTCTGAACGAATACAAAACATGGATATCATTGGTTTTACATTTACCAGGCCGAATCAACCGCAAATTCAATTCACAACACATGCTGATGGTGTGTGTCGTGTGGTGAAGTGCGCATTAAATGCAATTTCTTGGTGTGCCTGTGTGTCTGAAAAGGTAAGAGACTATGTGTGGCTTCTCATCCTTTCAGACAATTCTGTGGTTAACTCCTGCTGGTGCCTGTCATCTAGTGGCTTGGCACCAAATACCGAGGCAGAAAGGAAGGAAACGAAAGTTTTTCGATGTTTTCTACTTTTTACTTATAAAACAAATAAGGGTCAGAATAGTTTTGTGTTGTGCTTGTGCCAAAGTCATTAAGTGATAAAAGCTTAGGTAAAAGAAGAGGATTAAATTACAGTAGATACCTTCTCTGTGGCTACACCACAAAGAACGATTTCATTTTGTGAATGACTAGAGGAATTGGATTTAAAGGGAGTAGAATAAAATGCGGACTGGGGACTACGATGTGAAAAGAATTCCATTACTTCTACAGAAAAGGAGGACTTTAGGTGACTCTCAGAAAACATTAAAGGAACATGTAATTCAAAAATGGCACAAGACTTATTTGGAGACAAACTCTGTTACAGAGCCATATGTCACCAGTTTAAAAACTCGTAATACATTAGTATTGATAATAAAAGGTGGATGAATAAAATGACAATCTAGCGGCAACAGACTTAAATTTTCTGGATTTGTAATTGAAAAGCATTGTTCGTGTTACAATGCTCTTCTTGAGAATAGAGCGCTCTGTCATCTTGCCTACGATAGAGTACTTAGATACCAAACATCTCAGAAACAGAAACGACAAACAGTAGCACATTGTTAAGGATAAACATTATTATATAATATTATAGCGCGAGTTAATATTTTGGTTAATTTACTGGATAGTAAAACAAGGTTATTTTCCAAAGACTTATAGTCCTTTATTGGATAATATAACTTAACCTATCTATCCCAGATTATAAACTGCCCTGTTAACTGAATTTCATTCATATTTATACCTAAGTCTAAGTTCGACACATCTCGATACTCCCACGGTTGCTTGTGCGGCTTATCTTTGATGTTCTCATGGTTCGTGTGTGTGCGGCTTATCTTTGATGTTCCCATGGTTCGTTCTTGTGCGGCTTATCGCTATGTTCCCATGGTTATCTGCAAGTGTAGATATTTCCTTATCTTGGGGTTTGTGTGAATCGTTAACTCTCCCCGGTGTTAAACAAAATCGTCCCGATTTTTCGCTTGGAGTCTTTGTTGACCTTTATGAGATGCTTCATCAAACTTTTCAATTTTTTCTTGTTTCTTAAATTCTAAAATACATTTAGTAAATTTATGAATGATTATGACTACAGTTATAATTAGTACAATAAACACAAAAATTATGATTGCACTCTTAGTTGGGTGCTCTTCGATTGGTATTAAACATCGAGTTAATATTTGAAAATCTTAAATTGTTATTGTTTGACAGTATTTCTTTGATTGATACAATTTTTAGTTAATATGCTATGTATAGGTTTTACAATTCTCCTGTGTAAGTTTTCATATTTTATTTTAGCTATTGTTTCATCAGATGTTGATGTTGTATTTGTTAAACGAACTATACAATTATCTTCCTGTTTATTAATCTGGAAAATTAAGTTACCCAAATAAAGTTTCGCAATTTTTCATTCTAACATAATATTCCCTGCACAACGCTATCTTATTATCTGTTTTAATTTTTCGGTGTAGGAATCCTGTGAGTTTGAATAATTCACATTATTCTTTGATTACCGCGTGTATTTGTAGATTGTAACGAAGCTGTCATCTATTCTTGCCATGCTAATATACGAATATTCAAGTACGTTGATTAATCGAACTTGCTTGTCTTCTACATTCAATAACCCTGCCACATCATTCATGTCTAATGTTTCTAACAAGATTGTCTCCGCTACTTAATCGAAGTTGGTCGTGAATCTGTTCTAACAGGAATCTTCTCTGAGAGTTTTTTACGTCTAACGTCTTTAATAATTTTTCAAAATGTTTGTAAGATTTGTTACATGAACTAGGAAGTTGTAATTGTAGAAGATGAATATGTCGTCAGTTGGTGTCAGGATGTATCTCTTTCCTTTCAGGTTTTCGATTTGAATGGCCGATTTTACTAGGCCGACAATCACGAGTAATATCAGGTATTTCATCTTCATCTTTTTTCAGTGTGTAATTCTTGATGCTGTCTTTGTGGATTACTATCCCCCTTGTGGTTAAAATTGTGTCCCCACAATCCTTGTCTACGATGTGTTTCCTGTATCGGGCGTTGTTCTTCTTTCTTAATCCAGCGATTCTTCCCAAAATTTGCTCTCCTTTTTCGAATGTCCTTTCTTTCGTTCCGGTATTGAGTCTTTTTAAAGTTTTTTCGGATGCTTTTTGTAATTTGTCGTGAATTTCCTCAGGCTGAATGTGTATCGAGTTAAAATGAATTTCTCGCGGTTTAAATCCAGTAACCGAATGTATACTGTTGTTAATTTCTGATACTGCGGTTAAAATTTCCTCGGTTGTATTAGTACCGTTTTGGATTGTAAAAATTCGGGTCAATTCCGAAATTGTACTGTGGGCCCGTTCCACTTGCCCATTTGCTGTCGATCGGTACACCGGTGTTTCAATTTTTTGAATGGCTCTTTTTATACACATTTGTTTGACCATTGCGGTATTTAAGCATGGTTCGTTATCGGTCATAAGTCGTTCGCATGTGGGAAAATTGTTTGTCAGACATTCCTCTAACTTTAGGTCCATTCTTTCTCTGGTGTCGCATTCTCTGATAACTATGTATTTCGAGAATTTGTCTATTAATGTTAAGTATGTTCTTTTGTCGTTGAAATACAAATCAGCATGAATGTATTCTCCGGGTTTTCCTGGGATTTCTGAATCTCTTAAAGGCTGTTTAGTTGGGTTTCTTTCATACCTACCGAATAGGCATGCTGTGCATTTTTTGTTAAAAGTTTTACAGTTAGCTTTAACTTCTGGCCAATAGTATTTTTCCATGATCTCTTGGACGTTATTCTTATAACCTCTATGAGCTCTGTTATGAATAGTTTCTATTATTTTCATTTGCTGGTTAATATCTGTTACATCTTCTAATTCGTTAGGAGTTAATACAAATTTGTAGTGAGAAAAAACCTCTGTTAAAATTGGTTTGATTCTGTGTAACAATTCGTATCCTATTTTTACTGCGGTCACTCTATTGGGATCTAAAATTCCTCTTAACATGTTTGTTAGTTGTCGTTCGTCATTAAATTTTATTATGTATCTGGTTTTCTTGGGAAATGGGTTCGTCGTAATAATTTCGTTTTTCTCCTTATCGTAAAGTATCCTTAGTTGTACGCCATATGAATTAAATGGTTGAGTAAGTGTTTTTAATTTTTCATTTGCTGAGCTATCTGTAGAATGTTCTGAGGATAATAATGAAGAATTTATCTGTTGTCTGGACAAAGCGTCAGCGACTACATTCTGTTTTCCTGGTTTATATACCAGTTTTGCTCCAAAGTCCTCTATAATTCCTTTCCATCTCATTAATTTATTATTTGGATTTTTATCGGAAATAGCAAAAGTTAAAGATTGATGATCTGTGTAGATCGTAAGGTCAGCTACTCCATAAATATAATTTCTCAATTTCTGTAAAGCCCAAATTATGGCCAGAAGTTCCTTTTCGTTAGTACTATACTTTTCTTCCGTTTTACTGAGTGTTCTTGATAAAAAATGTATCGGTTTCCCATTTTGACTGAGTACAGCTCCAATAGCTACGTTGGATGCATCGGTGGTCAGTTCAAAAGGTTTCTTGTAATCTGGTTGAAACAATTCTACCTGTTCACGAAGGTGTGCTTTCAAACTATCTATGGCTTTTGTGGCTGGTTCATCTAATTTAATTTCAGTATTCTTACTTTTGTTTTTATCTACTTGTGCATTATTTCCTCTTAAATGAATTGTTAAAGGTTTGGCTATGGCTGCATATCCTTTTATAAACTTTCTATAGTACCCTGTTAATCCTAAAAATCCTCTTAGTTCTTTCAGAGTTGTTGGTATCGGATATTTATTGATTGTTTCAACTTTCTTAGGGTTTGTAGAAATTCTATTATGTTTGATAATATGACCTAAATATTCTACTTCAGTTTGAAAGAATTTCGATTTTTCGGCAGATACTTTTAATGTTGCTTCATTTAAGGCTTCGAAAATTGTTCTGATGTGTTGCATGTGTTCTTCTTCAGATGAAGAATATATTAACACGTCATCGATGTACACATATGCGAATTTACCTATGAATTCACGTAATATGTCATCTACACATCTCTGAAAGATTGATGGTGCATTCTTTAGACCGAAAGGCATTCGTACGAATTCGTATTTTCCTCCGTTAACGCAGAAAGCTGTTTTTTCACAATCTTTCTCAGCAATATTGATTTGATGGAATCCTGATTCCAAATCAAGAGTGGTAAAATATTTTGCCTTTCCTAAGTTTAATATGGTCATGTTTACGTCTGGAATGATGTATCGATCAGTAATAGTATTTGAGTTTAATTTATGGAAGTCTATGACCATTCGTTTCTTCGGTTTGCCTAATTCATCAAAACCTTTTTTGGGTACTGTCCATATAGGTGAGTTATATGGTGAAACACTTCTTCTAATTATTCCTTCTTTTAATAGCTTCTGAATTTCTTTGTTCACGAATTCATTGTCTGCGATAGGATATGGATATTGTTTTGTCCATATCGGTTCCTCACTTTTCGTTCTAACTGTTGCTTCTATCGTAGTTGTAAAGGGTAGTGGTCCTATGCCATTATTTTCCCTGATTAATCTTTCTATCTCGTCTTTATATTTCTCGTTGCCTACTATGTAGTTAATTCGAGATCCTTTTTCTTCCTTTACTAACTTGAATGTCATATTCTCGGGATCTATCATCCTGCCTAACTTTGTTATACCTTCCCATTCTAATATCATATCATAACTTTCCATTGGTAATTCGTAAAATGTTATTTCTCTGTCGAATATCGGCACAATTCGTTTAGTGTCTAAGTATGAAGTTCCATGAATTGACTTAACTCTAATTGGTTTAATCTTAATTCTATGAGATAATTCACATTTGGGATTAATATAATTATGGGTTGCGCCACTGTCAATCAGGATTTTGAATTGTCTTCCTGTTTTTTGACCTTTTAATATGAGGGTGGGCAACCCGTCTACCAGTTTAAAGATTCAGTCTTAATACTATTTACCGTTTGCTGTTCCGGTTCTGGATAAATGCTGCTGTCGTCTTCGTCTTCGTTCTTAGCTTGTTGTGACTTGTTGATACGTTGTTGCTTGTGATTGTTGAATGAAGGCGGTTGCCATCTCTTCGTTGGTTGACTCTCATGTTGATATAGGGGTGGCGGTCGATGGGGCTGTTGCCTGAATGGATTTGGGTATCGTCGCATGTCTCGGATAGTTGAGTCGATGTCCATAGGTTGTTCTTGCTGTCGCACACGATGATGGGGCTGATGCGACATTGCTCTGGGTTTACTTGCGTGTGGTGCTTGATGTCTGTACGTGAAATTCGGAGCGATGTTACTATATTGACTTGTATGTTGAACAGTCAATGCGATGCCGTATGCTTCAGATAGGGTGGCATTTCTATATGCAAATACTGCGCTTCGGGCGTCGAGATTGTTGAGTCCATCCATGAATACTCTGGCTGCATCTTTTTCTGCCTTTTCTACGAAGGATCTTCTAGTTTCTGCGACTCTGTATTCGGCTTGTAGTTTTGTCACTATCAGGTTTAATGCTCGGTGGATCTCATCGTAGTATGCTGTTAGGGATTTGCTTCCTTGCCTGATTCTGCTCATTTCAGCTTCCAATACGAATAATGGGCGAATGTCACTGTATGTTGCATCCAGTCGATCTATTATAGCATTAAAGTTGATTTTGGTGTTATTATTCTCTAACACTGTTGCAGCTTCTCCAGTTATTTTATTAAACACTATGTTTAGGGCTGCTCCATAAATAGGATACATCATGAACGGGGTAATGGCGTCCATCAAATTTTTAGCTCTCCTCCGCCATGCTGTGTATTTATTCACATCACCATTAAACTCTGGCAATGTCTCGAACATTTTGAGTTGCACATCTTCGGGTTTGTTAAGTACAATCGGTGTATCTTCGTACTCCGTGATTGAAATTCTTGCTTGGGACATAGAATTCTCGAGCTGCGTCATCAAGCCTTGCATTTGTTGCTGCATTGCGATGAAACCTTGTTTCATAAAGGTGATCTCTGCTTCCATTTTTGCTATATTATTGTTGTTTGCCATGGTGCTGGTTGATTTTTGGTTCAAATCTTCAGTTGATTCTTCGTCGGACGAATTGTCGTCAATAGGGGATAGCGGGGGTAGTCTTCTTTTCACTTTCTGGAACTTCATTTAATTTAATCTGCCATGAAGATGTTATGCGTGAGTTAATACGTTAACTTGTTTCCTGTTGTCCGGAACTGGATCAGCTATACTAATTTATGTCCGTGGGTTGGTCCGCTCACTGGAGGTTATCGGTTATCGTCTCCCTATTTCTGCATTCGTATGTGCCTTTAAGGAGATGTGTTGATTTGTTAACCTCCTGGCAGGATCGCCAGTTAATATTTTGGTTAATTTACTGGATAGTAAAACAAGGTTATTTTCCAAAGACTTATAGTCCTTTATTGGATAATATAACTTAACCTATCTATCCCAGATTATAAACTGCCCTGTTAACTGAATTTCATTCATATTTATACCTAAGTCTAAGTTCGACACATCTCGATACTCCCACGGTTGCGTGTGCGGCTTATCTTTGATATTCTCATGGTTCGTGTGTGTGCGGCTTATCTTTGATGTTCCCATGGTTCGTTCTTGTGCGGCTTATCGCTATGTTCCCATGGTTATCTGCAAGTGTAGATATTTCCTTATCTTGGGGTTTGTGTGAATCGTTAACTCGCGCTATGAAAAAAAAATTAAACATTGTTATCACGCAAAACTTGTTGTTCGACTGAAGAACGCTGTTCCATTTTTACTCTTCCGCTAGAAGTACATTTTCAAAGCGAAAAAGCGTGCACTCATTGCATTGATGGCTGAAAATATTTATTGAGATGGAATTCAAACGTAAGCACGATATGTTGTGCCTGTGTTGTAATGACGGTGTTAAAAAATGTTCCCCTGAGTCTGCAATGAGTTCCACTATTCGTTTTTGAGTTATATCAAGCATATGCAAAGTTATTCTCGGTCCGCTTGACCAAATGTAGGGATTGAATTCAAGTTAAAAAAAAATACACCATGAAAATTGTGATCAAAATGGAACAGGTGACGAATTTCTAACAATATTTAAACTTTTCGCTGTATTTTTCGCATTCTCCCAAGTATTGACGGTTGTAGGCGTAGGACGGTATAAGTGCCATCTATCGGCAACAGATGGCGCTTGCATCTCCACTTGGTTTAATATTACCTGTTGATATATTTAGTTAAGATCAGAATTTAACGAGATGAACATATAATGGAGTTTTAGAATGAGCAATGCAGTATGCTCGGAGGAACATAAGAAACGCAAAATATAAACAAACCAAACAGTTGGATGACGTCGTTGTTAACAAGCAGCAAGACTTAAAAAAAAAGATGAAAAAGCAATTTCCATAGTGAAGAACACGATCTGAACTTGTAGCAATTCCAACAGGCACGGCAAACCACACGAACATGCAACCATAGTGAAGAACACATCACTAACAAAAAAAACTAAAAATTAATTACTATGCCATACGACATAGTAAATAACTAAATAACACAGTAAATAACTAAAAAAAACCAAGCCAAAGTAGGGAGAAAATAATTTATAGTGTAGTCGAGATCGTGGTGAGATACATTAGGTTCGTTTAGGTCCTTCATTGCCTCGCAAAACGCTACAACTGATGACTCCGGCGTGGTCTATATGTTCAGCAGAAACATTCTCCCATAGGAAGTGGCTTACTTTGGGTGCTGCGTCGTTCTGACTGCTCTGTCGTTCCACACAAAGTATTCGCGGCTTTGGATTGATGTATGGATGATTACGATTCTACTTTTATTGATGGATCAAATCACATTGTTCACGTCGTCTTAAACACTTTTAACCCACAATATTTATGAGTTAGAGCCAAAGCATCAACGCATCATATGGCCATATGTACAAGAGGATTGGTGCGTTAATGATTTGGTGAAGATATTAGAAATTGTAATAGGATGTAATTTGACTATTAAAATATTTCATCTATACGTTGCTTGGAGAAATTTAAAACCGATCGTACCTCTGTGGTGGTTCTATGAACCGCACAAATCACTATAGGTCGAGATGTTATCGTTCCACCAAGGAACAACCTCACCTATAGCCAAACTCCACGTGATCACAGACACGTGTGCCCAAAGTCCTCCTTTCCACCTGAAAAAAAAGTGACATACATCCTGGAGTCAACAACCCAAGTATCCATCAACTGGATATACACAAACGGTTGGCACAGCTGCGGCAGATGTCGACAAACAAAACGTCTCAGGCGATAACGAATTGCCGGAAAATCAATCCATCGAAAAAACCGTTGTCCCTGCCGCAATGCACTTCGCCTAAACAAAGGCCATTACGGAACAACAGCAATAAACGAAAATGCTGCTCCCATAGGAGAAGGTAAACAGTCATAATTACCATTATCCCATGATCGCCTAAGGTAAACCCCACTTTCGATTGTTTGTACAATCAACGCCACAGAAATATGAAAATTCTGTCGGTCATAGAACGATCTACAGCAAGCAGACGGCAATCTCCGCCCCTGTATGCGTGAGCGCGATGTTCCCCGGTGGAGAGATTCTCGACTGAGAGAAAGTCACCACCCAGGGAAAGCGAAAAGAGAAAGTCACCACCAGCGAAAGGGAAAGGAAAACTATCGGGTGAATGGAATCATCCCCAGAGAAGTAACAAGAGTCGACATTGAGAACCTTGTCGGAGAGGTGGTTATTTATGTACGTTGCTGTTAAGATCGAGTTTGCGGGAGCCTTCCGTTGTTATAGTGCCAACGCGAAATTGTGAAACAAAAGTAGTATCTAAAATTATATAAGGCATATGTGCAAAAAAATTATATGTGAACATTATATATAACCTTTTTGAATGGTATAAACTTTCTGAAATATTTAATTACAATCTTTCTAAGGTGAACTAAGAAACGAGAATATTTACATATCTGAATACAATTGATACAAAAATGAACACAATAACAACAAACAAATAACGCTGTAGAAACATACAAATAATCGATTAATGTCGCTGGTGCTAATCTTAAGTGTGTAAATTTAAACGTGATAAATAAATTTTCTTACTTGTCAAAACAAAACAATTTTTCCGTGTTTTACTTTTGTGCTGTATTCGCTCCGTGTTAAGTATTGGACAGTGTTCGGCGGAACACTTCTTTCGACTATAAGACTAAAATCCGTCAAACCTCCTTTGTAAGGAACACGCATATAAAACGGCTTCGGTTTTCCGGCGGCTCTGAGTTGCGCATTTTTTAAGTTTTAATATTTAATTGGCGATTTTACGCCACCGGAGAGTTACAGTGTTCACTCCCTCTTATTCTCAGTACCAGCCGTGTGAATATGTCTTTATAATATACTGGCAGCTAGACTGCGTTGCCATAAGGCTACTATATACCAAGTGGTAGGTGGGGTCCCAACGCTCTGCCGCCTGGTGAAATACCATCCCATCAATCTATAGGCTTTGTGAAATAGTCGGGAGAAATCGTTGGTCATCTTTCGGATCCCGGATAAGAGATCGCTGGCGATTTTCCATGCGTGGTAGCGCCGAACACACTTTACAATAATACTATTTTCCTTTTTTTTATTGCATCGGCTAGTGTTAGTTACCTAACATTGGTTTCTTGTTCTTATTATTTTTGATACTAATCCCCGACTCGCCCATCTCGATTTATCCACACTTTTCTTCAGCTACGGGTTTTCTTAGCTTCCTGTTTTAGACTAAGGAAATTCTTTCCGTACGAAGAAAACTCAACCCTTGATTGTTCCGCCTTGTCTTGGTTTTCTCATCCCCTGGAATCCACTCTCTCCCAAAAGTTGATCTTTTCCGGAGTTCACGTCCGATTTTCCTCTTCGCACGCACCTCACGTAGAGAAATGTGAGGATCCGCCCTCACACATTCAATGCTCTCCGTGTGGACGAATATATACTGAGGATTGTTAAGGGTTTTACACTTCTGTGGTTTGGCTTTTAGATACATTCTGTCAAATGTCTGCCCGGAATTTCTCAATAAAACAACATATTTAATTTAAACATCAACATTTATTTTATCACCATCAAAGTAGACCCCTTCCGAGGCATTACACTTATGCGATGCTTAAACATCCATACACTTTTTATAGGCAGCGGGTGGGATCGACTTTTCTTTTAAAGCTTCAATCTACTCGAAACGTGTTCCTCGAGGCGGCAATTTGAGTTCACTAACAATGCCAGCTTTGTGAGATGGGTCATTATAGTGCTGCAAAATCCAGCATTCGTCTACCACAAATTTGGCCCCTTTGACGAACACTCTTTCGCAAATGCTCGGCTAAGTAAGTAAGAAGATTCCTTATTCATTGTTGGATTTTGCGGAAGGAATTCTTAGTCCACCACACCATGATAATCGAAGAAAACAGTGAGAATGGCCTCATTTCAACATAGACTTTGTTTTTCGGGTTCGGCTCATTTTGGTGGTGCCATTCAGAGGATTATTGACTTGTTTGCAGTCATCTTCGTAGACCCATTTCTCGACACCCTTTATGATGCATTGCATGAATGTAGAGTCACTGGCGACTAGAGTAACCATGTCTTCAGCAATCGCTTTTCGATGCTGTTTTTGCAAAAATTCATCTCTTTTGGAACAAGTTTTGCTGAAACGCGTCTTATCTCCAAAATATCGACCAAATTATTACGAACTGGTTATTGTGCTCTCTCTCTCTCTCAAGCTATAACGACGATTTGCAAGCACCAATTCCTTCATTTTAGCGATGTCTTTTTCGACTGAACATCGGTTTTTGGAACGTCTATTTTCAACGATTCTGCACAAAAAATTCCGTCGCGAACACAAAATGTAATGCAAACTGTTTTGTCAACCAAATTATCCATCACAAAAATTGAGACGAACCAACAAAATCACGGCTGTAAATAAAATAATAGACAGATAGCGCTCAAACTACACGCCTATGTCTCACATCGCCACCAATATGGTGGCTAAATAAATTTGACAATAGGCTTACGAGAGAATTTTAAATGAAAAATTCCGTATAGACATTTGAGAGAACATAGGCATATAACTGCACGTATATAATTACATTATATTATCTAGATTGATGCGTTTGTGTGTTGCAAGATGTCTTTATACAATTATTCTCGTGCTTCTCTTTTATATTCTGTTCTAAGAAAATGTATGCCCACACCTTATCGTATTCCATAAAGTTGAATTGTATAGAATATAGAAATTTCAATTCATTAATTGCCTTTGTATAGATTCCTATAAACATTAATAAATTATAGAATCATAGTACGATTATTACCCAAAAAATCTCACACCCTAAAGTAGAAGAAAAAAAAACACGAATATAAAATAGGTGTGATGTATGAAGGCGCAAATAAAGTGACACAGTTTATACACTAAGTGAGTTTTTAGGAGCTACTTATATGTGAGCTGTCTTGTGGAGCTCAGCTCTCCTTAGGTTAGATGTGAGCCATATTGATTTTTAATGTTTCGCGGTGTGTTTCTTGTAATACTAATTTTTATTTTGATAAGTCCTAGGTCCAGTTTCCAAAAACATCAAGGTAAATATTATAATATATTTAAATTCAAGTTGTCTTTTCGTACACAACAAAAAAGGTAAGTGTTATTGCTGCTTACTTGCTAACATTTTGTCAAAAAAAAAAGAGGTGGTCAATGTAATCCTAGTGCAATGCCAACCACAGACCCTTCATTCACGATTTTAAAAGAAATGCCGAAATGTATGTACTTAGGCCGATTTTTGTACAGTTGGTGAGGAGGTTTGAATATTTAAAAGTAACTGTCGGATTAAAGGGAAAAACCCAAGTAAACCCCCTGACTGAAGTGCCGCCATAATCCACAACCGCCTCTTGATTCTGTCTTCTATTGAAAATCTCATTCCTATATTATAATCCCGAGACAGTCTTTGAACCTTCTCAACAAATGGTCCTTCATTCTGCGTTAGTTCCGATCATCATCATCATCATCATCATCGGCACTACAACCGGGAACCGGTCTTGTCCTTATTTAGCAAGTCCTGAGGCTTGTTAAATTTTCCATCATTTCCGTTAGTTCCGATGGCATTCGTAATTTCGCAAAATATTCCTGTTAAATTTGACAGCTACTTTTTAAATTTTAACTTCCGCACCAACTACAAAAAATGCGTATCGAATTCCTTATATATTTAATTGCTTCACTCTCCTCAGCATGTCTATTCTAGAATTTAAACATTTTCTGTCTAGCAACTAAGTTAAATATAAGAGAAAGGACAGAATAAAATATGGAAGTAAAATGGAATATAGCTCGAAAAAAATATTCTCATGGCGTTTAGCACATTTTGGTGGAGAAGGTGAAATGGTCTGAAGAAAAAAACAAAAACAAAACCAAAAAAAAAAAAAAAAACAGTGGGGCGGGAGACCGATTTAAACGCCGCAAGGACAAATCTCCCCTTGTTCTTGTCTCTGGCTTCTGGTCATCTTGCGACCACCAGAATCACCCACATTCGCGGGGATCTTAAGATATCTGAAAAATAGCAAAAGGTGCGGCGAGGAACTCGGCGATTGCTATATTCCTCCAGCCGGAGTAATCATACGAGTATGTCTCTGCAAAATCGTTTGTGCAGTCCCGAATCTCACGCACTCGGTTAGTACGTGTTCCGCATTTCCTATTTTGCCTTCGCAATACAAGCAGTATGGGTGATTCACTTGCTTATATGTGTGCAAGTATTGCCGAAAACATCCATGTCCTGATATTAGCTGAGTCAAGTGGTAATTCAGTTCGCCATGTTTTCTTTGCACCCATGTTTCTATATCAGGTATCATGGTGTGGGTTCATTTCCTTTGGTGGACGAATCCCACCTTCGTTGCCATTCTCTTAGGGTTGAGAACTCTAATTGTGACCATTTAGCGGATTTGTAGTTGTTGTCGAAGTGTTCCGCCGAACACTGTCCACACACCAAAAGGAACACCTGGAACGCGGAGCGAATTCAATTGCACAAATAAAACACGATATTTTGAATTTTATTTTTGTTTTAGAGTTCGGTTTCCACTTACGTCTAGGACACACTTTTGATTTTTCGCTTATCTTAAGTTGCACCGTTTTTGAAAGCTACCTTGAACCACACATTCCTTACAAACTCGACATTATTTCTTCTTTTTTTTTAATGTTCACTATATCGCAGCGCGGACCGACCTCCTTATCGGGTTCTCTGTTAACTCAATGCTCGAAAGAGACTGTCTTAGTCCTATTTCCTATCAATTCTCTTCCACTCGTCTGTAAAAGAAATTTCCTATCATGATCATCATTCCCGTTTCCTTATCTGTTTTTCTTTGTTCGAAGGGGCTTTGCATTACGCATCTGGCTTACGACAAGGATGGTTTTTGTGTGCTTCAGATGGGTAACAAAGGAACCGTGGGATCTGGTTTCCAGATCGCATTTCCCAGATATAAACATCTAGCGTGGGATAGGCGTTACGATGTTTATGATTGTGAGAATTGTTGGTCGGCGAACGAATCGCCAGACCTTTGTTTGCGCACGTGCGCTATTCGGTTTGGGATCTTGCGAGGAATTTAGGGTGCTAGTTACTATTAGCTACATGAGGAGATATGCGTTATTCCATTTGTTTTCAGAAAAATGCGTTTAATGGAGGGGTTGAGTAAATGGGGGAATTGTATTGAATTGAATTGAATGTATGCACCGAATGGATGCATTGAACGGATGCATTGAATTCAATATTAGGGAATTATGAACGTTTCGTTCGATTGGTTTTTACTATTGAATTCAATGTTGTGTTGTGTTGTTTGGAATGTTACCTTTGTTTCAGGCGGAAGGAAGGAATTGGAGGAACGTGTCTGTGGGCACGAGTAATAGATATAGGTGAGTATGTTCCTTGGTGGAATGACGATATCATAACCTAAAGTGGATTGTGTGGTTCGTAGAATGCTTCTCTTGGGAGACCTCATGCAATGCAGCGTTTTCTTTAGCTGCAATGTCAAGTGGGGTCCCAGCCAAAACATTGATGGCATCTTCGGATACCGTTCGGAATGCACACCATAGCATTTAGTGATGCCAACGTATGTGCTGAGTTTACTCCCTTCACGTACGTCTTATACTGCGTGGCTCCCGCCCATATGCGAGCTGCATACATTATAATGGTGGTGTTGACACTGGTTATGAGTTTCCTTATGTGGGGCGGCGGTCCTCCAACATTGGGTAGCAGTCTCGCTAAAACTTTGCATACTCTTGCCGTTTTTTCATTCGTTTTCCTCAGGTGTCGTCTTATCTCCATGTAGTGCTCTAAAAAGCCCTACCATCTCCTTCCCCCACACCTACATCCAAATCCCAGCAGTAATACACTAAAACCTAAAATTCAATCAAAACCCGAAAAAAACCCAAACTAGACCCAAAATTCGCAATAAACGAATCAAATATCCGTTTATCGCTTAACATTTACCTCCACGGCATAATTTAATCTAAAAAACCAAATTAAAATCAAAATTCACAATAAACGAATCATATATTCGTTTATCGTTTTGCATTTGCCCCACGGCATCATCCAAACTCAAAATCCAGAGATCATTATCTCTATTTGGGAAAATTCTTAATAAATTGAACAAACAAAAACCCAAAACCAGATACATATCGACATCTGCACAATAGTTTCATAGGAATTCAGGAAACTGAATCCTTATCTTAAATAAACACTGAGTATCTCACTCAGGATTCCAAAATCGGGATTTTTGTAGGAAATTGTGTATTTTCGAGATACAAATTTCGATTTGTTTCTCTTTATAAGGGTGATGAATTTCAGATTCGAAGTTCAGTCTCGATTGGCGTCCGAAGTGGAAGAACGCCAATAAACTAAATAAAATTATAAAATAAATATAATTAAATAAATAAATCGAGGTTTAAATGCTGGAAATAAAGGTGATAGATTTTTTATTGCGCTTGGCCGATTCTTCCTACTCGACGACCGGTAGCTGCTCTTCCCTCGAGGTTCGAGGAAGCACGGCGGCAACCGCAACGGGTCCCCTCGGGAGCGGTCTTTAAGAGATCTTACGTCCTTTTCAGGATAAGAAGACACGCTACCTGAGAGAAGGACCACTACAAAAATGGTGGCAGCGGTTTGGGATACTAACATCCCCTACCAACAGAATGGTGGACTACAATTTGCCCGGTACCCTCTATTCCAAGAAAAAAAGGAGAATATCCATACGAACCGGACGAGTTCTACAAAAAAATAGCGGCAGCATTTTTCGAAATACTCGCTCGCCTATTCCTGATTGAAGAAACGGAGAACTACTTCGTGAACAGTGAGGACAACGAGAGCGAAGAATTGACCAACATCATGCCGGAAGTCCACCTCGAGAACCACGAAAATCTGGGGCGGCTGGAGGAATAGTGAGAAAAAAAAAAATAATAGAAATTCAACAAATAACAAAAGCGTCCCCGGGGCTAAACACCGGGAACAGTGCAAAAAAGTCAAAGTGAAAAAGGATGCGCATGGAATATCGTCGGTTACTGACAATTAGTATCGGTAGCCGTTAGTACTTCAGCTCCGCAGCACAACGGCAGCACAATACAACAGTAACAGCAGCAATCTACTATACCAGCACGACACCAGCAATAGGAACAACGAGGTGATTACAACGTCAACTGCAGCTACAACAACCACAGGTACTCATGCATATTACTTTTTTTGTGTAGGTATATAGTGTGCTTAATTTAAGAAAGACAAAGAGAGTCCTGCAACATAAAATTATAAAAATGTTTTTGGTTTATTTAAGTCGTTTTCCTAAAGGCTAAAGTGAGATGAAAATTCCGCTTTTCTCTTTCTAACTAACTTTGGAAAATAAAGTAAAGTTGATAAATTTCAATATATATATATATATATTAAAGGGGACAAATGATTAGAGGTTTCATAAAAAAAAAAATTTCCTTTTACACTATGGGTACAAATATAGCCCCGCATAAAAAATGTTTAGTTTTGTACATGAAGGACACCTAGAAACCTCAAATAATTAAATTCCTCCAAAATTTATTTATAAATTCATCAAAGGGGAAAATTCTAGAATATACTTTAAGGGGATACAAACACCCCATAAAATAAAAAATTAATTTTCTATATATATATACAATATATACATATACATATACATATACATATACATATACATATACATATACATATACATATACATATATTTTAAGAATTATTATAACATGCTTTTTAATAATTACTCGGGGATAATTTTCCATATTCTCGGGCAGAGACTGCACAATTTTCACGAGCTCACCCTTATCTGTCGCTAGTCTTTTTCGTTTTATCTTTTTAGATTCGAAATTCCTTAGAAACTCTTTCCCATATCCATCTATTAGGATCTTTTCCACTTGCAGGCTCGTTTCACTTTGGGCTCGATAAAAGTCTCCTCTCTTTTTACCCTTGGCTTCCTTCACAGGATCTCTTCTGCTTATCCATCTATCAGGATCCTTCCATATTAGGATTGTTTTTCGCAGTGTCGGTAAAAATCTTCTCTTACCTTTAGTATTATCGAAATTTTCTGTAGATATATCGATGTGTTTGGGTTTGAAGTCATTTTTTCTTTTTGCTCTTTAGGATCGCTTCAGTTGAGTTCGAAAAATTCTCTTCTTACTCTTCGCCCTTTGGTGTACTTGTATTTGGGGAGATGAATTTACTCAAGGAATTTTTCCCCCAAAATAATACGCGAATCGAATATTTGAAGCGCGCAAAATTAATACCCAATTATAAAAACGCGAAACTAATAACAATGAATATCACAATCGGGTTGAAAGATATTTTGGATTTCGTGCCGGTGTTTAACGGTAATCCGGACGAATTAGATGATTTTATTTCTTGCGGGGATATTATTTTTTCACAGGCACAGGACGACAGTCAGCATGCTTTTTATCTAAGCGTGGTGAAAACCAGACTGAAAGGGCCAGCATGCGACCACATCCGGTACAAGGTCATTTCAACCTGGAATGATCTTGCTTCCGAATTAAAGGGAGAATTTAAAATTCTCACCTCAAGGTCAGCGGCACAAAACAGTCTGGTGAAAGCCAAGCAAGATAGCAAGGAAGATGTGAAGGAGTTTGGAAACAGACTCGCACACCTCCTGCATCTGCTGAACAAAGCCACGTTCGAAAGCACTGTCGATCCTGCGGTGCGAACATATCTCCTCGAAGAAAATAAAAAGCTCGCCTTGCATACATTTGAAGATGGTCTTAGGGATTCCCATTTAAAACTCTTAGTTAAAGCACGAGGTAACCCAAGTCTTAGAGCAGCAATCAATTATGCTCTCGAGCAGGCCCCACGACTAGGCGATAGAAACCCTCTTAATTTATGTAATAATTCCAAATATAGCCAGCCACAAATTTGCCAATCGTGCAATAAGACTGGACATAGTTCCTGGACTTGTTATCGCAATACAAACTCTCTAAATGTTGGTCCCCAACAAATGAAGACAGAGGTTCAACGCATTGAATGCACTTATTGTAAAAGATTTGATCATTATCAAGCAGAATGTAGGATACAGTCTCATTTCAAAAGTCTAAACGACTCTCCATCGAATAAAAACGATTTTAGAGCTCGGCCCACTTCTACCGCGAACGTTTGGAGAAGTGGAGTATTAACCAAAACGAATAGGGTACAATTAATAAAAATTGATTCCGAGAAATTAAATACGGGAAAAATTGAACAAGCGACATTAGAAGCTAAGGATATAAACAGGAAGGTAGAAAATGCCTCACCTTACAAGGTGTCCTCTACGGATGAAATTGGCATTCGAGATAATAGGGATAAAAATCAGAGGCAGGACGATCGAGAGGCCCCCCAAATAGAGGGAGTAGCGACCAAAGATCTTATCCAACAGTCAACATTTGAATCCGTTTGTCTACGGGCCGGATCTGATGATTCGACAAAGACCCCTGATCATACTATTCTAACACGTCCATCTACTTTTATATTCTTAAATGCTCCGACTTCTAGCAACAACACGTGCAAGCTCATAGAGCACAAACAGAAAATTCCGGCAAAATGTAAGTCTGTGGAGCAAGAACTCCCAGCAGATTGTAAGCCCGAGAAACAAGAAATTTCAGCAAAGTGTAAGCCTGCGGTACTAAGAGTCCCAGCAAAATGTAAGATTGAAAAACAACTAATTTTCTCGTTAGAAAAGAGTAAGCTTGTAAATAACAGCTATATCAAATTACCTCTTTTAAATTTCTTGTTTGTCCGCATCGTTTCCCTCGTTTCTCTAATTTTTCAAACTTTAAAGTGGGTTCTACAAATTAAACATAAAAATAAACAAATAATCAAAATCCCTTTTACAAATATAACAATGGTTGATCCTTCAAAATCTATTATGAATTCTACATCCTTCAAAATGATTTCCATAGATGGATTTACTGCTCAAACTTTGAAAAATGTCACACAACCCAACCCTAAGAAAACATGGAAAATTTTTCACAAATTTAAAGAGAAACTTAAAGTGAAACAAATGGATTATTCCTTTTCAAATATATGTATACATGTATGAATATAAAAATAAAACACAAATTCTCAGATGTAAAAAATGAAAAAATAAAAAATAAAATAAAACTATATGTAAATTAAATAGAAAATATACAATTAATAATTTTTAATTGCCCTCTTAACAAATTATTGTACAAAAACAAAATAGTAACATATACATATTAACACAAATAAATAAAATAAAAAAAAACCAACTTTGTTTTGGAAAATGTATGTATCTAAAAGAAAATAGTCTATAATAAACAAGAAAATCTATAAATAATACAACTGTATTAACAATTCGGGAGATAATAAGTAAAATATAACACAAATAAATCTTTAAATAGTTTATATTATGAAGATAATCTCCCCAAATTCATATTATCAACACACAAATGATGAAACAAATATTAATTCCCTCAATAAAATAATTTTGTAAATATTATACAATATTTTAATTAATTGCCATTAACTTAAAATTTAAATAAATGAACAAAATCATTTAATTAATAAATGATCTTAATTTGTAAATAAAAAACATATATAATTCTAAGTAAAAAAAAAAATAATGTTTAACTAAACAAAACAAAATCTATGAAATAAACAATTTTAAATAGAAATATAATAATTTCAAATAACTATGTAACATTCTTCAATTAACCAAATTACACCTATCCTAAGAAAAATAAGGAACTAACATTTTTTAGTTTAACTCAAAACAAACTTAAAAATTTAGAATTAAAACTTTCTTTATAATACATGAAAAAAAAAAATCTATACAGTCCTCAAAATGAAACAGAAATATACTCTGGAGATAATGTAAATTCCTATATAATACACAAGTTGTAATACAATACACTTTTAAGGCTCACCTAAAATTTATCTGTAGCACAAATTGAATTTAATATTTTATTTAAAATAACCTTATTTTATAAAAATAATTCAAAATTATTATTAAATATATTGAAAAAACAAAAGGATACTGTAAATAACATTGTTAATATACGTAACTTGATAATTTACTTATATACACGATAAGAAAAATTGTTAATTTAAGCTTTTAGTTTAACACATAATCTTAGACTTTCTAAAAACGTAACAAAACGCTGAAAAACATTCTACCGTAAACTAAGAAAATTAACTTTGAATAATACTTAAAAACAAGAACAAAAATTGAAAAAAGAAACAAGCAATTGTAACTACAATGAAAATTTAAAGCAACCATTTAAGCCGTAAAATATGTAACGAATCGCGATAACATCACCCTTTGCCCTCGATCACACCACTTTTCAGAAAATTAATCTCGTAAAAATTAATTTTCTTTTTTGAAGGAGGGGAGGATGTAGTGCTCTAAAAAGCCCTACCATCTCCTTCCCCCACACCTACATCCAAATCCCAGCAGTAATACACTAAAACCTAAAATTCAATCAAAACCCGAAAAAAACCCAAACTAGACCCAAAATTCGCAATAAACGAATCAAATATCCGTTTATCGCTTAACATTTACCTCCACGGCATAATTTAATCTAAAAAACCAAATTAAAATCAAAATTCACAATAAACGAATCATATATTCGTTTATCGTTTTGCATTTGCCCCACGGCATCATCCAAACTCAAAATCCAGAGATCATTATCTCTATTTGGGAAAATTCTTAATAAATTGAACAAACAAAAACCCAAAACCAGATACATATCGACATCTGCACAATAGTTTCATAGGAATTCAGGAAACTGAATCCTTATCTTAAATAAACACTGAGTATCTCACTCAGGATTCCAAAATCGGGATTTTTGTAGGAAATTGTGTATTTTCGAGATACAAATTTCGATTTGTTTCTCTTTATAAGGGTGATGAATTTCAGATTCGAAGTTCAGTCTCGATTGGCGTCCGAAGTGGAAGAACGCCAATAAACTAAATAAAATTATAAAATAAATATAATTAAATAAATAAATCGAGGTTTAAATGCTGGAAATAAAGGTGATAGATTTTTTATTGCGCTTGGCCGATTCTTCCTACTCGACGACCGGTAGCTGCTCTTCCCTCGAGGTTCGAGGAAGCACGGCGGCAACCGCAACGGGTCCCCTCGGGAGCGGTCTTTAAGAGATCTTACGTCCTTTTCAGGATAAGAAGACACGCTACCTGAGAGAAGGACCACTACATCCAGCTAGTTTCAGTCCGGCTATATCTAGCCACCATTCAATGCTCTGGATTGCTTCGGAGCAAATATTCTCCAGGCCGTCTAGATGTTTAGCTACGACCACTATTGCCAAACCATCTGCGTACCCAATGATTCTAACCCTTCTGGTGCATTGACTCTGAGCACACCATCATACATGATATTTCATAACAACGGACCTAATACATATCCCTGGGGTACACCTGCTGTTATTTTATATTCCTGTGGTCCCTCATCTGCGCCATACAGCAGTTTTCTATCCGAGAGATAGGTTTCTAGTATACGCACCAAGTATTGTGAGACTTGTAGATCGCGCAACGCTTCTAGAATCCGATTCCAGTTCAATGAGTTAAATGCTGTTTTAACATCTAGTGTCACCACCGCGCAATATTATTTCTTACCTCCCAGCCATCGTGCTCCAGCTATCATATTGCGAGCGGTGTCGCACACACAGATAGTGCCCTACCCCTTGATCTACCTCTTTGGAACCCATACTGCCATTGAGAGAGCTCCGATGTCGCCATAGTGAATGGTTCCAGGCGAGTGGCAATTACTCGCTAAAGCAATTTCCGTATTGTGTCCAGCATGAACAACGGGCGATAAGACGACGGCGCTTCTGGATTCTTGACACCTTTTGGAATAAGTACAAGCCGCTGTTTTTCCCATCGTTTAGGAAATTTTCCTGTTTGAAGGCAAGTTGTGGAGAGACCGCTGTAGACTTCCGGCCTTTTTGTTAGAGCAGTCTTCACTACAGCGTTAGAGATGCCATCCAGTTCCGAGGTCTTGTTTTTTAAACATCCCTTGCAGCGAATAACACCTCTTCGGTGGTCACGGGAGGTAGCTCCTCTTCAGTGATACTCCACTCCTCTTGCACTCTCAATACCTCAGCATACTGCGGGAAGTGGGCAGTAAGGATTCCGGCCATGTCAGTTTTACCTTTTTGCATTTGATTACTATTGTTGAGTAGTCTTTTCATGATTGCCCCGTTGGCGCTGCCCCATGGGTTGTTATTCAATTCATCGCTTAAGGAGCAGAACGCATCATATTTACTTTTGCGGATCACATTCCTCAACTCCTTCCGCTTGTTGACGCACTACACATGCAACTGTGAGTAGGTGTTACGGTTCTTGCTCTTTGTTGCAAGCGTTTTGTTTTTTGTTTGTTTTAGATCCACGTTTATTTAACGATTCTATTACAGATTTTACTTAAGACTAAATGATAACTTCTATTTTACAAATATCATTCCTACATTACCTTACTGGCTCTTAGCAAGCATTCTAAATTATACATTACCAATTTTCTTGTGCCCTTCGGCGTACAATAACTGTTTTTATAACATGTCACAATAATTTACGTTTTCTTTTTAAAATCTATTTTATTTTTTCTATATCATGTATTATTTATAATTTTTTTTCTTTGTTTTTTAATTACTATATAAAGGGTTGACAAGCAAAATAAAAAAAAAGAAACAAAACTGAGAAACATACACCAGGAATACAAATAAAAATTAAAAAAAAAAAAAAAAAAAAAAAAAAAAAGTTGAATTAAAACCAAAAATAAAAAATAAAAAAAAATTGGGAATTAGGGATAGTGGGAAGGAAAGCGGTGCGCCTGAAATGCATACTATGTTTGAGGACGTATAGTCCTTTCTTCATAACTGATCCACCACCAGTTGGGATGGGATCGATCTTTTATTGATTTATCTCTTTCACCGGTCAGCATACTAAAACGTAGGCGATCTGGAAAATTAGAAATATCGTTATCGTGGAGAATTCGTTTATCGCTGGCACCACGGAAAGCGTGGTAAATAATAGGGACTCCACGTTTGTCTTGGATAAATCCTTTTTTATACAAGAAAGCGAACGCTTCTGGGGGAATGAACCCATTCTCGAGAGTACTCTCCATATTCATATCATTGGGATAGAATGCTTCCGAAATAAGATCATTTTCACTGCACATTGCTCTTATTGTGTGACCACGGATAATAAAGTTATCTATTCTGTTTAGTCCTGATTTGTCATACAGGAGTTTATTGGGATAGTATTTCTTATACTGCGACTATACATTCCGAGGCAGGAACGCAGGCACTGCCTTTCGAACACCTGAAAGTTCTCCATCTAAAATGGGGATATGTTGTACCATACCGGGCAACCATACACTACTATTGGTCGGATGAATGCTGAGTATGAAATTATTTCACCTTGGAGTCCAGAAGACCATTACGGGAGAGACTTCGTGTCATTGCATATGCGTTTTTAGCTGCTATACGCTTATCAAAGTAAAGATACTGATTTTTACTTGTAGAGGAAAAATATTAGTTCCTGCAATAGAAAATGTTTTCCAATTCCGTTTTGTTTCCCTTGATGCGCTGGACAAGGGGCATTCTGAAAAGGATCTCCATTTCTTGGAAATTCATTTCGTCGTCGCAAAAACGTTTGATTTTGTTGAAATCATCTTGCAGAAGTCTGTTGATGACATCAATCTTTTCTCCAGATCTATACACCACAATGTCGCCGGCATACGCAATTGCATGGTAGAGAAAACCCACTAGATCACTAGTGTAAATATGAAATAAAATGGGAGAATTTACTGCTCCCTGTTGTAGACCGTCTTTAATGTGGAAGGTCTTGTTAGAGATTATATCTCCACATTTCACCACAAATTGTTTACCCATTATCATATTGTAGATAATGTATAATAAATATTCCGGCTTACTTAGATTTGATAACTTATATACAAGCCCTTCTAACCATACGCTGTCGAAAGCTTTTTCAAAGTCAAACAAACAGGCCCCTGTGCATTGTCGGTTCGCCTTGTTCCACTGTATGTCAGAAACAAGTTTTGTCGCAGCATGAACTGTGCCATGTTGCGATCGTAAACCAAACTGGTTGTTCGGAATAATACCATTTTCCGAACACCAGTTAGTCAATGCTTTATTTATAATTTTGTCGAATAACTTGCTGGTGTTCGGAAGCAAACTAATCGAGGGAAGATTGGCTGGATTGCTCCTGTCCTTGCCCGTTTTGGGGATGGGATGGACTACTGCAGATTTCCATTGGGTTGGATAATATGCATTATTTAGAGCGTTATTGAAATCCTCCACTACCTCAAGAGGTAAATGCTTTAGAACAATGTTTAAGCTTACGGAACATCTATCCGTTGTAGGTTACGATTTGGTTAAGTTGAACTTAAGGTCTTTGCCTCAAAGTTGGATATACCTAGTCGGTTCATATCACCGACGAACTCCTCCAGGTTGAGGGCCCGTGCAAAGATCCCAGGTTGCTCCTTCTTTTTTAAAGCAGGTGGGTCGACCGTGACCACTGTTTGTGTGGCTTTTCAATTAGAAGCGGCCTTTATTTTTAAGGCTGTGGATGATACTGCCTTCGGTGGACATGATTTTTCCGAAAGAATGACTTTTCGTGCAGTGGGGCATGCCGAGAGGTTTGCCACAGTTTCATTACCGAAGCTGGGATAATATTGGCGTTTACTGGAGGGGCCTCCGTCGCAGAGACAGCAAAGTCGGTATCGTGGTTTATCATTTCAGGTTCGGTTCCTATTTTTAGGTCAGGGGTTTCTGAGTTTGTATTGTAGGGAGCCGAGGACGATGTAGATGTAGCGATCCTAAATTGCTACCCCTATCCAAATCCCCAATATCATCGAACAATCAAACAAATTATACACAATTTATACACGCGTCTTTTGAAGGTTAGGGCCAACTACAAATCATATGGATTTAATTCCAGTGCCGCCATCTATGTGCCAGGCCGGGGAATTTTCAATTGACCTGTTATTTGATAAATCAACAATTTGTGGAAGTATCCAATCGGTGTATGTTCGAATGTTCGACAGGCTTACATTTTTGTGTGAGTTCAACTCTATAATGCAAAATACGTTATAATATATCAAAAGACAACCTCAGTGTTTGAGAACGCGGAGGAGTAAATGTTGGTCTTTGGCCACATTTGCAATGAATTAAGAATGCGATATTTTCCATCTAGCCAGTATTCCACACATACCAGGCTCTTTGAATTTCTCGACTATAATGGAGGTTTATTTTTCAGAAGGATAACTATTTCACCTTTAATATAATATACGTTATGTTGAAAATCGCCACTCGCGGCTAGTCTTTAGCATTTCCAACACGTTGTTCGGTACTTAAACAACCCATATTGTAAAATCATCATCATCATCGGCTCTACAACCGGAAACCGGCCTTGGCCTTATTTAGCAAGTCCTCAGGCTTGTTAAATTTTTCTATAATGATTTGTTTTTTTCGAGCAAGTTCATTAGTTTTGCGCCAGAGGCTCCCCGACGGGGAATCGAACCCCGGTCTCCCGCGTGACAGGCGGGTATACTAACCACTATACTATCGAGTAGCCCATAGCAGTCCTTAAATTGAGCAAACCATAATGTAATTCAAATTTGACAGATGTCAAAATTACAGAGATGTATTTTCCGAAGCACGAAATAGACAACTCATTGTTTAATGTAAAACAAAAGTGATCTAACAAAAATCTTACCCGATGAATTATATTTTACTCCATTTTTTCTCCGGTGCTATTTTCATATTTTTAGCAACATATCATTATCACTTCGAATGAAACCTTAACAGCGGATGGCATCTGAGGTAAATCCGTATTAAATCACTACATTTGGCTACAAACTCGAGACCTGCTTATACATCGATCCCTTGGTGTACAACGCGTTACCTCTCACGGAAGTCATGATATAATAGAATGGTCGTAAGCTCGAAATTCCCTTCCAGTCATCCATTTTAAACTAAATCTAAAGTTCATCCAGCGCCTTGTGTATTTTAAATCCAAATCAACTTTTATATCTCACCTATCGCTCGAAACCTCATCACCCTGCACCGTTGGGGCTAAAAGGCATCAGTGCAGATTTTCTGCTTGACTGGCAAAAAGTTCTCTGTAACAAAGGTTCCGGCGTCTGCTGTTTGTGTCCCAGTGTCTGTGGATGGTAGCAGGTGCGTTCATCTCTGAAATTGTTGTCATTTACTTTAGCTCCAATATGCCATTCGACGATGCCCACCGTTTGGTCGTAATTTATGAACAGCACAATGCCTTGACACTTTGCCGTGTGCTTATTGTGGACCCCAACGAAATGAACCAGTGGCAAGGTGTAAGGGTTGAATGTGTGTGAAGGTGGAAAACCCTTTTCGTGAAAATCATTCATGGCTGAAACAGATAAAAACATGGTCAGCACAATTTTCTATTGATTCTCTTTGCATAGAATTTTTGAACCTAGAGGAAATGTGGTTAAATATGAAGCCAAGGTATGAGCGGTTAATCGGGAAGGAAAGGGAAATTAAATAATGTCCTAGAACTACTGAAAATGTTTAAAGGTATAAACGTATTTAGATGTCTGGCGTATTAAACTGTACGGAATATTAAACTATAGATGAATTCCAGTCATGGTGTGCATCGATTTTTAGTCAAATTGAAAGATGTGTGTTTATTAATCGATTGGTAGAATTCGTTAACTCACACAATCGTTTCCTCCCAATATTTCATGTCACATCCTTACATGTACTGAAAATAAACTATCATCATCATCATCATCGGCACTACAACCTGGAACCGGTATTGGCCTTATTTAGCAAGTCCTGAGGCTTTTTTTTTTTGTTTTGTTTTTTCCGGGCAAGGTCATTAGTCTTGCGCCGAAAATAAACTATAAACTGTATAAATTATAATATTTTAATTTTTCTTTCTTTACGAAACTCCTGTCTTCTCGAATTTCGATCTTTTAATATCAATTAAAGATATTATTATACTCGTAATAACGGGTCGACAGTAGAGTTACGAATCATGAATGAAATTCAACAGTGATCAATGAGAAACCCTATAAAAATATGGCCAAAACATCGGCAACTACTTAGTTACCAACCTGATAAATATCTCTAGGCAACCCTAATGTGCTCGCGAATTTTTTTACCGCGAATTCAAACCTTCATACCGGTCTTTTGGGGCCACCTGCGATCGCGTCGGTACGATCTTCGATGCGAGATGTGAGGTTCCACCCGCGTCCTTTTCAACGCATTCTGCGTGGGCTGCACTGTAGGAACGCAATCGACCCGAACGGAATACCAATAATAGTGCTTAAGAACTGTCGGCGGTTCTTGGCACACTCTTCCGCTTATCTTATGCACGGATGCCATTTCCTACGTGCTGCTACTTGCTCGAGCTCAGCCAATCCCAAAGAGGGGAAAAAGTGTGTCCCACAAAATTACCGAGATTACTCTCCGCGTGACCTAAGGTGATGGAAAAGGTCATCAACGCCGAGTTAATTAAATATTTCGAGTGCAACGGACTTCTGAATGATCGTCAATATGGATTCCATGGCAGGCAGTCCACGGGAGACCTTTTGACCCTTGTTGTATGGTTTTCTTAAACAGTAAAAACACTTTTGTTCATAGTCATCTTTAGATAACAATCATTTTATTTATTAATGACACTCGATCCTAGTCAACCTTATTTAACACTCACCTTACAATATTAGTTAATCGACACTTTTTCATAGTCACCTTTAGTTAACATTCACTTTATTAATTAATGACACTCGATTCTAGTTAACCTTATTTAGCATTCATTTTATTGTTACAATATTAATTAAAGTTAGGGGCACTTTATTATTTCTAACCGTCTCAACTTATCCTCTCCAACCATCAACGGACCGTTCCATCAACGGAATTTTTCCTTACATCCTGCAGATCGAAGGAATGACCTTTTTTCTTCCTGGCCATTTTGACAGCCGCTATTTCCTTTCTTTATCTTTATCCGGCTTAGGATCAAAAGACGAAACCCAAAGGAAAAATCAACAGAGGATCGTCCTAATGCACATTTATGATCCTTTATGTTGGTGGGCGCTAAAACGAACCTTTAGTTCGTTTTATGGCACAAGTTATTTGTTTTAGGAGAATGGATAAAGATGTTCCCTGTGGGAAATGGTTCGGGTAAACAAACTTTGGCGCTGTTTGGTGTCTATGTTGAAGTTGAGGCAGTGATCCGCCGAATACTGTGCGCAAAAAATTTTAAAACACGAAACGAAACCGGGACGAATGTGGCACTGAACACATGAAACACAAGGATATTTGTCCTTAACCTGTGGATTTATTTTTATTGTTTAAAAAAGTTTACACGGACAAATCACTAGGCATAATTTCGCACGACCGATCACACACTTGACGTTCCTTTCTTTTATTTCATTCAATACGCGGCCTGGCCTTGTGGGGCTTTTCAGGGCCCGAAGAGCCATGCATCGCTCAATCCCCACTATTCCAGGCGAACGACTTACCTCTCGGTCGAACTTCAGCAAGGTTGCGTAACCTTGCTACGGCATTTACCCCCAGCCAAATCGCTGGAATTAATACGGTTACCCAATCGGATAACTGTTTTGAATGTCCGTTAGGCAGCTTACCTATTCTGTGGGGGGTTTTCCTTCCAAACCCCTTTTTCTCCAACACCACCCCTGAAAAAACATTAAGTCCACGACAAAGCTTATCACCTTGCCGTGGCATCGAAAATTCACCCTCGACCGGGCATTAATCCCTAAAAAAACATTGAGTCCACGACAAGGCTTATCACCTTGCCGTGGCATCGAAAATTCACCCTCGACCAGGCATTAATTCCTAAAAAAACATTAAGTCCACGGCAAAGCTTATCACCTTGCCGTGGCATCGAAAATTCACCCTCGACCGGGCATTGATTCCTAAGAAAAACATAAGTCCACGGCAAAGATTATCACATTGCCGTGGCATTTGAAATCCTATCCTTAGGCATACATTCCGCCCAGGGCATCTTGTTTCCATAGCCTTATGCTATGGAAACAACATCAACAAAGAGTTCCTTGTTGACTCGTTTTATTTGTTTGCCCATGGCACTTCTTGCATGCGGCTATTTGGTCCCATTGGTTTGCCACCGCCGACAAGGTTTCGGCTGAGGCAAACCAAACATTTCTCTAATTACCAGCAATCGCTGGTTTCCTATTATCGGTCTCCACCGATCAGGGACCGTAAACAAGCAGCGAATTGGATGCAGCCAGTAAGTGTTTACTTTCAACATCTGGCAATGGCTGCACCCTATATTCGTTGCAATATCTAAACATAGCATTGGCACCACAGAATGCTATGCATACAAAAATCCCTAATAACGGCCGCCACCCGTCGGCGGGCCAAAGGGAATTCACATCGTCAACCGAAATGTTGATTTATGGCCTCCCATAGGATGACCAGATGTTTTTGTTTGCATTCATGTAAGATGCTGCAGCGATGTCGGCATCCGTCCAGGGTCGCCGGACGATCGTATGCAAGGCATACGCACACATGCATAATGTATGCCTATTTCACCCGGTCCAATCACGATTATCTACCTCGAGTTAATCGTGTAGCTCCTCCTCTTTTTCAGTTTCTTTGAGGTTTCCCCTTTTCTTTGGTGAGCTCCAGTTAGTCAGTCAGCCTTTTTCCTCGGAGTCAACTGGTGTGTGGCGAGTCTTGACATTTTATTCCCGTCGGCAGTTTATTTATTAGTTTTCTATTATTTCTAATCACGCCGTATCGCTTAAGTTATTTTTAATGGGAACATTCAATTAAAACCGTTTTCAGTGGCCTTTCGTCATTTAGTGCGTTCATGATATTTTGCTTCTATGTTAACAAATTCACCAGACCGTAATATAAGTGCTGCGTTGCCTATCAAAAGAAACAGTTGTATGCGAATCACCAGTGTAAATAAAAACAATTAAAAAAATAAAAGAAACTTTGTAAAATTAATCGTCATCACAGATATTAATAAAAACAGTGTCGTTAAAACAAACCAGAGTGTTTCATTTTTATTTTCCGCTTCCGGAGGACGTTGTGCGGTTTTTCTGTTTTTTTTTTTGAGAACTATCGGTGGGTGTTGGCTGAATCCGCGCCCGTGCTTGGTGCATAGCCCAACACTAACCACAGCCTCCTCGTTGGATTCTCGGTGTCCTCCTCGTCGCGTTGACGATCGAAATCTTACTGACCATCTCCATCCGAAAACCAAAACCTGATACAGATCGTATCTACGTCTCCAGAAGAAATCTTTCATTTCCTCCGCTAACAGAATTTTCCACAGTATCTGTTAGCGGCATGTTATTAATGCCCATGGGAAATTTAGGTGCCTGAAAAGGAGAAAGTCCCTCGACGCATACATCCTTATATCATCATCACCATCCGTGGTGGTGATCGAAGTTCGGATCGACGCCTGTCGATTGTGTGCCGCCTCTATTTGCACAAAACATCTGGCGCGCACAACGGAGATGATTGTTCGGGCGTACAGCCCGTGGTTGTTTGCCTTTGTAAACACAACCGAATTCCATTAGATCCTTCTAATGGGTGTGAAATTTTTAGAAAGGAATCGTGGGACCGGAGTATTTCCTTTGTTGGCATTGGACTTGTAAATCTTCCGAATTATCTTGTTGCGATAATTACGGTTGTTTACAATTTTGGCCGCGGATAGGCGATATGCTTTGTTGCGTTTAGCTGCCAGCGTATGCATCCGTTGTTATTTATCTACCAAAAATGTAATTCCTGGTAAACATCGTGCAGATGCTTTGGATGGAAGATTTATGGCCTGTAATCTGGAATTGTTTTTGCATACTATGGATGGATGCGTTGACTCGATGCTGAAAGTTTTTGAACGTTAAGTTCCTTGTTTTTTGATGTCGGGTTCAACATTGTTTCAGCTTCCTATGCCCTTGTTACAGGCCTGATTAAGAGCTTTGGGGACACGTGTCTGTGGGCACGTGTACTGGATAAGGTAAGTAAGTTCCTTGAAGGTTTGGAACCTTACCTGGGCGGAATTGTGCGTTCGTAGGACGCTACATCACTCCCCCCTAGTGACGTAGTCACGATATGAAGTAGTTAGTTGCTTGGGGGTGTAGTCGAGTTTTATGGGCGTGCTCCCTTCCGTAATGGGCGGTGTTTGGGTGGTAGAGGAGCGAAAGCTATCGCGTTCGTTGTTCTTTTTCGCTTGTCAGTGGTTGGGGTTTTAGGTTGCCGTACATTGAGAATCTTCGCAGCGTCTTCTTGTGCGCGCAGATCTCGGGCGCGCTGCCGCGTTATCGGTCCGTGTAGGATGTCCGATGCCCCGCGCGACCATTTCGCGAGGGTTTGGTTGATTCTCGACTCTTGCCGTGCCTGGTGTTTCGTGGGAGTTTGGTGGGTGGTATACAGGGCAGGTTTCGGCTGCCACCGCTGGTTGTTGATGCACTTCTCCCAGTACGGTATCTGGTGGTAGTTCCAGGTGGCACGGTTTCAGTCTTTCGACACTGACGGTGTACGGCTTGCCGTCGATGTCAACGGAGAAAACACGCAGGTCCGATCCTATTAGAGGTTCGGTCACATCGGCCACTACGAAGTACCATCGAATTGGTCGACGTAGGCCTATTTTTAGTGTTATTAATTTCCGTCCGTAGGTTTTAATTGGACTATTGTTCGCGGCGAACAATTTCAATTTACCCGGCAACCGATTTGCAGGTGCGTATGAGCGCGGAAGAACGGAAATATCCGCACCTGTGTCAATAATGAAGTCCATATTTAACTTCGAATCGTATATTGACAAGCGACTTAATTGGGGGTTGCCGGCCGTTTGCGCTTTTTCTACGGTCGGCAGTTCTAGTTTAAAGAACTAGCCTGTATTGCTGGCACATGTGACCAGTTGCAGGGTTGCCTGCACTTCCTGGCTTGTGCCCCGAAACGATGGTGGAAGTAACACCTGCCCAAGGTGTTTTCGTTGGCTGGCGTGCGCGATCTGCCACGCCCGCGTCTAAAGTTTTCGCGCGACCTGCTTCGGCGTCGTGATCTGTCACGGCCAGGCCATGAATTGTTCCCCACGCTGAGGTTATTCAGTTGCGCTTGCAACTGCTGGACCTGCCTGCCTAAGCGTTCTATCTCATTGCTCGTCTGTGTTGCATGAGTGCACGTTACCGTGGAGGTTCGTGGTTGGGGCAGGGGTGGATTTTGCGCGGGGTTCGTTGCAGGAAGGAATTGGAGATCCGTTCGGGATCTGTCCGTGGCCATTACTGCCTCGGCATGTCGCGCTAGGTCATCGAGACCAGATTCGGCTAAAGGCGCGACGATTGCCTGAACGTATTCTGGCAAAGACTCTCTAAATATAGCCGTTCAGGCTGTCTCGGACATGTCCGTGCCGGCCAGAGCACGGAAATAGGCGGCGCGCTGCGGTGGTCGCATCCCAGAGGTGTCGGTCGACCGTAATAAACGTCGCAAGCGATTTTGCGGCGTTTCGCTATAGGCGTTAGTTACCATCTCTTTAAACGCCGTGTACGGTTGCGGAGATGGGGTTTTTATTAAGCATTTCGCATATGGAAGCAATTTTGGGTCTTGTACCCGTGTTACCACGAGGAATTTCACTTCCTCGTCGGTGATTCCTTCCACGCTGAAAGCTTTTTCGGCGTAACCGAACCAGTACTCTGGGTCGTCGGACGTGAAGTCCGGTAATATTACGTTCGGCCTTCGTGGACGTTGGTCCGTATAGGGGGGTATGTCGGCTTCCCGTAAGGGAGTTGGTTGAGATGCCGTCGGGGAAGTGTCCCTGTTAGTTGCCATTGTCGCTGTTTCGACCGAAGATTGCGACCTCGTGATTGGCATCTACTTTGAAATTTCGCGTCGTAAATCCGTCGCTCGGTGCGCGGATCGCTTGTTAACGAGAGGTTCGCGTTTACTTTTTTCGAGAAGTTTTTCGAGTGGAACGCGGTAAAACGACCTGCTGATTCCAAAGATTTTATTTTCAGGGATTGGCCTAGCACAAAAGGATTCTATGTATTTTCCAAAGATAGTAAAAGGGTGGGCCTACACCAGAGGATCCTACGTGTTGTTCGACTGTGCTGGGAGCGGACAGAGAGAAACTTTTCCGTTCGGAGGAGGACGAGAAGAACGAGGAGGTGAGGACTATCGAAGTTTTTTCGCGGATGCGCAACTGTTTCTTCGTTGCCTTTATTTCGGGGGATTAATTTCCCTTGTAGTTCGCGGTCGTCACGAAAGGAGAAAAACGAGAAAAAAGTTGTCGAGTGCGTCGTCGGTTCGCGTGTGCTTCAGGCTCTGAAGGAGCTTACAAATTTCACTTCTGGCTCAGTAGGAGCTTTGTAATTTTCTTACAACTAAGTTTTCTTTTAATGTCGTATCTATAAATGGTGTGGCATAAATCTTATTGCAAAGTGACTCAGAAGGAGCTTACAAAAATTTTACTTTTGAATATTTGTATCTGAGCTTCCTTAATTGCAGTTTACTAATAATTATTCGGTGTTGCATTTAAGCACACAAAAAAAAATTTTTTTTTTTTAAATATTTGTAATTGACTTATTGATTTAAATGTATTTCTTTGTCGTTGTTTGTTTGTAACTTTTGTGCGTACGTTTGTTTTAAATTTTTGCTCGGAAGGAGCTTACACTGGGAATTGCAAAGGAATAAATGTTTTACTATCTATTTGAACACAATACAAGAACAGGAAAAAAAACAATATGCAAGGAAGAAAATTGCTTTTTGTAACTTACTTTTAAAGTTAAATTTCGCTCGGAAGGAGCTTTGTCAATTTTAAAAATGGTTTTTCACTTTTCGGTTGTGAAGGCGCTTTACAAATTTCACTTTGAGCTCAGAAAGAGCTTTCACAAGAGAGAGAAAAAATATTATAAAAATTAAATATATTTAAAAGAAACTTGCTTTTTAAAATATAATAAAAACAAAATAAGGAAAAGAATGACTTGCGGATACGCTGTTTTCCTGTCGTTGGACGTCCGTGAGCGACGTGATGAATCCTCGTCCTTGTGGCAAAATTTGCTGCATTTAGGTGGGCACTGCACTTTCACTGGAACTCACTGTTTGTTTTAATTGGTGATATCACTGATTAAGTGTTGCGTTTCGGAAACTGTTCGAATTGTTTGTCCGTTTTCTCTCGAGTGTTCACGTTTTAATTTTCGCGCGTGTTCATTTTTTGTATTTGGTGCGTGTTCTCTTTACTCGCGTCGCGGTCACCACTTTGGCGCTGTTTGGTGTCTATGTTGAAGTTGAGGCAGTGATCCGCCGAACACTGTGCGCAAAAAATTTTAAAACACGAAACGAAACCGGGACGAATGTGGCACTGAACACATGAAACACAAGGATATTTGTCCTTAACCTGTGGATTTATTTTTATTGTTTAAAAAAGTTTACACGGACAAATCACTAGGCATAATTTCGCACGACCGATCACACACTTGACGTTCCTTTCTTTTATTTCATTCAATACGCGGACTGGCCTCCTCGTTGGATTCTCGGTGTCCTCCTCGTCGCGTTGACGATCGAAATCTTACTGACCATCTCCATCCGAAAACCAAAACCTGATACAGATCGTATCTACGTCTCCAGAAGAAATCTTTCATTTCCTCCGCTAATAGAATTTTCCACAGTATCTGTTAGCGGCATGTTATTAATGCCCATGGGAAATTTAGGTGCCTGAAAAGGAGAAAGTCCCTCGACGCATACATCCTTATATCATCATCACCATCCGTGGTGGTGATCGAAGTTCGGATCGACGCCTGTCGATTGTGTGCCGCCTCTATTTGCACAAAACATCTGGCGCGCACAACGGAGATGATTGTTCGGGCGTACAGCCCGTGGTTGTTTGCCTTTCTAAACACAACCGAATTCCATTAGATCCTTCTAATGGGTGTGAAATTTTTAGAAAGGAATCGTGGGACCGGAGTATTTCCTTTGTTGGCATTGGACTTGTAAATCTTCCGAATTATCTTGTTGCGATAATTACGGTTGTTTACAATTTTGGCCGCGGATAGGCGATATGCTTTGTTGCGTTTAGCTGCCAGCGTATGCATCCGTTGTTATTTATCTACCAAAAATGTAATTCCTGGTAAACATCGTGCAGATGCTTTGGATGGAAGATTTATGGCCTGTAATCTGGAATTGTTTTTGCATACTATGGATGGATGCGTTGACTCGATGCTGAAAGTTTTTGAACGTTAAGTTCCTTGTTTTTTTGATGTCGGGTTCAACATTGTTTCAGCTTCCTATGCCCTTGTTACAGGCCTGATTAAGAGCTTTGGGGACACGTGTCTGTGGGCACGTGTACTGGATAAGGTAAGTAAGTTCCTTGAAGGTTTGGAACCTTACCTGGGCGGAATTGTGCGTTCGTAGGACGCTACAAAACCTTTAAGGGATTCTCAACAACTTTGCTTGAAAGTTGGTCATCTGGTCCACAGATTTGGATCCAGGGGATTCTGCGTGTTGAACATACACCCTTATAACCGATATATGGACATCAGCGATTGAGTGCAATCGTGCATTAGGATTAGCAAACAAAAAAAATACTATTGACTCTTTGATCTTTATACATTTTTGATCCCTGCAAACTACTTGCACGCATCTTGAAAATAATTTCACGATAAATTATGATATAAAAGTCGTGTCAGTGATATAGTATGTAAGGACGGCGGTTCCGCCAAACACCACTGTCTACTTACCCGAATAACTCCCCATACTACAACCCAACTTCCTTAGTTTCCGATAATTCAATTGCATTAGCACCTGTAAATGCTTCCCGCATCAAGGTTATCTAACGCATAACCTAAACGCTTCTGGAAGAGGATTCTTACCTTTCATGCATCAATTCGCATTCAAAATTCCCTACAAGAATTCTGTCCATCTTATAGGATCATAGATCCAAAAACTATTCGACACCTTCGGTTGCCAGGCAAATTCCAGCCTCCCCTTTTTTTGTAGTTCAATCGCCGGCATACCTGAAACATTTCCCTTCTTTAACGCATTATACAGGAGTCCCGGTAAAGAATTTCTCCCACATGCATCAATGCATCTCTGCATTAGCGACCAAGAGCCGAATTCTCGTTTAGTGTAAATACTCACACTAGAATTCGACCCTTGAGTTGCCTTATATGCCATATACAATTAGTATAGATATTATACAAACCGCTTCGCAATGACTTGCAGCTATTGATACAGCTGCAAGCACTTTACCCCGAAATGCTCCTTTGTTTGAATCTCCAAACAATCATCAATTCCGCGGATAGCCGCCGGAATGAATTCAATAGCATCAACAAATGCAAATAAAGAATCCGTTACTTACAACGACCAAAGATACGATATACAAATTAAATGATGTATCTCAAATGCATTTCACACCTAATGAGTTGCAGCTTATTTATTTAGCCGACCCTCATTACAGACCGATGCCTTAGGTCGCTTCTCCCTTTGTTCTTATTCCCTCGTTTCGTTTATCCTTTGCTCAAATGCATCGATAAACACTGTGATCTGTACGGTCACCCATACATGCTTACCACTATGATCTTCTCTATGAGATCCAGCTACCTACCCCAAAGAGAGACTTCATGTTTCTCTTGTAAAAGGAAACACACCCTAAATTAAGAGAGCCCGTACGACTGGCCGAATTTCCTTTCCCAGCGAATTGATATCGCTGAGTCGTATTTCAACATCCAGCTGCGCAGGTTGGGTCGTCTTCTGCTCCCCGTGGCGCCACGGGGACGTCTCAGTGCCAGAGTCTTATTCAACCGAGTGTCCGAGTCCTTTATTCTATGTGCCGAACCAGATTGTTCTCCTTTTCATGATTCATAAATTGAGAAAGGAAAGAAAAGTGTTGCGTTTTGTTACATTAGAAGTGACAGTTTTTTTACGGTCAAAATCGAAATATAGTAAAAAGAGAAGGTGCTCAAGGACATTCGACACCGAGTACGCAAAATTGAAGAGGAAACCGAAGACTCGATGAATCGGAAATCTGAAAGAAAAATTTTATACATCAATTTTGTGGATTACAACGTGTGAAATATTTGAATTGCTTTGTGTTATGGAAATGAAAGGACCTTTATAACGTAACTCCCAGTATTTCATTGTCTCCTGTAATTGATGTTTTCTTCTTCCCTCGGCGATCATTCGTTTGCATTCGGTACAACATTTAGTGGATGATGGGGATTAGAAGTGAATCAGCGCCGTACGCCGGTGCACAATACTTCTTCCCCACACGAGCATCATTGGAGTGGTCAACCGATGATTTTACTATTTTATGATACCTGCTGATACAAATGAACAATCAAAATAGGCACAAAATTCTTTAAAAGTCAGGTTGAGTATATGTTTTATGGGAACAATAGCAACTTTAGTACTATGATTGATTGATTGATTGACCCCTCAACTCAACCATATTTTTACACGAGCTATATAGGGGTACTGACTTGATTGAAAAAAAAAACATGTATAACTTTTATTTTTACAACACTTGAATCTTATTTATGATCTTCATTTTACAAATAAACCGCACATAACTTATAGTCTTTTTTCTATTAAGAAATGGAACTTCACCTATGACACTAAGAAATCGAACTTCAGTTATACTTTTTAAATTGAACTTTTCATTCGAAATTGAATCTTTAGATTAATTTATCATAATTCTCCGAAGCAAACTTGTGGGTTCGCTTTTCTATTTTTTTTTTCCGGATCGTTTTACAATTTCTGACGACGAGTCAAGTGCCTACATTGCAATTTGTTTTCGCCAGTCGTTTTTCATCTTTGGAATCTCCTGTGACGAAAACCGTTCTCACGAACCGTTTCGAGACGATCGATTTGCACTAGGAGTTTTGATGATCTTTTCATGAGCCCCAATTAACGGACACCTAAGGCTAGGTTTGGCTGATATAATTCACGCGCAACCAATATATGCTATATATATATATATATATATATATATATATATATATATATATATATATATATATATATATATATATATATATATATGTATATATATATATATATATATATATATATATATATATATATATATATATATATATATATATATATATATTCTATACAACAAGCGTTGAATACACGCGGTCAGGAACACGATGGCGTCTCCTGACGTGCAATACGTTGCTGATGGTTTCTGTTGCCAACCAACGTTCTCTCCGCTGGAATTAGTCGTTCTATAATTCCCACGGAACTGTTCACCAACTCAGTGTCAAGAATGATGGGCCAAAGCAATGGCGTCGGCAATACTGATTCACTCCCTTGGATTTAATCGGCGGTGGTTCCGATGGCGGAAAACGAATGGCTAATTATATGGAAAAGGAACCGAATACCTCCAGAACGTTTGAATCCAGAAAGACCAGAAATAATTCTCCTTAAGTAATCCACAAATAAATTGGGTTTGTTTGATGGTTCTAAATTTTACTTTTATTAACAGATTAAAGTGATTGACGAGGATAATAATTAATTTCCACGTTGTCAGCAAGAGCAGCTACAGAAAAGAGAGTACAAACATAAACAAAAGGTTGTCAAGGGACAGAATTCTTAAATGTAAGCTGATTGCTGACATTGCTTTGGTGATGCCACATATCTGATTCAGTTCAGGTGGTGCCACATTTAATTTAATTGCGGATGGTTAAAGGCGATTCCGCAACATATATATATATATATATATATATATATATATATATATATATATATATATATATATATATATATATATATATATATATATACATATTTTACTATTTTATGATTCAGTTCAGGTGGTGCCACACTTAATTTAATTGCGGATGGTTAAAGGCGAATCCGCAACATATATATATATATATAAATATATATATATATATATATATATATATATATATATATACATATATATATATATATATATTTGTATATATATATATATATATATATATATATATATATATAACACTAATCCCCCGCTTGGTAGAAACCTTGACGTGGTGCGGGGGCTTAAGTTACAATGAACCACTCAGGCTATGCTGACGGAAGTATATGCTTCCAGTAGGGCCACCCATGTCAGACAGGCTAGCGAGGAGTAACACACAAAGATCTACCGCCCCTAATCCAGGGTGTTACGCGTCACCGTGCCCATTGGATAGTTTGCAGCCAGGGGTATACCGGCTGTATTATAACGGCGCCTCTCTGACACCGGGTCGAATCAGAGCAGTAAGCAGACCTTACCATATCAAAGAGGGGCTCTGATATGGCGGACCATTTGAAACCCCAGAGTGATCCAATGAAACGAATGATCAATACACAAAAAACAATCTCACAAAAAACCCGGTAGGCGTAGGTGTGATGAGCCAACACTACCATAAGGGAACAAATCATCAGGAAAACACCGACTCGGCAAAAAGAAGACGTAGGGAAAAACGGAAAAAGCGGGATATACGCGTCGGGACGTGGAATGTTCGAACGTTATATAAACCAGGCGCGATACAGACGGTCGTAGAAAACGCGAAACAATATAAAATGGACATCGTCGCGCTCCAGGAAGTTCGACTCCCACATCAAGTAATCGAAACCAACGGGTTTACACTGGTGTGTGGAGGTACCGATACACATAACCTCGGAACTGGCTTCATCATAAGCAAGAAGATTACGCCCCATGTAAGAGATGTGAAATTTATTAATGACCGAATGTCTGTGCTAAAAATACAGGGCCGATGGTACAATTATGTATTTATAAACGTACACGCCCCAACAGAATCTGCTGACGAGAAACGAAGGACACGTTCTACGAGACCCTAGAGGATGTATTTCATGGGATCTCATCATTCGATGTTAAAATCCTCCTCGGGGACCTCAATGCGAAAATTGGAAAGGAAGATATCTTCCAACCAACTATAGGTAAAGAAAGCCTACACGATGTGTCAAATGATAATGGAATTCGAATTATCACGTTCGCAGCGTCAAAAGATCTGTTAGTAAAAAGCACGATGTTCAAGCACAAGGAAATTCATAAAGCCACATGGATATCACCCGACGGCGTAACGCGTAACCAAATAGACCACTTCCTCATAGACAAAAGACACCACTCGAATATCCTTGACGTAAGAGCATATAGAGGAGCAGATTGCGACTCCGATCATCTTCTAGTGATGGGCAAAATCAGGAGTACCCTCGCAGCAATCCCACATGGGCAGTCACGGGAGACAAGCAAAGAGTTCGACACTGATAAACTGAAAGACCAACGCAAAAGGGCTGAATATCAAGACGAGCTAACAAATAGATTTAGCATTCTAGAGAATGTGAGCAGTGAGGAAGAGGAAGCTAATAGTGTGAACACTAAATGGACATCGATCAGAGACACAATCAAACTAACAGCCCAAAAGGTATTAGGATTTAAGAAAACAATTAAGTCCAAGCCTTGGTTTGACGATGAGTGCAGGGCGAAGATCGAAGAACGTAAACGCCTCAGAGTGATCCACTTAGAAAGATATGATGAAGTCAACGCAGAAAGATACGCGACAATTCGGAGAGAGACAATGAGGCTCTTCAAACGCAAAAGACGCGAATGGGAGAAGATTAGGATCGAAAAAATCCTAGAAAATTCTAGGGCAAAGAACATCAGGGGTATGTATGTCGGCATAAATTCAATTAGAAATGGCTACCGAGGAAGAGCCAAAATAATTCGAGACGCAAACGGCTGTCTGGTCACAGAAACAAACAATGTCGTGACAAGATGGAAGCAGTACTTTGAAAACCTGCTCAATGTACGCACCCATCAACCACAGATAAATGTACCAAGCGTACATACAGCTGAGCCTCAGATCCCAGAGCCGTCTCTCAACGAAGTTGTAGACGCAATAAATCGATTGAAAATCAACAAGGCTCCCGAAGTCGACTGCATACCGGCAGAGCTTGTGAAGCATGGAGGAGAGGCTGTAGTGCTCCAAAAAGCCCTACCATCTTTTTCCGCCATTCCTAACCCAAAATCCTATCAAAACCCACAAAAACCCAAACATAACCCAAAATTCGCAATAAACGAATCAAAATTCGTTTATCGCATAACATTTGCCCCCACGGCGAAGTTTAATCCAAAATCCGAATTAAAATTAAAATTCACAATAAACGAATCTAATATTCGTTTATTGTTCTATATTTGCTCCACAGCATCACCCAAATCCAAAATTCAGAGATTGTTATCTCTATCCTAAAAATTCCATTGAGTTAAACAAACAAAAACTCAAAAGCAGATACATTCACACATCTGCGTAATGGTTTCGTAAGAATTCAAGAAATTGATTTCTTATCTTGTGTAAACACAACATCTCGCTCGAAATATCCAAAAGATCGAGATTGTTGCACGAAAATGTGTATCTTTGAGATACAATTTTCGATTCCTTTTCCTTTATAAAGGAATGGTTTCGTGATCTCCGGGCCGCAGTCTAAATTCGTGTACAGTCCCTGGAGGAAGTACCCCAGGATAATCTTTGAGAAAATAATAAAAAAACACATTCCAAAGGAAACAAGACGTGCTTTCATTTTTACCCAACAATGGATAGCTAAGTATCACCTGCCCCCCCACGGAAGACCAAGTGAAGACTAAGGACGAAGGCCAAACCAAAAGGACGTTACTCTTCCCTCTGGATCAGAGGAAGCACGGTTGACGACCCCTTGTAGGACAAGATTTCAGGAGCGGTCTGTTTTAAGAGATCGCCTTGTCCTTTTAAGGATCAGGAGACTCGCGTCCTGAAACTAACCCCTACTAAACACAACAAGGCAACCGCTCGAAAGATCCACCAGCTCATCCAAACAATATGGGATAAGGAAGTCACTCCGGAAGAATGGAAAACCTCAATAGTCATCCCCATTTTCAAAAAAGGCGACAGATCTGACTGTGAAAACTACAGAGGAATATCATTGCTCCCAACCGCATACAAAATATTAACAAATGTCATTCTGGCGAGAATCACACCTTACGCAGAAGAGATACTGGGAGACTACCAATGTGGATTCCGTAGGAACCGGTCAACAAGCGACCAAATGTTCACAATAAGACAACTGCTGGAAAAGAAGTGGGAATACGGAGAGACGGTTCACCAACTGTTCGTTGACTTCAAAAAAGCCTACGACTCAGTCGCAAGGCAGAGACTCTACCATATTCTAGTTGAGCTGGGAGTCCCAAAAAAATATGCCGCGCTCATTCAAATTTGCATGAACGAAAACAAAGGGCGAGTTAGAATAGAAAACCACCTCTCAGAACCATTTGAAATCCGGGACGGACTAAAGCAGGGAGATGGTCTATCACCGTGTCTCTTTAACGTTGTGCTCGAGTATGTCATCAGAAAGGTACAAGACGACAACATGGCCGGATCATCGCTGAACGGGGTCACGCAAGTGCTCGCATATGCGGATGACATCGCCGTTCTGGGCGATAATCTAGAGACTGTTAGTAAAAACTGTGAAATCATCATGCAAGCGGCAGAAGAGGTGGGCCTAGAAATAAATGAAGACAAAACAAAATACATGATTACGGCGAGAGCAGGTGGGTCTCAGAGAACACATATAAACGTCAGAGGTAAGATCTTTGAAAAAGTTAAAGAATTTAAATATCTGGGAACGATACTGACGGCCAGTAACGAAATGTCGAAGGAAATTAACAAGAGACTGCATTCCGGCAACGCGAGTTGGCACGCAGTCAGTAAACTGCTGAAATCCAGACTGCTATCACGTAACATAAAGCTCCGTGTCTATAGAACCATAATCATGCCAATTGTTCTATATAGATGCGAAACATGGGCTCTCACAAAACGGGAAGAAAACAAATTCCGTCTATTCGAGAATAAAGTTTTGAGAGGGATCTTTGGAGGTAAATATGACGAGGAAGCAGGACAATGGAGGAGACTCCATAACCACGAATTGGAAGAACTATATCGCAAACCTACAATAGTGAGAGTAATCAAGTCGCGAAGATGAAGATGGGCCGGACACGTGGCGCGAATGGGGAACGATAGGACCGTGCATAGAATTCTTGACGGTAGACCAACGGGAAAGAGACCGGTAGGACGGCCGCGACGGAGATGGGAGGACAATGTTAGGTTTGACCTTGAGGAGATCGGATCGAATGGTGAAGCGTGGAAGGAGAGTGCCCAGGACAGGGAAGGATGGCGAAGCCGAGTCGGTGAGGTCATGAACTTCCGGGTTCCTACAGGCCAATAAATAATAATAATAATAATATATAACACTAATGTTTGCATAACATCTTTTCGATCCAATTATTTTTTTAGATCCACGAAGCTCGCCGTCTTTTAAAGCTGGTTATTAACATGTTGTTAACACAAGTGAGGCTAAGTTAGCATCATTCAAACTGGGAGTAACCGAGTTAATTGGTACCCGTGCAGTCTAACTTTCTGGATCTATAATACGATAATGTGGATTTTTTTGGGTCGTTTCTATCTCTGTTACCTTTCTTGGGCGATCCGAAGCTTGTTATTGGATGGATTTATTATTCGACTACTTTAGAATTCAGCAAAACAATGTTATTGTTGATTTCCGCGGGCAGATTCACATAACAACACGTACCAGACGTTCCCTCGCTTGCACACCTTTTCCCATAAAAAAACAATACTTATCAGAACCCGAAATTCATTTTTTCCATTGCTACGTAAGAAATGAAAGTTGTTTACCTGAAATGGTAACAACTCCTCGTGAGTAACTGCGTGAAATCGATACAAATTCTGATAGCTGTCGTCTGAAAGATGGCAAATCGATTTATCGTAGTGATACCGCCTATGTAACAGACCAAAGGCTTATTGAACAACCTAGTATAGAGTATGAGAGAATTACCTTCTCGAAAACCTGAAGCGCCGTTAGAAGTAAGGCAAGATCAAAAATGCACGTTGTTCTAAGCCTCATACTTTCTTGTAATCTTATCACTCACCTCCCTTAATTGGTGTCTCCAAATTATGAACCAGCCAAAGGTCTTAAAAAACGCGAATCTGCTAATGCTCAAAAAACTGTAAAATATTCACTTTTCTTAATACTACGCACGTTCCTCTTCTCAGTTTTTCTAGCTCGCATTAGCCCTGGATTTGATTCCAAGCCGTAAGTAGTTCACCCTGGTGACTTTCAACCCTCTCCATGACTTAGAAATATTTCGCATAAACTTTTGACAAATTATGTCAGTCTAACGGTTTAGTGAAAAACTGAAATGCGAGACGAATATAAATGAACACATGGAACAAGTACACGGAGTACATCCTTGAAGCGAACGTGTAGCTTAATCTCTTGGATTGAAGCTTAGGCAACTCGAGTGAAACGTGCGTCGTGGATAAAACCATTTTTGAGGTATTTACGGGTGTATTATGGGAAATTTTGTTGTCGTGAGTTTTTCGTAATAAGATTGTTTTAAGAAATTGCAAACGTTGACGACAAGTCTGCCCTGGGTAAACATATGAAGGCGAAACAATTTGGCAAAGAGACTGCCGATCCACGGAATATCATGAAAGATGGTGAGTAGGAATAAGGAATACTAAATCTCCCAAACCGCTATTGCAGTTAGCAATTGTTTTCATTTTTATTTAAAGCATACGAGAAACGCGTGCTTCAGGGCACGCTTCGACATATTTATTGTGTTTGATGTCGTTAAATAAATGGCTTCATATGGAAACTACAGCAGTCCAGAGCGACTCGTTGCCGCCGAATGTTTAATTTGCGACGTGTTAAGATATTTTGGGCAGTGGATTTTAGTAAAACGCCAATAAGTTCTAGCATTTACACCGAACTGAAGTACTTGGAATCTTTTCCTCAATTGAAAAATGTATACTTTTATAAAAAAAAAATTAATTACTTCAAGTTTCCTTCATTCATTGATTCATGTATGAGGTTAAGAAAAAGGATACATATACTCCATCATCATCATCATCAGCATCGGCACTACAACCGGGATCCGTTCTTGGCCTTATTTACAAAGTCTCGAGCCTTGTTAAATTTTGCATAATAATTTATTTTTACGACAAGGTTATTAGCCTTGCGCCAATACATATACTTCACGTAGAATTATAAACAAAAGGTTTTAGTAATAAGAAACCGGTAAAAACTATAGCAGCGAATGGGTCAAACACTTATGATACTTTCACAACCACACACATCTTTTTCGTATTATGTTATGTTTAGGAATATTTTGAGACAGTTTAGGAGTCTCTCTTATGTTTTGAAACATTTCCAAATATTCTAAGAAATTCTAAGACAATTTATAGATATTTTAGGATAGCATTCGCTTTATATATGCTTCTCAATTCTGATAAAAAAATGAATTCCTTGCTTGTATTTATTCATGAACGGTGTAAGACTTGTTTTTATCCAATGTATCACTTAGACGAGTTTTAACTTTTAACTTATTAACTATTTATTTATATTAACTGAATTAAGTGTTAAATTAACTAACAATTATTACGGTTTTTCTTCACATTTGTTTTATTATTACTCTTAGTTTTTTGACTTAAACATTTTTTAATTCTAGCTATGTATATCTAACAATCAAAGCGAAGCTTTATGAATAATGTCATAAATGATTGCTTATGCTGCAATTGGCAGTTAATGATCTCAATTTTCGGTGCGAATGTGTGAATTATGCAATGGTAGGATGGACACCGCCTATATATTAAGGATTCAAAAAAATTACGATCAGGGGACTGATCTCAATGCTTTATTGTACAACCAAAACTTAATCCAATTTCAATGTGCTACAACTATTTATAAGGCCCCAACTTCGTTCGGTTGCTCAGCTGCAGATGCATTGTCAGCAGGTTTGTCTCCAAATGTTTCCCATGGAACCGCCATAGATATTTGTATGGGTATAGTTGGGTGAGTGCAATTGTCTATCGCGGCAAACCATTCATCGAACCATTTTCCAACTTCCTCGAAATCGCTGAAGTGCTGCAATGCAAGCGCGTGCCGTATTGATGCGAAGTGTTGATAGTCAGATGGCGCCAAGTCTGAGGAGTACGGTGGGTGCAGGTGGATGTCCCATCCAAGCGATTTCAAGGTGACTTTCACTAGTTTTACTGTGTGCTGCGTACTTTTCGGTGGCGCCATCTCTTAGTTACACCGAAAAAAACGTGTTCATACACCTGGTATTGATCTTCCCCATTGCTCGTAAACGTTTGTTGATTGTTTCTTGTGACATATGTAATGCTTCTGTTAATTGCCGTTGAGTTTGAGTTGGGTCATCATCCAATAACTCCTGCAAGTGTTCGTCTTCACATTTTTGTGGTCTACCAGAGCGCTCACTGCTTTTCACATTGAAATCACCACTTACACACACACGGATGGTGATAACTTTCGACACGCACACACGCTCACTTAACCGTACTGCTCTGCTTTCGCACTCACGTAACCGATGCACCGTAATTTCTCCTTTTTACGTCCTCCTTGTTGGCGATTACACTGCGACTGGAAACTGCGTATTTCTTCACCGTATATGACCTTATATTGAATCCTCTTTTAACAAAGATTGCAACTCCACCCCCTTAAGAGGAGTTACATCGATCTCTTCGTATGATATTGTCCTTGTGACCTAGTTTATGCGTCTGGTTTAGCCTCGTTTCACTAGCAAGAAGCACGTCGTGGTTTTCGGCTTGCACAAATTTGAATAGAGAAGCTTTGCTCTCGATCCTTATCAGCCCTCGATGCGTATCGTTTTCTTCGTTGGCGAATTCATATTGAAGGGGGTTTTTTATATTCGATTAGATCTACCCTACGATAGCTGAGGCTTTAAAGCCATTGTTATTCGTGCGCGATTGTGGGCGCTCTACTTTTCTTTGGCGCGACCTAATTTTTATTTTGAAGTAGGAAACAAAAATATTTAGTTTTACGGAGGTTATACTCAGTCTCTGTTATTCTTTATTTATTTATGTACATATTTGGCGCAAGGTTAATAAACTTGCCCGGAAAAACAATTTTATGATAGACAATTTAACAGGTCTCGGATATGGATCGGAGAGACTTGTTAAATAAGTCCAAGACCGGATCCCGGTTGTGGTGCCGATGATGATGATGATTTACACCTTACGATTAAGATTCCAACTCTCTGTGGATTCGACGAGACTGGTTATTTATACTCAGCATTTATTTGAGTTTTCCCCTAATTATAAAAGCATTACCAGGAGTGTTGTTTTCTTTTTTTTTTTGGTTGCGCTAGGAAGGTGGAAATCTTCAAAAGATACCTCTTGACGGATCCAGAGGCATACCGGGTTTTTACCGACTAAAACCACCTCCCGCCAGGAGTGTGATATCCGCCAGTTGTAATTTCTTTACTGAATGTTCGGTTATCAGTTATGAGTGGCTGAGATGTTATGAGTCATGCAGTTATCGCTGGATGTCTGGTTATCGATCTTCTTGGGTTAAGATGCTATGAGTCATATATTCATCGGAAGCGTAATCTCGCGCTACGTTTTTTGACAGAAAACATATCTTATGGTCTGGGAATAGGTCCGACCTGAACTCTTTGGAAACCATGAAAAAGGAATCCGGACGATATTACTTCATATGATTTCCGCCGAGAAAAATGTCGTAAAACTTAATATGGATCTGGGAAGACATCAGTCTCCCTTATCCCATATAATTTTTCTAGCATTTACACTAATTCAAACGAGCTAAGCCACGAGTTGTCTAATTGTTGCTTTGGTAGCTCTAGGCAAAAGAGTAATTCTATCGCTACGAATTTGGGTTGAGCAGGAGTACTCGGGCAAAAAACGTTGATTATAGCTAACATATTATCGTGTACAATTTTGCAAACATTATGACTATTATTCTAAGAATTATGTTTTGGAGATGAATGGGACCAGAAGTATATAATTTCTGCATTGAAGCCATGAAAAATGGATCAGACCTGTTGAGTGGTCGTTGATAAAAGCGAAAGAAGCACACAACTTCATTAAGGGGACATTCCGGTTTGTTCGGTTCAAAAACTCATTTTTTTTGCTTAATCGGCAGTTTTATCCTTCAAAAATAATATGTTAAAATTTGGAAACGAAACCTTGGGCGGTTCCAAAGTTATAGGTCATTAAAGGATCGGGTCTCCCGCGGATACAAATTCGTATCATAGGTGGCAACTACTGTGTATTTAGAAAGATGCAGACTATCCATTTATGGGCATTAATTTGCTTCGCTGTTGGCTTGGGCCAACTGCCACTCCTTTGAATATGTCGCAATCTTGTGCGACTGAACATGTTCATAAGCGGTAAAAATCACTTTTATCTTTTGTCTAATTTATCTACAAACTTTGAACGCATTTTTCTCGAAACGACTTTTTTAAGTGCGGTGTAAGCGATAATATGAAAACGGTGCATGCGATTCTTATGAAGGTTCGAAGACATATTTTTAACAAGTACACGCAAATTGTGAGCGAATTACTTTTTAATTGATTTATTTTTTAGTTAGTATACCCGCCTGTCTCCCGGGAGACCGGGGTTCGATTCCCCGTCGGGGAGCCTCTGGCGCAAGACTAATGACCTTGCCCAGAAAAAATAAATCATTATGGAAAATTTAACAAGCCTCAGGACTTACTAAATAAGGCCAAGACCAGTTCCCGGTTGTAGCGCCGATGATGATTTATTTTTTAGTTATGACTAAAAAATAGAGCAAAAAAGGGCCGAAAAATCAATTTTTTTTCAATAGTCGGCCATTTTGTTGTTTTTTATCAATTTTAAATTTGTTTTTCACTCACATTGGTCTAAATATATTTAAGTTCAATAAACTTAGCATTTTTCGTACATTTTCACCGGGGACGAAAATAACCCTTACACGAGCAGAACGGATGGCTAAATTTGAACACCTGGGGGGGGGGGGGGGGGGGTTTCCGGTTCCGGAGTGCCTCGACAAAATTTACAAACGTAGTCGAAAGATGAATAAAATGTTTAAAGAAAATTGTTGTTATATCTTTAATACTTTCTCTTAAAAATCATGAAAATAACCTATATTTTGACCCTACATACCGGAATGTCCCCTTAAAAGAACAAGAAGTGAAAATAAAAAAACGACAAGTACCGCTTTATGGATCAGGGGTTGAAGAAAAACGAAAAAACCAAATCCAGTCATTTTGTTTCGTGTGATATCGCAACTTTATGTCAAAACTTTAAATACGTTTTTCTCGAAACATGAAGCTTTTAAAATGGTATTGCGGGGGTTCTCTATATTACATGGAGAACCAACCCACAATTCTAACCTAATTTCGACCGCTAACAGCGCGTCACATCAACCCCTATCCCACTGTTCAAGCTATTCGCGTGAAATATCATATTTCCCAAATGAACGCATAGCTGAATTCATTATTCTATGCAGATAATGCATAATTGAATTCAGCTACCTTTCTGCCATACGGCAACTCCATTACCCTAACCATGAGATTTCCAGCGGAAATCGCATTCATGTTGGTTAGCAACAACCAAGTAGAATCAAACGACGCGGTTGCATCATTATCCAATGGATTGGGTAATTACCACACTCCTTAGGGTTTTCCCCACGGTAATATTTCCCTAGCCAATGTAGCGTCCTATCGACTTTCCCCAGACACTCTATCGCTGGGGATCAATGATCTCTTTTCACAGGTGAATAGTACCAGCTAAATTTTCCTCTCCTTCACAGTTCTGATTTCCTACAGTTCAATGCACTCCGAGATCACCATATTCACCGAATTAAGTCAGTGGGTTATCCTCAGAGCTGCATTGATTCATGCACACACAACCAAACCCACCCCGAGATCATAGTACATTGTGTTTCTGTTCTCTCATTCTCCCACGTTCGACGACTATCGAATTAACCGAACTGTGCTCCACACCTCGACGGGAGTTGCACACGAGAGAGCAGAAGCGTTAAGATGATCTCTATTGGTTGTCCGGTGTGCAAAATTAAATTACCCATCTTCATCCCTAATTCAAGTCAGTTGTTATTCAACTACCACAGCGTGTGCACGCTGGTGCACACGTTCAAGTCAGAAGTAAAAGAGAAATGTTGTCAGACGAACGTAGTGTCCGATTAGTCAATCGAGAAAGAGAAACGCGTTGCCCTTCAAAATAGACTGGTTACAATTACTTATTTGTCGAAAAGATGAAATATTAATTTGACACGTCCAACTTGCATCTATTTGTATAAAGGGTTAGAGATTAGTTGAACCAAATAAAAAAAAACATTAACAATTAAACTACAACCGAGAGCATTTTTTTGTTTGTCTCTTTTCCTTTGTGTTGGACCATTTTCGTTTGACTACGTTGGGGAAGAAAGTGAAACAGTGCCCGTGTTTTGGAACACATACTTCTACCCCCACAGTATGCAGCATTTTTGAAACAATTTTCGAACAAATGTTTCAAAATGTTTATACCTTTATTATAATATATTTCACACGGAAATAATATTCATCGGGAATTTACAGATTTTCGGAATTTTGATTAACAAATAATTATCCATTTGTATGGTAATATATATATATATACCAGAAGTCTGGGTGGTTGAATGACGATATCTGTCGCAGTCTTGGTTGCGGTCGGATGGTCAGTGGTGAGGACGTTTCTTGTCTCATCAAACTTGGTGGCCTCTTCCAGATAAATCTTCTCGGCTTGACCTATAAAGCTGTCCATGAAGTAGCGATTGCCGCTGGTCATCTCTGGAGTGGGCAGGCGTTCTATCTCCTCATGGTTCTTTCGGATGTCCTCCCATGTGATCTGGAGGTTGTACTGCCGTATGTCCACCGAGAACAACGTTCGCGACCCTCTCTTCTCAAGGTTGAGAAAGGCACAGGACATCCGCTTCTGGGAAGCGAACTGGGCGCTGATTAACTGTTCCGCCAATGTAGTCTTTGTCGTCTTAGACTTCTCTTGCATTGGGGCCGACATCTGCTTGTAATTTAGATGTATCGACCTTGGCGACGGTTGGTCTTTGCGTCTGCACGCTGGTGTTCCGCGACCTTGACGTCGGTCGGTCCTTAAGTCTGGACCTTATAGTAGTCCGCGAACTTGGCGGCGATCGATCCGTATGTCTGGATCCTTTGCAGTGGCACCGCTAACTTGGCTGTGGTAACCGATCCACAGATCTGAATCCCAGACTACACCTCGACGGCAGTGGTAGCCGATCCACAGATCTGGACCTCAATTGCGCCGCGAACTGGTCGCGGTGTAGTGGTAAGTAACTGCTGGGGGCAGTTTCTGTGGGGGCCACGAATTTGGCGGCGATAATTTGGTTGTAATTGAAAATTGTGGTCTTACCTGAGAACCTGGGCGGTTGTAGGTATCTGCACTGGGCGAGGGCAGCGTTCTGAGCAGCGGTAGTTGTAGCTGTCATTGGTTACTGCGCCACTAATCTGACGGCAGTATTATTGCTCCCATGTGGGCACCTCATGTTGCTCTGAACTGGCGGCGGTCGGTCCTTAGGACCCTTCAATAAGATTGAAGCCCGCGACAGTCGAAAGGCACTGTTCGCTCTAAAAGACTTAATTGGGGCGAGTATGAATTTCGCCCTAAAGGACAAATCCTGCTGCACTGATGATGACTTCCTAAATCGTTTCCTCTATGCAAGATGTGATGAGGCTTTCGTGCTCATCATCAATTACCATTCATACAAGCAAAGGAATAAGCCGCTGCTACAGAAATTAAACATCTTCGATGAAACCGTTCAACTCGCACTGAGAGACGGAAATCCTTGTATCTTGAAAGATCGCGACCGGCTTGGAAGGAAGGTTATTCTATTTAACACAGCCAACTGGGAACCAACGAAGTATACACTCGAGGATGTATATAGAGCTTTCCTATTGACACTGGACAAATTACTGGAGCAGAAGCAGAATCAAGCTCTGGGATTGGTGGTGATTGTTGACTGGACAAATTTTACACTACGACAGTCTTCGCACTTACAGCCAAAGATCTTGAAGTTAATGATAGAAGGACTACAGGACTTCGGGACAGCTCTTTAGTTCCACTGCGAACGGGCAGCAGTGGATAGGATCCACAGACTGGATCCGGCTCGAAGGACCAAATTGTGTGTCCAACAAGCGTGGAACACACCTTTCACCAACGCGTTTTATTGTTGGTTGATGACGAGGAATATTTCTGGAATTGATGCAGGTATTCAGTTCACTTTTTCGCTCAATAGCTCAATTTGGTTTCAGGAATCAGACTGCTGACGCCATTGCTGTGTTGCCGTATTGGATCTCTGCAACTTCTGTAGAGTCATCGTCTATGCCCACAACAAAACACGAACCCTTGTTAGTGGAAGATCTGTTCAACGCTTGTTGGACACACAGATATGTATATTAAATTTAAAACTGACATTTCGGTAGCAGTACTCATATAGATTAAGACGAATTTATTTATTTATCAATTTTCCGAAGGGGTTCGCTCATCGCTCACCAACGCTCTTTGTCTAGTGTCTTTTTTAATAACCTTAATTCAAATTTTTAAACTTCTAAACTCACCTACAGTTAAATAGTAGGGATTCCAATGGAACTCCGTACACTCTTCTATATTCATATTTGGTATACTTAGTCACGTGTCAGAAACGTTAGTGTTACTTTACTTTTACAATTATAGTAATTGAAACACGGGGTGTAAAAAATATCTAAATCGATGGATTGCTACAACTATGTCGTACAGAAAAGAGTTTTCTTTTTCGATCGGAGAAAAGTGAAATCATAATTTGTAAAGGGCTTCGGTCCTGCAAGTTGTCGCCTGCCTTTTTTGATGTAATGTTTTTATTTTGTCTCATTTCTATTTCTGTTGGCACTACTTCTATTTATTGATATGCAGGAATCCGAAAGGGCATCACGTCACTGTCGGCTACAACACCGTTCGCTAATCTGTGCCCCTCAACAGGAAAAAAAATACCTAAACGCTATTTAATTAGGGCTCCTTGATAGTATAGTGGTTAGTATACCCGCCTGTCACCCGGGAGACCGGGGTTCGATTCCGCGCCGGGGAGTCCCTGGCGCAAGACTAATGACCTTGCCCAGAAAAAATAAATCATTATGGAAAATTTAACAAGCCTCAGGACTTGCTAAATAAGGCCAAGACCGGTTCCCGGTTGTAGTGTCGATGATGATGATGATGAAACGCTATTTAATTAATGAGGTTTGCAATGGAATTGCACACACTTCTCTATTTGATTCCGAAAAACGACATCAGTATCGATTGCTTTCCTACTTTTACAAGAGGTGTTATAATTTACTGTTTGCTGATACGATGTCGGACAAATGTCTCCAACCCTGTCATAGAATATAAAGTTTTTTGTCACCCGAAGAAAATTTTTTTATACGGAGTGGAATAAATTGTGTTGTGCGATTTTTAACTCTTTGGCATGACAAGCTGTACATTTATGACAAACATAGTAACTTCAGCATGTCTTTATGAACGCAGACTATAAATTGATTTTATGGTCGATTACAGATCTGTATAACTATCATAATTCTATTACAATCCTCAAGATCAAACCTGTGGCAAGCACTCAAGCCATTTGCAGACAACTTCCTCATAACTGGCCACTCATTTTAAAGTTATTTATTCGAATGTCTATGATTTCCAGATTATGCTGTCGAAATTTGAAGTAGGTATGAGCAAAAATGACGGATATATGGAACAGTATATGTTGATACTTCGGGTTCGTGTTTACGTGCTTTCTGGCGCCAGCGAGCAGCTGGTCGATTAACGCGCGGTAAGAACGTCGGACAGCTGAGCCACTATTTACAATGTACTTGTTTAAAGTATATATACATTATGTAGATGTATATATGTGTAGATAGATCTAAAGAAACAAAATATTGGTTAAGTTATTTAAAAAACGTTAAAACGCGTTTCCTCAAAGTTAGTACTTTCGAAGCCCGTGAGACCCGTAACTCAAAAACGACTGAACCGATCGTATTGACATTTTACACACTCATTCTTTACATTACGTGGTAACGCCTTCGAGTTTTTTTTTTACAATATTTTTTTTTTAAATAACACTACCGATTACTACATAAATTAATTCATTTTTTTTTAATCAGTTTTCGACCAAAATTGTACTAAACATTTAAAAATCAAAATACAAAGAAAAAACTTAACGGTGTTACCTCCAGAAACTATTTAACTAACAAAATCTTTTTGATTTTTTGACTTCAGCTTATCCAGTCATGACTTGCATGCCTCAACGCATTCCAATTTTTTTCTTGAGGCGTCCGCGTAGATTTGATGTAAACGGGTTATTTATTATTATTTTTAATGAAAATTTCACATAATATTCTTCTAATAGTGTTTTTAAATATATTCTTTTAATAAACCTACTTATCTTTACCATATCCCTAAAATAAATACTTAAATCTGTGCTTTAAATAAGGAAAATTAACTATAGACCCCCAACTGTAAAGTTTTGCCTCTTATTGGGATTGATTTTTGTCAACTATTTCTTATATAGACCTTTTGTTCCTCATTTTTTGCACATTGTCCAGCATGTTTCGGTCAGTTGAAAACTTAATACAACTGATAACTGGTAACGTTTCTAAATTTGACGATTATGTATTTGTGATGAGACATATTTATCTGTCGATATTTTGTTCAACACCCTGTTTTTAAAATCTCATAATTTTCTTCATTAATAATAATTGCGTTACCTCACGTTTCTTGTCAAATCACTCATTCTTGCCACCAGTTAAATTATCCGTATTTTCCGACGAGAATATTTCAATTAACTTTTACAATTTACGTCCATATGCTAGAGGTTCACTTTCAGCTTGTCCCTCTACACCTTCCTTTCACATCCTAAGAACCACGTCAGGGTATGTAACTTAACCATTTTAACAAGAACTTGAATGCAAATCCAGTTTTGTGGACGCAGGTGCGTCTTGCATTTCCTTTTACAAATCCTCCTCCATTTGGTATCCCAATTGATGTTGTGAAGTCTATACATATAGAAGGAAGGTGTGAGGTCTGGGAAACATTGTAGCTTCCTGGTGAACGGTGCACAAGTAGATGAAATCAAAATTTGAAAGGAGGAATTCGAAATGTCGCATAAGATTATGTTGTAGACGTGTCAACAGAAGGTAGTCGGTTTTGCCAGAAGGTCGAACCATAGGTGAGTCTTTCAATTTTAGACTGAGTATGTGGTTTATACCACAAAAGGATATGCTGCAAGGAATGTTACCAGATGATGCCAAGGAAGAGATGTTGTCACTAAGAAACACAGAAACTGGAATGAGAAATCATGAGAAGTTTTCTTTTCGATGTCCTTTTGTCAGGAGACCGTTTAGAGAAGGGTAAATAGATACGACTTTTTGAGTTGAATGTCAAGTTTCCTTGGGAGGATTTAAGTGGAAGAGACCTTTCGGGTTTACTATTATTAGATGAACACTTTAAAATGAAAGCTACATTTTCTGAGCCTTGTAAAACAACTTTTAATTTCGATGGAAACGGATAAGACAAATTGTGTTATTCACCAAAATACGGAATGAGATAAATTTGTTTGTACTTAATGAAAATATTTTATTTATAGTAGAAATTAATTGAGAAGTCGGCAGTGGATTACGGAGCACATCACCTGATTGGGAGTACTTATGATAATTCGTCTCAGTGGTGCACTTAGCAAAGAGCTGTGATTTACGTGCTACTAGAATGTACGCAGTTTCAACTCATAACTGTCTAATAATTAAAATAAACACTTTAACTTATATATGTCTGATAAATAGTATATTATATTAACGGTTTATCGCTAATAAATGTTTTTAACTTATGGAACTTGGAATAAATTCATGGTATCTTGCCTTGCGTGGGACATAATGTCGGCCTTTGGCTGACGAATAATTTTGATACAATACACAGAAAATAGTAAATACTCATTTGTTTTCCATCTTTAAATTTCAATCTTCAGGATTATTTATTAATACTCCGGCAAAAATGAGCTCGCACAAATCGCAATACGCCACATTAAGTTCCTTATGGATTCCATGAATCCCCATTTAGTGGAATGCGTTCCAATTTCGTTAAGGGAAAAAACAAAAAACAAAAAACAAAAAACATAAAAAGAAAAAATCCCACAAATCCAAGGGAGAAGCTAGAGAACACAAAGTTTAATTTTGCTTCAGCAACTTCTATTAAGTCTCTGTACCATCTTCACCCATCACTTTATTTTGCATTTCCTTATTTGATGGAAAAGAAAACAATTCTCCCTGAGGCCAAACAAAATATTAAATATCTTCGTTGACCACAAACATTCCGGTTCCATCTTCATCGGCAATCAATAGATTCTTTTCATAGATATTTTAATAATAATTCAAATTAAAAATACTTCATCGCTATAATAGCCCTCTAACGGATAGCGAAAGGATAACTTATTTATCCACCCTTACATTCTTCTTCACCTTTATATAAACTGATTAAGGATCCTTCCAAAAATTGTTTGAGGCAAAGGAATACCTACAGGAGTAAGGATCTAACCTTCAGTTGGTTGGTGAAGAATTAAATTAATTACACGTTCACTTCTTCTCCAAAGAATTCGTTTCTCTATCATCTCTTAAGAAGGAAAGATGGAGCAATGTGCTTATTACTCTAATTGATACACAGCTTAATTAAGGATACCACGTTCTAGGATACGTGGGATATCACCACCGACGGGGATTTAGTTGGTGCTCAGGATACCGTATCATGTGGATGCGTTTCCGTTCTATTGAGGTGGTATAAAGATACGAAAAGGCAAAGAGGAAGGGTAAGCTTAGGAAATGATTCATAAAATATCCTGTGGATTTAATCTCATTCAATGAAGCCACTGTGTACATTCGTGCGCATTCTGCTAACACAATAAGATGACGTGTAATGTGCGGCTCAATTAAATTAAGTGGCAAACATAATTAGCGGTTAGCTAGAAGGATGTGCGACTTGACTGTTTGTACACGGATAGAAAATTGGTTGCTGTAGGGACAAGGTGTAGCTTATAAATGATTCGAGGTCGAGAAAAGGCTTGCAAGTTTACGAGTCTTACAAGAAGAAATAATACAGTAGCAAGGTTTATTAGGCAAGTTTTTTTGTGGCATCGTGAAGGAAAAATGCCTGTTTTTATGGGACACACCAACAAAAGGGGCTTTTTTATTACCTTTAAAATATCAGTGCAGAAAGAGAGCAGATAAAATGAAAATATTGAACTACTCTTGAACACGTGTCCAGGAAAGGAGTTATACGCCCCTCTAATTGTTCTGAGTTTCCCTGTGTCACCGAAATTGTCCTTCAGCTTTTAATGATACATCAATGCATTCTCTGATTGGCGGCATTCCCAGGCATATATTATGGTATTGTGGGGGTTCTCTACATCACACGGAGAACCAACCCACAACCCTAACCTGCAAACATGCAAAAATCAAACCTGCAATAGCATATATTCCCAAATATGCAATAAAACATTTCCCAAACCTCCAAGAGAATATAATTCAACCGAATATATTCTAATCACCACCACATGCATTTTCCCAAAATTGCGTTACTCAATTATCCATATCTCCTCAACGCAACCTAACAATCCACATTTCCCCGAAACTCGTATGCCATAGCAAACGCATATTCAATCCTCAACGGAACATCAGCAAGCATACCCAGCCGCACACATTTCTCCGAAGTCCATATGCCTTAACAAAGCGTATACCCAATCCCCAACGGAACACTACCAACCAAATAAACCGCGCACACTTCCCCGAAATTATTTCGGTTAACATTTCTATCTAAACGATACCCCTTGCTTGCACCCAAGCCATTCCAATTTCCCCCGAAAATGCATGCCCATACTCGCTCGCGTCGCCAAACCAATTCCCGGTACACCCAACCAACGAAGTCAACCCAGCCTGTACGGCCAGAATTCGTTGGAACTGAATTCCTATGCGAGCATAGCAACTCGTCCACAATTCCCCGTAATTGGCAGCGAGCCTAACTCTGCCATGACGCACCGCCACGACGCAACGAACGAATTATATTCATCCATGAACCAGTCGAGTAATAGCCACCACTGAGGACACACGTCCCTTCGTACCCTCCAGCGCGCATCACCGAATAATCGGGTCATTGAACCTAACGAATCGTCGTCACCGATTAACGGGCGCGTATTTAGGATAGCGTGTGCGAGTGCAGCCTTTACACTACTCACCGGCGGTATTAATTCAAACGGCCGTGCCGTCCCCACGTCCCCCGGTTCAGAATCCCTACGCGTGACGCGTGTGCGCGACGTTTAAACGGCTAGGTGTTCGACTAACTGCGCTCCCCATGATGTGAGATTGTGACACTGTGAGCTTGAAGTAGCAACCACGTAAAATTCACGGACTTGATTGAATCAGAATTTGTTCCGAGTGCGACGGGTTCACACGCCTTGTAAAGTTTTTGTAAAGTTGATACACGATATAAGTTACCGTTAAGTTATACATGACAAATAAATGAACATTAATCCGAACAACATCCCAGTGCCTGACTTTTGTTACTTTTCTAAAGCCTGTCGGTGAACTTGGTGCCTTTCGCTCTAGGTGGAACAAGTAGGTGGGAATACCGATGAATCCGAGTCCTTGCCGACTCCCAACGAAGCCCCCACACTGGTGACCCCGTAAAAACGCGCAACCCTCGAACATTAGCGACCGGAGAGCAAACACGCACCATTAAACACCGACTTACCCTTTACCAAACCAAAAAAAACTAGAACAGTGACAGTGCTAGCAACCAAGTCCCTCAAAAAAACAATTAACATTCAGTGACGAACAGTGCCAGCGGAAACCGCGAAAAATAAAAACGGACCAATTCCAGTGAATCAACAAGCAAAGGAAGAAATAAAAAGTTTGCCATATTTTCTAATAAAATTAAAAAGCTTTCATTTATAGTATTATAGTAAATTATATAGACTATTACAGTAAATTAATAAGTTTACATTTTGTACATGCCGTCTCGGGGAAAATAATTGTGTGTAATCATCAGATCGTTCTATTAACTAACAACCGCAACATCCCGTGAAATCATTCCAACTTCGTCATCTAAACGCCGAACATGTTCCTGTTGACCTTTTAGAAATACAACCATTGAATTCACATGCTTCCATGTTGTACTATACATTCAATTCTATAGTTATACGGGACATTACCACTTGGATCAATAATATTTCACAAAAAGTTGCAGCCTAATAGTGAAGATTGCCTTATAATAGAAAAGTGTTAGGATTTTATGAACATTTTATATTAATTTCGCAGTGAGTCCATCTCCATGTTTGGGTGAAACTCGAGGCAAAACCTTGGCACAAAGAAAAGTATCTCAACTAAACGTTCGTGAATGCAGTACCCGTCAATAGCACATCGACGCGAGTGCCAAGTGGGCGACCACGTTTCGCTATCCATTAAACCTTGTTAAGATCTACGCCTAAAGACAACACTTTACTTACGAAAAGTGCTCGAAGCTGTGAAGAATTCCGCGAACGGATCTACCGGTCGTATACTGATGAATAGTCATCCAAGTCGATCCACACGATATTTGCACCGGTATTTGTACCTGGCTACCTGAGACTGGAGTTCAAAATACTCGATTGTACTTTGTTACAGTGACGCTGCATTGCAACACAATCACCGTTACACCAATTAAAGACGAAGTACCCGAACCCATAGAATCATCAGGTTCCTCATCCAGCACTGATCGACATAAATTTACGAAAGGAGTGCAGCCTTCACCTGGCAGCTTACCCCCACCTGCAACACCACAGCGAAGCCATAACACCTCATCAAGGGATCTGAAGCTGCAGCACCGGCATCGACACAACAGCCCCGGATAATCAGGTCTTCCTTTCTTTTATTATACCAAGTGTCATTTCTCCTTGCGACGAGCTCCTTCTGAGCCACCAAAAATAAATTTTTAAATAATATTCCAAAATTTAATGAAATTGTGAACTTTAAACTAAAATTTAAAAATAAGTTAAAATTGTCAAAAGAAACGCAAACTAAAGTTTTATGCTAAAGACAGCAGTAAGAAACCAAATTATTCCCAGTCTCCTACTTTTTCTGGCACATATTTCTTATATTCCGTTTTTAATTTATAATGACCTCAGTGCCCAAGTAATCACACATCTATTCAAGAACATCGTTACTAATATTTAAAGAAGCATAATTAAATAATTACAAAAGAACACAATTAATTTAAACGACACAGACTCATGACTAAATAATTAAAGCTAAATAATTACAAAATTGATATCTTCCCGTACACACGCACAGTAAAGAGAAACGAGTCGCCAAACACCAATTTTACCAATCATTAAGCCTTACTAAGAATACCTAAAAGCCCTTAAACAAAAATAGCAAAATATTAAAACAAACATACAAACATAATTCGTTACAATAGAAAAATAGGATATATATAACCAAACACACTCACTATCTTATCAAACATCCAAAGTACTAATAAAAAGCGTATTACACAACATTAAAGATCAAAAAGAAAAAAGAGCGAAAGAACAATTAAAATTTTTTTTTTTTTTTTTCCTTTTTGCAAACATAAAACCGACCAAACAAAACATAAGCATTTCCCTTTTAACAATAGAAATTATAAATTTATCAAGATCAAAAATTAAAATAACAATCGGCAAACCCGAAAATATTAAAACCAAATTAGGCGAAACAATTCTATCAAAATTACAAACTATCGTAAGCCCCCTTCCGGGTCCGAACCAAAAACAAGATCACGACTGAACCATACTTCAAAACCACCGTGTCATAATCATAACAAGCAAAAAAAAAACCAAAAATATCAAACTAAACTAGGCGCAAGAACCTTATCAAATTATAAACTGTCGCGCACCCCTTCTGGGTACAATCTACGCACACTAAACATAGAAGCAACTAAAGTAAAAACCGCGACAATATCCACGACCCCACTGGACCTTACGCGACTCTCGTTTGACTCCCTTCGACTCACGCGTCCGCTCCACGCCCCCTGGCTTCATCCACAGACACACCCCGTCTCTCCTCAATCCCGGCTACCCTTTCCGACTCCGGCACCACTATGCCCACCACACGAGCCGGTACTTCCCAGCAGGAACAACCGCGACCCAACTCCCCCGCGTTTCAGGACGCTTCCGGCGCCGAGTTCCCACCCCCTACCCAAAATATAAAGCTCCCCCCGTTCGACGAGGAGGACCCAGAGCTCTGGTTCGCTACAGCCGAACGTTTTTTCCGGTTCGCCAACATCCACGACGAAGAACATCGTGCTATAGAATTGCTGCGGGTGCTGGATGGGACACAGCGGACGCATATGGCGCACGCAATCAGGTCACCAGCCCCCAACCCATACAGCAACATGCGGGAGACGCTCCTCAACGCCTTGGACCAGCCCATCAGCATCAAACAGCAACGACTGGCGAATGAGACCAATTTCTCGGGTATTAGACCATCCCTTTTCCTGACCCGTTTAAGCTCGATAGCGGGGACCAGGATCTCGGATGACCTAATTAGGCCACATTTTCTGAGGAATCTACCTCAACATGCCCGCTCGGCATTAATGGCCCAACCTAACCAAAGTTTGGGCTATTTATCAAAGGTGGCTGACGCGATCATGGAAACCTTAGACCCACAGTCCGAGCTCCCACCATACCAGGTCGCGGCGGTTAGCCAACACGCCGCACCGCCTACACGGCACTCCCCTGCACCCCCTTCAGAAGCCCCCAGGACCCCACTCCGCGGAACCCAATTCCCACAGCGGACCCAAGACAGCAGGCCCAACCAGTCCCCCTCAGACAGCTCCCCTGCGCCCGCCACCATATCCGATCTCCACGCGTTGCAGGCCTCACCCCGTCGCGAACTAAACCAAATTCACGCGAAGATAAGAAGCCCCCACCGAACCGCGCATACCCAACAGACAGATCGGCCTCCGCCTCCTCACAATACCACACCAGTGGATCAACCCACGAGGGATCAAGGCGCCCATCGATTGTACTCACTGACCGCACGCATCACGTGCAGCTTCTGCCATAAAAAAGGCCACCTGTACGACGAGTGCCTAAAAAGGCGAAACACGCCTTTCTGTCGGGAGTGCTGGCAGTATGGCCACGACATTGTAGAATGTCGTGCACACCATATCCCACTCCCACAGAATAGATCACCGCGCCAGCAGAGGCAGTCCCCCAGGGAAGCACACCCGCGACCACACCAACCCTTTACCTCCCAAAACCCCACTATATCAACCATCCGAGTGACTAGCGGCCCAATCGGATGCGCGGTATGTGGCCATACGGACCACACGTGGGATCAATGCCGAAAAACGGTAAGGAGATCAAAACCTAGGAATTCCCCAGCAACCCCTACCCCAACACCAACCCGCAAGGCCAAGACTCCACGTCGACGCCAACGCCCAGGAAACCGCACTCCCACCAAGAGCGGCAAACAACCCCCCATACCACCGTATGCACGAAAAATGCCAACCCTCAAACCAAACCTCCTCCACCCGGCACACGGCACCCCGTCACTGCGCAGAAGAATAAACTCCGGCCTCCAAGCTCCTCCATCCCACACACGCAATTTCGTCACGGCAAATGTGAGAGAGCTACCGACAGGCCACCACCTACCCAGCCATCATACCTGCTGGTCAACACAGACCACAACAGACCACTGGACCACACCGCAACCCCCTCGCCCCTGCCGGCAACACACGCGGCACCTACAACCAGGTCCACTCCCAACGACGACCCAATCCCTATCACCGCGCCTGCAGCGACAAACCCAACCCACCAGACCCCTAGCTACCTAACATTCCTCCCGCCACACACCAACCTACCCCTTTCGCCCTACCCTTATTTCGTGACTACGTCACTGGGCGGGGAGTACTGTGGGGGTTCTCTACATCACACGGAGAACCAACCCACAACCCTAACCTGCAAACATGCAAAAATCAAACCTGCAATAGCATATATTCCCAAATATGCAATAAAACATTTCCCAAACCTCCAAGAGAATATAATTCAACCGAATATATTCTAATCACCACCACATGCATTTTCCCAAAATTGCGTTACTCAATTATCCATATCTCCTCAACGCAACCTAACAATCCACATTTCCCCGAAACTCGTATGCCATAGCAAACGCATATTCAATCCTCAACGGAACATCAGCAAGCATACCCAGCCGCACACATTTCTCCGAAGTCCATATGCCTTAACAAAGCGTATACCCAATCCCCAACGGAACACTACCAACCAAATAAACCGCGCACACTTCCCCGAAATTATTTCGGTTAACATTTCTATCTAAACGATACCCCTTGCTTGCACCCAAGCCATTCCAATTTCCCCCGAAAATGCATGCCCATACTCGCTCGCGTCGCCAAACCAATTCCCGGTACACCCAACCAACGAAGTCAACCCAGCCTGTACGGCCAGAATTCGTTGGAACTGAATTCCTATGCGAGCATAGCAACTCGTCCACAATTCCCCGTAATTGGCAGCGAGCCTAACTCTGCCATGACGCACCGCCACGACGCAACGAACGAATTATATTCATCCATGAACCAGTCGAGTAATAGCCACCACTGAGGACACACGTCCCTTCGTACCCTCCAGCGCGCATCACCGAATAATCGGGTCATTGAACCTAACGAATCGTCGTCACCGATTAACGGGCGCGTATTTAGGATAGCGTGTGCGAGTGCAGCCTTTACACTACTCACCGGCGGTATTAATTCAAACGGCCGTGCCGTCCCCACGTCCCCCGGTTCAGAATCCCTACGCGTGACGCGTGTGCGCGACGTTTAAACGGCTAGGTGTTCGACTAACTGCGCTCCCCATGATGTGAGATTGTGACACTGTGAGCTTGAAGTAGCAACCACGTAAAATTCACGGACTTGATTGAATCAGAATTTGTTCCGAGTGCGACGGGTTCACACGCCTTGTAAAGTTTTTGTAAAGTTGATACACGATATAAGTTACCGTTAAGTTATACATGACAAATAAATGAACATTAATCCGAACAACATCCCAGTGCCTGACTTTTGTTACTTTTCTAAAGCCTGTCGGTGAACTTGGTGCCTTTCGCTCTAGGTGGAACAAGTAGGTGGGAATACCGATGAATCCGAGTCCTTGCCGACTCCCAACGAAGCCCCCACAGTATTATAGCGTTTGCGATGATAGTGAAGAACGTGTGATTCGAACTGAGGCTATGAGAGTTAGAATCACCAAAAATTGAACCAATGCGTAACACATCAGGCTACTGGCCGTGTGTACGAATTCGATGTTTAAACTCGAGTACATTCAACTGATGTGGAATTGTTATGTTATTGCTTTGGTATACGGCTCTGGTGCATTTTCTTATTCGATTTTCGTTCGGTGTTCTTCACTATTTACTTGTGTATTGTGTGTGTGTCTGTTAGAAACGCCACAGTATCTCAGAGAGCTCTGACCTCAGAATTTTTTCTAGCAATATTTTTAGTGATATACACAGTAACCATACCTGAAACAAAAGGTTATAGGACATGCAACGACGTTGAACCCGATATCAGAAAGCAAGGGACTAAACGTTTAAAAGCTCCCAATATCGAGTGCAAAGCATCCATACATTGTATTCAACCCAACTCCAAAAGGCAGGAAAGCATCGCATCTAAACAAATGCGCCATGCAGGAAAGCGTCGCATGTTAATCACTCGCCCATCCTAAGCATCAACGCGATGTTTCCCTCGTAATACCATTGTCGGTAAATAAACCGAACAACGGATGCCTACTCTGGTAGCTAATAGCAATTAGCACCTAAATCCCTTGCATGACCCTAACACAAAAGGTAAACTTGTGCAAACAAGGCATATCGTTTCGCTGCCGACTAATAGTCATGCAATCATAAACATCTTAACGTAGATCGCTCGCTAGATGTTTATGGTTCGAAAATCCTAACAAAGGAACTATACCAATCCCACTGTTCCTTTTATTACCCACCTGAAACGCACCAGAACATTTTTAGCTTAAGCCAGATGGGTAACCTAAACAAATCCCACGAAAAGATCGGAGAATAAGCGGCGGCATCCGATCTTAAAACAAAAGGAACAAGATTCCGATAACCAACAGGTAATGGTGTTGATGATTATGAGGAAAGATTTCTCCTTTTCAGATACTATGGGAAATTCTCCTTTTGAGATGCAATGGGAAATTTATGTTGTTAACAGATATTATGGAAAAGTCTGTTAGCAGATATGATGGGAAGTTCTGTGCAGAGATGCGCTGGGAAGATGTCTCTTGCCGATGGGGAATTGGAATTTAGTCTAGAAAAGATAGTCAAAAGGAGAGGATCCCCAATCGAGGAGGTCGGCTTTGAGAAGCGGATTTTGGCACAGTGTTTTTAAAACGTGATCAAGTGAATTAAATTTTGAGTTCTCTTGCGAGACTACCGCGCAAAAGATACATATTTTTATGATGTTGTTTCGAAAACCCATAGACCGTATGTACGAGTGACAATATTTTAGTGTCATAGTGGCGAGTTAAAAGGAATCCGACGGAACAAAACGTTTGTGGCGAGCAATACCTGCGCCGTTTTATTAAAGGCAGCTTAAGCTAAAGTAATCAATTGGACATCCTAAATAATAAGTGAATTAAAAGGTGGTGGAACGAACCAAATATGTACTTAAAAACTAAATTGTAAGAATTACCTAACTATAAAATTAAACGAAAAATAAATAAGACAGAGTATTAAAGAAAAGCATTCCGTAATTTCATTTGACCCTGTTTCCGCTCCGTTAGTGTATTTGTCTTCCATGGTAAGCAGTGTTCGGCGGAACACTCCAGCATCTTTCCGCAGTGACTTTGATCAACCAAAACCGCCAAAACCGCATTTATAAAAAAGAAGGGGGATGTGTAGACCTTCTTGATAGAATGGCATGGCTATTGTGAACAGCTGACTGAAATATTATGACACCCATTTTATTAGTTTAGTAATTACAGTGCTTTTTGTTTAAAAAAAAATTATTAACATCGATTTTTTGAACTTTTTGTGGATTTTTCAAGACCAATTTAATACACCTTAGATGGTTACAATTTAATACACCTTAGATGGTTACAAATACCAGTTACCTGGCTACTACAAGACTCGTAGAAAGTTAATATGTGGAAATTATCATAGAAGCAGTATAGTCCTATCACCAACAGTTACACACGAACATTGTTTCACACGCAAGAATAATGAGGATAATCCGAATCTGATCAGCTATCCGAAAGACATCTTGGATCATTGAGAAGAGCACTTCCATTGATTATGAAATGATCAGACTTCTTGATCTTACCTGGTCGCTCGATGCACAGGATTAATACAAAGAAGATGTACAAATCGTCTCATAAAGAGTGAACACCCAGGATCAGATGGTGTTTCTGTGGGGTCATTAAAAAACAAGGTCGTTGTAGTACAGCAGATGATCGTTCTAATAATAATGGAACTATTAAATGGTTGATTAATTGCAGAAATTTGGCGAAGGGGCGTTCTAACTTACCACCCTCAAATACTCAAATACAAAGGGGCGTTCTTACTTACCCTCAAAGGTCAAAAAACTGCTGGCGATCAATCAGGAATCGGAGTGTAAAAATTCTTCCCAGTTATTGAATGAACGCAAAACGCAAAGCGATACTTGCGTATCAGAGAATATTTAGGCTACATCTGTAGATAGTGCACCCAGATTGAAAATTGGATATTGCAAATAAAAGAACCTACTCATCGATATGCGTATGCAAAAGTCAGCAAAGACGGGCGTATATTCTAAACTAAATTATAGTAATAGAGTCTCATTATAATCGTTGCCTAAACGAACTCACTATTAATTAAATATGAATAAGAGTTGTGGCTTTATAAGCATGAAAAGTCGCAAATAAAGCCTAAAGGAAGATGGCTGCAAGGAGTCGCGTTCTTAAGATGGAGTTGTGTGTACAGTGTAGTATTCAAAATCCAGATGTACATGGATGGGCTGAAAAGTTTCCGACCCCAACGTGAAAATAGCAGCACTCGTCAATAATAGCTAGTGAATGTAGTGCATCTTTTGACAGTTACTCGCCAAAATTTCAACCATTTTGGAGGCGTCTTTTTTATTTGACAGTCGTTTGAGTGATTCAATGTGAGTGTTTTTGTGAAAATGGAAAAAGTTGAGTATCGAGCTGTCACTAAATTTTTGTTTTGAAAGGCAATACGCCTACGCAAAGCAAAGATGAATTGGATTCTGTGTATGGAGACTCTGCACAATCATTTACCACAGTGACATTTTGGGCAATTTAATTTAAACGTGGCCGTGAGAGCTTGGGAGACGATGAACGTTCGGGACATCTGTAGTGCTCCAAGAAGCCCTACTGTTTTCCTTCACATTACATTCCCACCCACATTACATTTCCACCCACATTACATTTGCTTCCCACCTATAAGAAAATCCATTTGATATTCCAAACATAACATTGTAACCAAATCGAACTAAACGTTCAAATTCTCATTTATTGAATTCACATTTATTTATTCAATTTAATGCCTTTGTTCGATTCAATTTCCTAAAATCAAACAGCATAATGCATTATTTTCTCAGGTATGCTAAAAGCAATTAGCACCTAAAAAACCTAGAAGATCCAAAACCTAAAAGTGCATGTGTCCAAACAATGGCATATCTATTCGATACGCCGACACACAATTCTTGCAATAATAAACGTCCAAACGTATACCAGATGTTTTATGACTAGCTAATAGACACGGATTCCGAGATCCTAAACTAACAATCAATTTCCACGGATCTTGTGCTACCTATTTGAAATGCACGAAAATTCTTGTTTGCATTAGCCAGATGGCTAATACAAATAAAAACCCCAATAAAGGATCAAACGATAAGTGGCGATGCATCTTGACCTTCAAAGAAGATAAAGATATTTGAGGATTTGAATTTTCGAGAGTTGAAGAAGTCGCTTGACGGGAGTCAGTCAGTAGCGCGCTTGAGGAGAAGACCTCCTCAAAAATTAATATAAGTTTTTATATATTATTATATAAATATTTTTAAACTAAGAATAAAATCAGTTTTATAAAGAAACTGAAGTGTTTGTTTTGTGACTGCTTAGCAAGAAGTTTTCACTGTTTACGTCGCTAGTGAATCAAATATAATCGTGCGGTAAAACTTTCGGGATTTTGTTCGGAAAAACAAATATAGACGAGTTCGACACATCATGAAGGACAACCACGGTAGCCCACTCTTCCCGGGAAACCGGAAGCACGGTGGTGCACCCAAAATATTATAACACATCCAAAAACGTGTTCGAATGAACATTTCCAACGCTCTGTTGGCACAGGTTAGGCACAAAAAATCCTAGTTTTGCCGCCGATTAATTATTGTCGATGAAACTGGAATACACCATTATACGCCAGAAACAAAAGAACAGTCAAAACAGTCGGCTGCAAAGGGGAAATTGGCTCCAAAAAAAAAAGCAAATACTGTTTTTTTCGGCTGGGAAAGTGATGGAGTCTGTTTTTTGTGATAGTCATAGAGTTATCTTAATCGATTATCTTCAAAAAGGAAAAACCATTATAGGAGCATACTGTGCATTATTACCTGGCCAACTGAAGGCAGAAATTGCGGATAAACGATCACATTTGCAGGAAAAGAAAATCCTGTTTCACCAAAACAACGTGCTGTCTCAAACCTCAGCGGTTGCCATGGCGAAAATCCACGAATTACGGTTTGAACTGCTTGACTGCGCCTTACTCGCCAGATTTAGCCCCAAGCGACTTCTCTTTGTTGCCTGTTCTAAAAATTGCGCTCGGAGGACAGACATTTTCGTGAAATGAGGGGGTAATCACCTTCGTGAACAGTTATTTTTCAGAGAAAAACGCCGAATACTATTTGGTGGGGTTAGAGAGATGGGAGCATCGCTGGTACAAGTGTGTAGAGTCACAAGGAGACTATGTAAAAAAATACAAATACATTTTAAGAAAAAATGTCCTGTATCTTTGTTAGACCGAAAACTTTTCAGCCCACCATCGTAGATAAATAACAGTAACATTAATTGTAAGAACAGAAAATATGTTAAAATAGAGAAACAATCATTGAATAAAAAAAGTGTTGTATAATACAAAGGTATGCGTTGTATTACTCGTATAGCACGAATACATGCAGCTTAAATTGTATTTGGGCTACTAGAGTTCTGCTTTAAATCGAACATCCATCTGATCGTATTCCATGAGATGCGATTGACTAAAAAGGATATTTCGCCTCCTGTACACAACGATATTATAGCATTCTCTCCTTCCGCTTTGCGCTCTGTGCATTGTGGTCAGGGAAAATAACCCCAGTGTTCCAAATGGTTAAAAGTGTTGCGGTACCCGTGTGCTGTACATCAGGCCATCGTGTCCCGACAGAAACTGCCAAGATGGTAATTACAGTTTCTGTGGGTTTTTCCAGGCTCCCAAAGAAGGTATGAGTTTCAAAGTTCTATCATAGCAGGTTTTAGTGTGAGTCGCCACAGCCCATCTGTTACACGTCAAATCTTCCCGATTTAAATATCTACCTCCTGCTGCTACCCTCCAGCATACTCAATGTGTATTCCTACTTGTGGAACCAATATTAAATTGACTAGCGGAACTAATTAAAAAAAAAAACTCGTCCGGTGGTACACAACATACCCAGTAATCTTCCATGGCACTATGTTCAATGAAATCGTAGTCCAGGATTAAAATCCTTTTTAGAAAATATGATGTTATCTATTAATAGTGGAGTGGTAGGTTAGGTCCCACAGCTCAGTCGCCCGGTGAAATACCAACTTATTAAACTATAGTCTTCGTGAAATGGTTGGGAGAAATCCTTTCTTATCTTTCGAAGTTTGCTTAATAGATCCGGTCGCGAAAAACCTAGCATCTCGGGACGCCGACTCGGCGCTCGGCTAACCTTTGCTGAGTAATAAAATAATGAAAAATCGTATACCAGCAATTGAAATACTGAACGTACATATTTATTGTCATCATTCAGCAACACCATGTTTCCGGGTAACGAGGCGTTTGATTCACGACTGAATATCAGAAAATTTGTAACAAAAAGGAGATTGTTTTTCAAACGGCCAGGCGTTCAAACATTTCACTCATTAAGAAAGCTCAACCTAACCATGATGACGAAATTTTCAAAAGTCGTTCACAAACCGTCGTCTATGGCTGACAATAAGCAATAATAACAGAGTAGCAATAAAATTCCTAATTAACCCTTGATATTCAGAATTTAGATAAAATAAGATTCACAATTCAGTCGTACAAGATAGACGTCGAAAGTCGAAGAAAAAACCGTCGACGAAGGTGAACATTTTAGACGCCATTCACTAACCGTCGTCCAATATGAACAATGATTGATTCAAGAATAAGAGAGTTGCAATTCAAAGGCCCAATAAAATGGTCGCATTAAGAATTTAAATTAAATAAAGCTTGCACTTGAACCGCAGATCCCCCGCTTGGTAGAAACCTTGACGTGGTGCGGGGGCTTAAACTACGATGAATCGCTCAGGCTATGCTGACGGAAGCATACGCTTCCAGTAGGGCCACCCATGTCAGACAGGCTAGCGAGGAGTAACACACAAAGATCTACCGCCCCTAATCCAGGGTGTTACGCGTCACTGTGCCCATTGGATAGTTTGCAGCCAGGGGTATACCGGCTGTATTATAACGGCGCCTCTCTGACACCGGGTCGAATCAGAGCAGTAAACAGACCTTACCATATCAAAGAGGGCTCTGATATGGCGGACCATTTGAAACCCCAGATTGATCCAATGAAATGAATGATCAATACACAAAAAACAATCTCACAAAAAACCCGGTAGGCGTAGGTGTGATGAGCCAACACTATCATAAGGGAACAAATCATCAGGAAAACACCGACTCGGCAAAAAGAAGACGTAGGGAAAAACGTAAAAAGCGGGATATACGCGTAGGCACGTGGAATGTTCGAACGTTATATAAACCAGGCGCGATACAGACGGTCGTAGAAAACACGAAACAATATAAAATGGACATCGTCGCGCTTCAGGAAGTCCGACTCCCACATCAAGTAATCGAAACCAACGGATTTACACTGGTGTGTGGAGGTACCGATACACATAATCAGAACCGGCTTCGTCATAAGCAAGAAGATTACGCCCCATGTAAAAGATGTGAAATTTATTAATGACCGAATGTCTGTGCTAAAAATACAGGGCCGATGGTACAATTATGTATTTATAAACGTACACGCCCCAACAGAATCTGCTGACGAGAAACGAAGGACACGTTCTACGAGACCCTAGAGGATGTATTTCATGGGATCTCATCATTCGATGTTAAAATCCTCCTCGGGGATCTCAATGCGAAAATTGGAAAGGACGATATCTTCCAACCAACTATATGTAAAGAAAGTCACGACGTTTCAAATGATAATGGAATTCGAATTATCACGTTCGCAGCGTCAAAGGATCTGTTAGGAAAAAGCACGATGTTCAAGCACAAGGAAATTCATAAAGCCACATGGATATCACCCGACGGCGTAACGCGTAACCAAATAGACCACTTCCTCATAGACAAAAGACACCACTTGAATATCCTTGACGTAAGATCATATAGAGGAGCAGATTGCGACTCCGATCATCTTCTAGTGATTGGCAAAATCAGGAGTCGCCTCGCAGCAATCCCACATGGGCAGTCACGAGAGACAAGCAAAAAGTTCGACACTGATAAACTGAAAGACCAACGCAAAAGGGCTGAATATCAAGACGAACTAACGAATAGATTTAGCATTCTAGAGAATGTGAGCAGTGAGGAAGAGGAAGCTAATAGTGTGAACACTCAATGGACATCGATCAGAGACACAATCAAACTAACAGCCCAAAAGGTATTAGGATTTAAGAAAACAATGAAGTCCAAACCTTGGTTTGAGCATCTTGGGGAAAAGCTAATTCTTTTACACTGAATACGATCATGTTGGCCGCTTCTATAGGTTAGATCCGATTTTCGAGATAATAAATAATAAGTAGTGATAAATAATGCCCACCCAAAAGGATCTAGAATTGTCTTCATTTTGAAGAGGGTTTCCAATCTTAAATGATTTCAGTATTACAAAGCGCCTATAATCTCTCTTTGGTAACTAAGATCGTTATTTTTTGTCTGTAAAATTAAACTAACGTCAAGTTAGTAAACCCTTATTGCATATAACTTGATGAAAAAAGCAAACCTAAAATGAAAACAACTTTTAAAATTATTCACCATCGATTTGCTTAGTTTATCTTTAGGAAAACGATAACCAAATATCCTTTGACACCACTAGATCCCCATCTCCGGCATTCTAGCCACGCTCCTGTGCAGATATGTGAGCCAAGAAGACATGTCCTTGGATTTCAATAAACACCTCGTTGTCTAAAGTCAACCTTAATGGCCAATAAAATGTGAATTTATTCACGACTCCTTTAGGATAATCCTTTCGAATTTCGAATATTTTTCAATGTTCACTCTGGAATGCCGATCCTGTGCACAAGGAATTCCCCCTTCTCACTATACATAAATCCTTTGTCACACTTGAATCGGAAATCGACACAATTGTGACAAATTTGTTTGTTTGCCGTTATTCCGTGCCGCGGTCGGATATGGTAGGGCAATGGCAATGAGGGACGTTAAAGTTTTGAATTCAGATTTTCAATCATAGCGGATGTTGGAGCTGCCAGTGATGATAGAAGTAGTAAATTCGATTCGGTAGCTTGATGCAAAATCTGTAATGGACCGTGGGTATACGGAATGTATGAAATATATCCAAAAATCGAAATCCTTAAAAGGATTTGGATATTCAACCGGCGAAATGTGTCAAACACGTTAAGACGTTTTTAAAGGGGTGCATAAATGGCATTTGTTAAGAAAGCAGTCCAAAAAAGCTCTAGGAAATTTAGGAACTTTTTTTATGACGGCTGATGGTATTTACAGGATCGAAAAAATTAACTAAAAATCAAAGTAATTAAAATTAAAAGCATTATCAAAATATAATACAGAAATCCTTCCACAGTAAATACAAATTTTTACTTAATCTAACGTGATAAACAAGATTTAGAAAAAGTGTTGGTCTTACATCCTAAAGGGGAACATGATTAAGAGAATTATAATCAATATTAAGCTAGGTTGTTGTTCTAGCCCTGCTGGAATATACACTACTAAGAAACAAAGAGCTATAGAATTAGAGCCAACGTAGTCCCGGATCTTCTCGGGGACTATTTGACATACCCTTGGTTAGACCAACTTAATAATAAGAAATATTCAGTTACACTCCCATCTTTTGCGTTGTATCGCAAAGTCTATTTTGTGCGAATGATCATTATTATTATTATTTATTGGACTGTAGGATCCCGGAAGTTCATGACCTCACCGACCCGACTCCGCCATCGTTCTCTGTGCTGTGCAGTGTCCTTCCACACTTGACCAGTCGATCCGATGACCTCATGGTCAAACCTAACATTTTCGTCCCATCTCCGTCGCGGCCGTTCTACCGGTATCTTTCCCGTTGGTCTACCGTCAAGAATTCTACGCACGGTCCTCTCGTTGCCCATTCGGGCTACTATTGTGCGAATTATAAGTAAAAGAACCCGATAGCCAACAAAAACTTAATATTGTCAGACAAGCCCTCCTACAAGCTCTGCAAGAAATCATGCCGCAAATTTTTTACCAATTGAGCCAACGAGATTGGCTAACAACTTCCCTACTACTACTCCAACAGAGATTTGTAGGTAGTACATTGCTCGTACACCGTCATGGGCGTGGGTTCAGCAACGCTCCCACCGGAAATCACAGCCAACGAGCACCACAAGAAGAAATAAAACACGGAAATGTCGTTGGTTATCTGTTCTTAATTTATTGATCACTCCCTGTAGGGTTTACACTGTTTAGGTTTTAATGGTCCGCTTATTTTCTATTAAGGTTGCAGCATCGACATGCAGTTAACTTAGTGTTCTATTGGATATTTTTGAATTTAATTTAATTTAATGAGGGGACACACACACTTCCCGTATCAGTTTTGCGCTCGATTGTCCGGAAATATAAACTTCGTCTTAGTCTGCGCGACTAACTCTGTGACTATCGTGCTACGACTCGACCAGTGCGTATGATGTTAAAATCTGTCTTATTGAAACGAGCACTCCGACACCATCCTCGATGAGAGATACTATCTGACTCCGTGGGTGTCTGTTCGTCAACATCCACTGGCCGCGATCGTCATGGATTTCCCATCCAAGGGTACCCAATCAGCGATTGAATTCCATTGGACGGTTTCCATGAACATCGTCCAAGAAAATTGGAAGGATCTACCCTGGAAGGCAAGTGCATGACGTGCCTTGGCGAAGGTAAGGAGAAGGGAAAGATAGAAAAACAGGAAAAACACACACATGCCGCAGGTCAAATCTGTTGATCCATGTATGGGCAGGGTATACTGCCGCCATCCGCTAGAGATAGATTTCTTGATTGTCGTAAGTCAATAAAAATCTTGCCGAAGGCAGGAATTGGTTTTGGGATAATGTATACAGAAATTGGTTGCACTGTAGACAATCTGATAGATATGGGGGCAACGTTTGGTTTAGCGAACGAACATAGGATGTGACCGTTGCTAGTTTGTTTAAAGTAAACACATTAAGGTCATGTTTAAGTCGATGCTTGTCAGCGGCCTATGATCGGTGGTAACCGATAAAGAAAAAATTAGCTGCAGCTGGACATGAGGGCAATGTTTGATTTAAGTCAGCCGAAACCTTGTCGATGGTGGCAAAAGGTCAGGCTGGATGGCTACATGTTTAGATTAATGTGCGGGTAAGTAAACAAGCACAGTGAGATACTGTGGGTGTGTTGCCCAGCTTTCACGACTTCGTCAGGATTAACTCTCGAATCGGAATTAAATAAAACACTGAGTTTATAACATTCGAAATATAATTTCATCTCCAGTTTATATTTCACAAAAAAAGGTAATTTTGATTTACATTTAATACTTCAATTCATCATCATCATCGGCACTACAACCGGGAACTGGTCTTGGCCTTATTTAGCAAGTCCTCAGGCTTGTTAAATTTTCCATAATGATTTGTTTTTTCCGGGCAAGGTCATTAGTCTTGCGCCAGAGGATCCCCGACGGGGAATCGAACCCCGGTCTCCCGCGTGACAGGCGGGTATACTTCAATTCACCTTCAATATATTGCTTCAGTTAACACAAGATTCCAATCGCGCAAGGGATTTCAATTCAAACTATAATATTACTTCACGTTGGATATGGTTCCCGTTTTGCACTGCTTTATATTCTTTGCTAATGATCGACGACACCGACGAGACAATCAGGACTCGGCATGCACGTTTGGCGATCCCTTGGGACGGGCCAAGAGGGATGTAAATTAACGTGATGGCGCAACCCGCCCTCACGGAATCCGAACCGAGATTAAATTATTTCATCGAAGCGATAGGATACCAAAATCCCATCATCGCTTCGATGACCGTATTTGGTAATGTGTCCCTTTTGCATTTGGTTCAACACAAAAAGGGGTGGAAATACACACACGATGATTGCTTTCGCTGCTCATCGTGTGCGTCCGCAAGTATGCAGACATTGCATAAGTCCCCTTTTCAAGTTCGCAACAGGTGCGAGTATCTCGACGGCAAAAGGGTTGCAATGTTTACACGATCAGTGGCTACGAGTAGCATGATGCTGATCGTGTGCGTGTTGTTAGTGTATCCTCGCAGTCGAACTCCGATGGTAATTTTCCATTTGGGAATTCGACCGCCGGGGCGCCAGCCGGATGCCCTCATGTATCGGTTGCTCGATGTGGGCATGCTTGCTAAGGCAAAATACCTTTTTCTGCTGGTGTGCACAAAAGAATATCGTGTAGATATTTGTACAGACAATATTGGTTGGTTGGTTGTTAAACCAAATTGCCTTGAAGATATTATATTAGTTGTCGCTGCTTCGATTTTGCAGGTATAGTACAGAAGGTAAGTACAGGCTTTTAAATTATTTCAGGGAACTGTTACCTTGTGTACCTGTAAGGTAAGTAGTGGCGTTCAATGGAACTGCCACGGTACTTGTTTCTCTTTTTGTTGTATGTCCTAGATGGGGGTTTTTACTTAGGTTTGTTGGAAGATGGTTAGTGGCGTTCAAAAGAACCGCCACAATACTGTGTATTTAATTTAGTTTTCATGGCATGACATGGGTAAGCATGTCATGCCGAATATAGGGAAAATGCTCCTCAGCCATGTTCGGATGTTTATGTCGGTTATCCAAGGAGACAACCGAATTGCATTTCAGGGCGTAAGTTGAAGTTAATGCAATGACAAGATTGTGGAATCTTGCCGAGGATTTATGAATCAGGTAAGTTGTGTAAGGTATTTGCAGGGTATATGGGGTTGGGGCGATGCGTGGCTCTTCGGCGCCTTGAAGAACCGCACAGATTCATTTTTGTTACCACACTAATGTACGGTTGGTGTTCGTTTTCCGAGTTAGCATCACCTACAACTAGATCGGCCGACTGTGTATCGTCTTCTATATAAAAACTAATTTTCGACAGTAAGGCTTTGGTGTTTTTTGGAGAATGTCCCATTAGCAGTATAAAAGTCAATTAAACTCAAAGTACAAAAGTCAATTAAACTCAAAGCATTATTATCCAATTAAGTTCAAACTTTAACTGTAGCTTCTGATTAGTTTCGGCAGGGAATTTTCCAAATATTTTAATTTATAAAAGTCATCTACAAACAAATGTCTTTTTCTGCGAAAAAAACGATTTTTTTCCAAAAGCTTGCAACTTTTTCAAAAATAAATATTTTCAAAATCCCGCAGACATTTTCATTCATTCTAGACATTTTCATGTAGTTTAATAAGATTTTTTTTTGTTTTTTCCAGGATCAAAACCTTTCAAGACATTTTGCAAGCCCCGGAGCAACTTTTTAAAAACACGTTTTTTTTTTTTATTGGATAATGGCTGTGTGTCGGAATTCTTTTGTTTTTATTGTACTTTAATACAGAAATAAACATGTGGTAAACTTCGTTTTATTAATAATACATTTCTTCCCCATAGGAAAAGATACCAAAAAAATGCTTGGTTTTTGGGTCTCTATAGTGGCATAACCCTTAAATGTTTTTCAACAGTTTTCGTTTTACCTTTTTGTGGCACCTCCAGTAATATTTTATTTTAACGCATGTTAATAAATCTTACTACGATTTAATATCACACAGCGCCGATCAAAGAAAACCTTTTGAAAAATCGTGTATTTGTTATTTCTGAAATCTACGCAATCCATAATTTATAAAAAAGATTTGAACCTTATGTCGTTTTCCAAATGATTGATACTGCGCTCCGGAATGACACAATATAGATCACATCGCGTCTACAATACTTAGGAATTATTTAGCTATCACTCTCTTAAAGTCTTAACGCAGATCTGACCTCTCAAATGCATACTAACAAAGCAATCGACCTGACAATGTATATACAAGCTAAGGAGACATAGTACTATAGAATACAAGCCTAAAATTAGACCTGCTGGTGCCATCTGTGCGTCGAGTCGGAAACGTTTCATCCAACCCACGTGGGTCATACGTCATCATTTAAAACTTTAAACGCGATTATCTGTCTTAACGCAGATCTACATCGTCGAGCTTCGAACATACAAATCTCCTCTAAATCTACCCCATTTCAGCCTGATCCAAGGACTCACATCATTATTCCTCTATTCCCTTTTATGTATGTGAATTCTTCGGGAAGAGTTCTTGTTCTGCCATTCTGTAGCCGGTTTCCGAAAGGAAAAGGTGAAATCCCTTACAATTAAGCAGCACATGATATTAATTTCATTTACTTCCTTATGGCTACATTCTTTTGTGTTGTTACTCACCCACCTCGTGCAGATCCTTCTCAAAGCAAACAATCAAAATTCAGATTTTATTGTCTCCAACCATGTGGGTCAAGGAAGTGTACCCACACAATACAATACAAACTGGACCTTGTCCATAATGACCAGATGTTGTTTCCTGCAACCCTGCAATAAATAAACACAGCAACATCCCGTTTGCTCAGAATTGGAATGTACACCGTTCTTTTCTCTTTTGGGAAGCGCCAAAGGACTGCCACGTATCCCATTCGTGTACCTATATTACTTCCAGGGATTCAACGATTCAACATATTCGTGGATTGGAGAACTCGAGGTGTGTCTTGTCTCCTTCAAGGCTAAATAGCTATAAATTCGGGTTCTAGGTAATTCAATAGACAATATCCCTGAAGGACGTGTTAAGTAAGTAAGGGAAGCTGGCCGGGTGAAGATTAGGACTCATCACATAAATTAAAGCAAAAATGTATTTGAGGATACAAGTATTTCATCGCAGATGTGAATTAAGCTACCGACGCCAGCTGATGACATCACTTAGAGAAGTTTGTGTAGGGTGATCCAATAAGAGTTTTCGAACATTTATCGCAATAAATAAAAAACCTTGGAATTGTTTCATAATAATCTCTATTTAAAAGAATATCATTTAAACGCTGGGCACATCTCCGATTGAGGACGGTCAATACGAGAATAACAACCCAATTTTTGAACCACAATTTCCATATCATTGAATTTTACGCACCCGGTACGCGTTATCTTAGATTCTCAAGCTTTGCATTTTTTTTTATGCAGCAGGATTATGGTATTAGTGGTGCTAACTCATTGAAAGTAAGTACGGAAAGTAGGTCCTTAAGCTATAAGTAAATTTGAAAGGACTTTCAAGAGAAATCATTACGGGTATTTAATCGAATTAAATCATTTTGCAATTAACTTGGGGTAAAGCGGGTCAATTATACTTTATTTACTGGTATATGGCATTTCGTTACAATATTGTGTTTTTTAAAACTGCGAAGATGTGTTGTAGAATATTTTCACACAAATAATTTATTTATAAATTCTAGGGAAGAGTCCTCACTGTGTCGCCCGCGGGTTTGGTTCGGCGGGGGTGTGGTTACGTCTCCAGCTTAGTTCTCCATATGTTGATGTACTTTATTTTTTATTCGAAGGGTGGCGGAGGGAATTCCACTTATACGATGGGCCGTGGAATTCTGCAGTTTTCAGGCGACAGTGTATGTTTATCCTTTTGACCTCTTTAAGTGGCGGAGGGCACATTACCCCTGGAGTTGCTCCGTTAGGTATCCGTGCACACGTTTTAATATCCACAGTTAATAGTCTTGGTAGGTTCTGCATCTTTATCAAGGTCTGCTTAGTGTTAGTATTTTTTTAGTTTACAACACGAAAACTCGAACAACGTTTCTTTCGTTTTTAACACGATACTACACGAGGAGAATAATAAAAGAGCAATAAGATGAATGTCGCAAACTAACTCAAAAAAAAAAAAAAAAACCACTGCCTCGGACAACGCGCGCAACTCGACTGGACAATTTTCTACATCCTTTCCGGATTGGGTTAACAAAAGGGAAAACAACAAAGGTAACAAGGTCTTACGCGCACTCAAAGACGGAACAATAAAACAAAAGATCCTGCGGATGCGCATTTATGATCCTAGATGTTGGTGCGCGATAAAATGAACATTTGGTTCCTTCTATGGCACCATTTGTTTGTTCCGAAAGTGGTTTTATTGGAAATCTGATACGGGATGTGGAGTTTGTTGGACCGGATTTGTACAAACAAATTCTTAGAGAACCATCAAATTGGAGGCGCTCATTTTATGATTCTCAACTATTTTGGTTTGAGGGTGGGACATCTGGCCCGCACATTTAGTTTTAGGAAATTTTACGTGTATGCGAACCGAATGATTATGTGGTTCGTTTATCACGTGTTGGATTTATTAATTGAATTCAATGTACAACAATTGAGCGTTTAGTTCAATTTGTTTGACATTGGATTCAATGTTGATTTTGGGATATGTTCTGAAGAGATATGGGGTGCAAAATGGGTGCGGGTAATGGTAGGGTTTGCTTGCTTGCATCCTTTAAGTGGATGGCTCTGCTTGTAACCCGGTTAACGGTGGAGGCTGCCTCCAAAGAGTTAAGTATTAAGAGATAAGGTTTTGCGTGTAACAGATGTCAACTTTTGTATTAATACATTTAATTTGGAGGCAGCTTTAATTTTGGTTTTCTATTTCAAAAAAAAAAAAAAAAAAAAAAAAAAAAAAAAAAAAAAACGGTAGGTCTGTTAACCGAGGTTTATGGGAAATATACACCATCAAGTTTAACTTGCGAATATGGGTGTAGATTTTAACGTGAAGTTCGTTGGACTTATTTATGCTGAATTGATCAGATCATATAACAGAAACTCTACGGGACACCGGTGACAATAAAACCATAGATCTCAGAAAAATATTTTAAAGGAAGACTCTATGGTAAGACCACTGTTGGCAAAACCGTAGAACCTAGACATTCATCTACATAAATCAGGTCGGCTGAAAAGTTCGTAGGTCATCACATAGATGGTGTTACTAGAATTAAATCAATATAGTTGTCGCAGCATGTTTTAGTATAACAGCATGCAACAGGTTTATACAAATTAGTTCAAATTGAAGAATACACATTAAAGGATTTCTTTTATTGTTTTTATGTTTTAACCTTCGTAAATTGTATTCCGTGTATTGTTCTAGTACTTTTTTCAATCTTGTTTTGTTCAATCTATTAACATCCTGTAAGGTGTTTCGCTGCCACTGCGCTCCCCCGCCATTTTGTTTTCATTAAATGTAAGCGTTATAAAGGCAACTGTATCCTTTTTTCAATCTCTTGTTCTTTTCGTAGTCACTTTCGTGTAGTTCGCTCTTTTGTAATCTTGTCGTGTGTCGCAAGTACGATATTTGTTTATTTCGTTAAAACATACTGTTTTTGTCGTAATCGTTCATGTGCATAATTAATAGTTCGTTTGGTTACATCAGAGTAAAATAAAGAGAAAATTGTATATAATTATTTCATGTATCGTTTTATTCGTCGTCGTTTTTTTTTTTTTTTGTTTCGCTAAATTTATATCGGCACGGTAAACGCACTCGTGCAAAAGTGTACAATGGTTTTTAGTTAGTACTAAACTTCAAACTCGATAGTATAGTGGTTAGTACACCCGCCTGTCACCCGGGAGACCGGGGTTCGATTCCCCGTCGGGGAGCCCCTGGCGCAAGACTAATGACCTTGCCCAGAAAAAATAAATCATTATGGAAAATTTAACAAGCCACAGGACTTGCTAAATAAGGCCAAGACCGGTTCCCGGTTGTAGTGCCCATGATGATGATGAAACTTCAAACGATACGTGTATCAATTTGATAGCTGTCGGAGAATTCGTTCGCTAGATATAGCATTGTAAGTGAAAAAACTTTTGTTATTGTAGAAAAAGAAATGACAAAAAAGAAGTTCGTGTGTTAATGAAGCATTGTTTAACATGAAAAAAGAAATGCTGTTCACCAATAGATAACCGTAACAGCGATATATCTATCACTCTATTCATTCATGTGCAGTAATAACTTAAACAAACTCGCTAAAATAATCTGTGGGGGTTCTTTTATACCTTACCTGAAGAACCTCCCATATATGTAACCCAACTCCCGTTGCATACCTGCAAACATTTCCTTCTTCGAGGATATTTCATGCACTTAGTACATTACCTAAAATTTCCTACAAAGAATTCTTACCATTCATGCATTAAATGCATTTTCTAAATTGCCTGAAAAGAATTCTTTACAGGCATATGCATCCTTACAGCAGAAAAACCGTATCCGCGGTCCGCTTTGCAAAGCAATTCTGCATGTACATGTCTAGCCAACCTTTTGCCCAACGACAGCTTAGTCAGCTGGAATACCAATCACCACGATCCGTTTGTCCAACCGAAAAACAATCACCGCATCTCGCGCATAGCCGCCCAAACCGAATTCTTCAGCATAAACAAATGCAAACAAAGAATTCGGTTCTTCCCGCCGGCAATAGGTGCTATATACAATTCGCATTGTGTAAGTATTTAAAATCCATTAACACCCAATGCTGCTCTAACGAGGCAGAGAGTATTTACTCATATGCATTACCCATGGTACCCTTGGTTCGTTGTCCCTTTGATCTTTGTCCCTGGTGCAATTTTGTTTATCCTTCGTCCCAGCGCATGGATAAACAATACGATCTACGCGATCAACTCACACACCCCACTAGGATCTACACGGAGAGAGCCGGTTCCCTATTCCACAAAGAGAGACTTCACGTTTCCTTGTGATAGGTAAAACTCACCCTTAGCTGGGAGAGTATTCACCACCGAGCCGAATTTCAACCATCAGCGAATGCACGTCGCTGAGTCCTAATCCAACCACTAAGGGAGTCGGTCGCCTTTGTGATATACCAGCGCTCGCACGGGGGTGCGCCCAGCCACGAGTGTATTGTAACAGAGTGTTGTTTCGAGTTAGAGTCGGGTGCTTTTTATAAACTAGAGTACGGTAAATCAATAAAAAACGAATCACAAACCACATCCCACCTGTGTGTTTCATTTTCCTTTTTTCTGGTGAACGGTTAGTGGCAGAGCTTTTCTTATTTGGTGGACAGTGTTCGGCGGAACAATCGGAGACGCGTTGGGGATAGAAGTGAACCAGTGCCCGTGCTGGCACACCTACTTTGTACCCCAAAAACCTGCCAGCCTAAATTCGCCTTCGGCGGTAATCACTGAAAGCCACCAAAAAATGTCTTAGTCGTATAGGTGTACCACTTGCAATAAATTGGGTTTGGGAAACTATATAAGACCGTGTCTTTGCTTAGTGGAATTTTTTCCGATTTTGGGCAATTTTGTTCTTCGTTATTGTGGTGTGGTTGTGGCGTTTCTATCAGTTACACACAGTACAAAATATAGAAAGGAAATCGAATAAGCAGAAGCATCAGCCCCGTGCCAAGCAATAACAGGGCAATTCCACATCAGTTGGGTGGTTTTGAGTTTAGAAATTGAATTAGTACACGCGGCTGTGGCCTGATGAGTTGAGCATTGGTTCAGTATTTTAGTAATTCTAACCGTCACACGTTCTTCACCATCGTCGCAAGCGCTACATGGTTTTCTGGTGAACATACCAGAAACCTATTACCCTAGACAACGATTAGCTATATATGAAGCCAAGCATCGTTGCCCTCGTTCCTTTGTTTTTGTCGGTTTCTGTCACTTTTTTCAACCTATTGTACTATCACTAACCCATCCCTACTATTATAACCATCCTGTACTTTTTATACTATACAGTTATTTATAAATACATTTAAAAAAAAAGCGAAATTTTCTACTCTGCATCTTGTTTAATGCGGAAAATAGACATGCCCATCTTTCAGGCCTACAAAATGGCCACTTTAAATAAGGTTTCATCAAGACCCGCTCTGTGCCACACCACTCCATTAGTTTAACCTATGAACCAGAAGATTATTATCAACTTCATTACATACTAAATATTTTTTGACCAGTTTTTCTCTTTTATTTATTTATTTATTTATTTATTTATTTTTTTTTTTTTTTTTGATTTGGCTGAAGGACCAATTTTACTCTCGGAGAGTCTGTCAGAAGATGATAAATCGTAGGAAGGAATCACCAAAGAACTATCAGCTCTTCTTAGAAGAAAATCCAGTCAGAGAATATTGACAATGTGAGTTTGAGATAGAAACAGCGCAGCCTATAGTCAACAACATTGTCGTATTAGCCGATGTCAGGGGTCTAGGTATGTAAAAAGCCTTAACAGTGGAATAATCAAGTAATAATAGGTATTGTAGCACCCAAAAACAGTTGAAAACCTATAGTAGTCTGCATACATCAAAGATCAGGGCATCCTGAAAGTTATCAACATCGATGCCACTGAAAAGATCTACTCTAAGAACATTCTCAAATCTTCTTTCCCCGATAATTACCGAGTTGTCACTCCTCAAGAGAAAATTATCTGTACGATATTATTTTCTCACACAAGCCGCACTTCGATCGAAACACGTTTTCTATTTCGAGAAAATGATTAATTTATCATCTTCATGTGATCGTAAAAACCCTCTTTGCACGTAAGCACACTTTTATCGAAGTCTCCCCTTACAGCAACAAACAACATGAGCCGTGCAAAGTAATCTTCCCGGAAGCTAACAATTTCGAGCAACTCATCACATCCTTTTCGGCGTATGACACACATTTCCTGGACGCAATCAGGCACTTTTGCACGCTAAAGGTAACCATTGTCCTAGATCTGTGTGATACAAACTGAACTCCGGCATAATGATAACAACGACACAAGCATCGCAATTGCCGCCGGTTCCGCTTGAAAAAAATTTCGATGAAAACGTGAAAAATTGTCGTCGTTTATCATCGACAAAAGGGAACGGTTTTGACACGTGCCAAGCTAACCTTCTCAAGTGGATAAGACGATGAATCTTTTATCTCACAATTTTGAAGCCTTTGATTTCCAGATGAGCAATTATGTGAAGAAAAGGAGAAGCAACAAAAAATGACAAACAGGATAAAAAGAAAGAACAGGACACACAGAATGACGTAAGGGTGGGAATTTCTTGTTCATATATACAACCTTTCTCTGCAAGGACATCGGCTCGTCAGCACCACCCCTTGTTGAAATTTTTATTTATTGTTATTGTTGTTAATCATAATGTATCTCGAACAATTGATTTTTATTAAAGCAGGGAGAGAGCGACTGTGACAGCCAGTCTTTCCAAATGAGTGTTGTGGAAATGGCAGAGCAACTTTTATTTTGATTTTTCCCGGAAGGATTACAAGGCCATGCATGTTTCTAAGGGTCTGATTTTCATTCATAGAATAAATCAGATGGCAAAATCACATCTTTTTTTAAGGGTAAAGGATTCAATTGAATCACTTTAAACAATTACAATTCATACATATTGAACTTAGAACCATGGAATGAATAAATTGTATAAAAGGACGAAGTAATGAAATGGGATTCATTTCGCCTGTGTCAACAGGGTTTATGTGTTACAAAAGTTATTAGTGGACGTTAAATTTCTGAGAACTACATTCAGCTCGCCCTCCTGGTTGATGACCATCCAACAGTTAGATGTAGGAAAGGTACAATGTGTTGTTGTTGAGTATTTAATGATCCCCTCACAATGGATTATGACAAAGATAAAAAGCAAGGGCCCTAAATGACTAACATGTGGAACACTAGAGGTAATCACAAAGAAAATTAGACAACAGTCCTAATGCGAACGCTAATTAACGCTTAAAAATGGCTTTTTCGGTAAGAACCATAATTATTAATTATTATTAACGAAATGGTGATAACTTGAAGAATTGAATCAATTCAAGGCTCGACTTGAGTGTTGTACTTAAAAATTTGCAGAGAATTTTGTTGTAGAAACCACTGTTTAATAAAGCCGATGTATGGATTGCCATTAAGGGCTGTCTGTTAAAATCAGGTATAGGAGTTTAACTGCTCATACCATAATATATCCTCAGCTACTCAGGAGACTCAATGTATTCGAATGACAAAGGTGTGTGTTCAAATTTGGCTATATTGGGCTCTGAAGAGTTTTAGGTGAACAATCGCCTTGCATTGTTATGTAAGTTAATGTGGTAAGAAAATGAAGCTCGGTAGACTCCGGTGGGCGGGGCACCTAGCTCGAATGACCGAAGAGGAGCCTACCTAGAAAGTCCTTTGTAGCAGGATGTATGGAGGGCAACGGCGGGCCAGACCTTGTCTGCGATGGAGGGATGGCGTAGACCAGGACGTCCACAGACTTGTCAAGACCGTATCCTGGATGTAGTGCCGAAGACGATGATTATGATCATGATATATATATATATATATATATATATATATATATATATATACATTTTTTATTATTACACTTTTCTCGGAAGACGCGAACCAACACGGCGCCCCGATGTAACTGTTGCATTTCTTTTTGAACATTTGCAGGCTGTAACGCGGTATATATATATATACATATATGTATATATATATATTAATGACTTTGCCCGGAATAAAGAAATCATTATGGAAAATTTAACAAGCCTTAGGACTAGCTAAATAAAGCCAAGACCGGTCCCCGGTTGTAGTGCCGACGATGATATATATATATATCATGTTGTGAAGGAACGTACGTGAGTGCCGTTACCCTAGTTGATTATGCGAACACCGTGGATCTGTTTTTGACATCCGAGCCGAGCATTTATACCGTGGAGGTTGCTGCGTTGCCTCGAATCACCGCTTGCTTCCGATCCCGCAATCACTTGCATCAAGCGAATAGCTGATCTAAGCAGCTTCGCCATATATGGGGATATGGGGCTGCTAATGGCGACGATTTGCGAGATGTCCACGCATCATTTCCGTGGCCGGAGATGTACTTTGGGGACTGCGATGTTAACGCATGCACCGAGTGGGTCACAGAGATTATTCTTCTAGGGGTTGAGACATACATTCCGCATTCCATCGAACGAAGCTATCTGCCTTGGTTTGATAAATAATACGAGCAAACTACAGCGGCAAAGAATACAGCTTTTAACCAATGGCGCTCCAATCGTATCGGTGTTAACAGAACGAATTTTGCTAGAATCAGAAGAGCGTTTAACCAGGTGAGTGATAAAATGAAGAAGGCATACGACGACAGAGTGACCAATAAACTCACTGTCCAAGTGGTTCGCGACTCTTCTGGTCAATGGCAAGGGCTGTCAGCGGTGCCTTCGCTTCCTCCTCTTTTTCTCCGTTGGTGACGGGCAGCGTGACACTAGTCACAAATTCAAAAGATAAAGCTGATGGGTTCGCGAATCTATTTTCCGCGAATTCAAACCTCGATGCGGGTCTTTTGGAACCACTTGTGATCGCCCTTGTACGGTTTTCCATGCGGAGCGTGAGGTTCCGCCCGCGTACTATTCAATGCAGTCTAATAATACCGGCAATAGTCCTTAATAACAGTGCTCCAGTACTACCGTCGGTTCTTGGCAGAATCTTTAGTTTATCCTATGCACAGAGGACCTTTGCTACCTGCTGGAAAATCGGACGAGTTCAACCAATCCCAAAGAGGGGGAAAAAGTGTCTCCCACAAATTTACCGACCGATACCATTACCGTCTATGTTATCTACGGTGATGGAAAATGTCATCACAGACGAGTTAATTAAGTATTTGGAGTACAAGGGACTCCTGAATGATCGTCACGAGAGACTTTTTAACACTTATAGCCAATATATGACGTCTGGGATTGAGGGACATGGTGAGTCGCATTGGATCCCACCAAGGCTTTTGACGACGTTTGGCACGGGACATTGCTGAGCAAACTTCGTACATGTGGACTTTCCCAACAGCTTTGCGACTGGACGAAGGTCTTTCTCGAAAATCGATCGATACGGATATTTTGTCGTCATTGGAACCACTTTGCGGCGCATTTTAAAGGATGGTATGCATAGCATCCGTATAATGTCCAATTGACTCAAAGAGTTTTGCAGACAGACCCTCCACGTCTCATAAAATATGACGCGCCCTATAAATAAATAAGTAAATAAATATACATACATATATATATATATATAGCGTTTGCGACGATAGTGAAGAACGAGTGATTCGAACCGACGCTATCACGGTTAGAATCACTAAAAGATAGAACCAAAGCTCTTACCCATCAGGCCTCTGCCGCTTATGTGAATTTAATTTCTAAACTCAAATACATTCGACTAATGTGGTAATGGTATATTATTGCTATGGTATACGGCTTTAATGGATGTGCTTGGTGTTGTTTTTTACTAGTCGTGTGTGTATCTGCTAGAAACGCCATATATATATGTATATATATATATATATATATATATATATATATATATATATATATATATATATATATATATATATATAGATATATACATATGTGTGAAACATAAAAAAATACGCAATGCATTTTTTACTGAACCCAATATTTTCTTTCTTTTTCCATTGAATGGTATCATCAGAAACAGGTGGTCCAAACAAGATGGAGGCATTCGGCAAGCGATGCAATCATCATCATCATCGGCACTACAACCTGAAACCGGTGTTGGCCTTATTTAGCAAGTCCTGAGGCTTGTTAAATTTTCCATAATGATCTGTTTTTTCCGGGCATGGTCATTAATCTTGCGCCAGAGGCTCCCCGACGGGGAATCGAACCGCGGTTTCCCGCGTGACAGGCGGGTATACTAACCAGTATACTATTGAGGAGCATGCGATCAGTTTGCTGAAAAAAGCACTCAATCACCACAAGTCACTTATCTGCACCGATAAGTCAGAGACTATTGAACACTTTTAAGCTACTATTCGACGCGACTAGAACTTCTCTGAAATATGATCACAATCTAGACCTACAAATAGGGCGGGCGTGGTAGTCACACCACCACTTGGCAAAACACCATAGGATTCTATATCATCTTTGAGAATCTGTAGATAAGCAGAACATGTGCTATTGGAATCTTCCTAACCTAAACAACTTCGCAAGGTAATCCAACTTTCAGAACGTCTTACTGTTTGGTGTGCAATATTGCGAGACGATATAATTGTTTTTAAAGAAAACGACAGGAAATTTCCCTGAATTCGGATAGCTATGCCTGCATTATTCAAGATTTTTTTTGTTGGTAAAATTTGCTTCCTCTCTATCTGTCTTTTCTCCTTTTTTTAACCTCGCTATTTTTTCCCCACTTACATGAACGCCCTGGATCTTTTGATACTATAAGGGTATTTTAAAGTCCCTTTACCGAAATCAAATTATAATATAACATTTCCACTACAGCTAATATTATTATTTCTTTCGATACAGTTCCTTTAGTATTGTGTTTAATTTGAGATAAATACCCTTTTCTCTTAACTCTAGAGGTCGTGATACCCTGTAGAACTTGCAACATCCCATGACCGACCTTAATCGCTGCTAAGTTCTTCCTTGCGTGAACATCACATTTCCTCGCTTTCTCAGCGAATGAAACAACGTCCTTCCTCATCTTATATTGTTCTTTAGTAACCAGCAACAACAGAAGTAACAAATAAATCCTTGCATGCAGGACAACGTATACAACACAACTCAAGCATTTCACTCGACGATTGGTATTCAGATAAAAACAGGAAATGCTTTCAGGAAACTCATGAAGGCGCGTGCCACACTGCGATTCCTGCTTTGGGTTATAATTATAATAAAAATGGCGATTGTCCGCTATCCGTTATCCGGATGCCAGTGTCCGAAATATAGGAAATGCCTTCCTTAACAAACTGTCCATCCAGAGCCGAATGACTTCTCTTCTCTCCTCATTGTACATTTATGTTTCAGTGTACAGTCCACTCCTGTGTATGCTGGACCTTTTTTAATGAATTCCAAAAGTTAAAGTTCGACTCCACCATTTTCTCTGACCACGCTTCCCTTCCCTTAGCGACCCTATAAGAAAATAGAAGGAAAAAAAAAGAGGAAAGGAAACATACTAGAAAAAGGACACTGGCTCCAGTACGGAGAACATTAATTCATCCCCTGGTGTGACGAAACCGTAAAGTTACTTCTTTGTGATTATTTTTCATAAGTCGCACCCGACAGGCCCAGAGTAGTGCATGACCCAGGACAATGTTTCTCGTTTATTTAGTCGTCGACAGGACCAAAGAGGCTGGAAGAAATTTAATAATTGTACATTAACGCAATAACCTGCGATTATAAGAGAAAAAGGTGCCCGTAATCCTGCGAATGGCCCCTGGAGATGAAAGTTTGTTTTTCATATTTTGTTTTCATTACCAGTTATCCTGGTGAGGATAGCTATTGTTAGTTAATTTCTTTCTCGTGGGCTTATTGAGAGGTATTGACGTCAAGGTAGACGACTTTAGCCGGCAGGGGTGTGTATGACGCTGGAAGTGGCTGTTAAACGTTTATTGTCTTAATCTGAAAATTCGGTGATTTCTCGCATATTCGACTTATCGTTTGGAAGGTCCTTTTGTTGCATCTCCCACTGACAACAAAGGATCACAGTTTAATTGAACTCAAGTGGAGCTCATAGCTGGATAATAAAAAGAGAGTGAAGCAGCATATGATTATGGAATACTTCCTGCTGCGTGTTGTAGAGCGCTTAAAAATAAAGGACGATGAAGGCTAAAATGAAACATGTTTGGAAAAAAGTTGAAGGTGCCTTCACTTCCATCCATTAGTATTCCTCCCAGATTGTAGATAGAATGGTCGACATAGTGGTATATATTGATGGGTTCCATTGATGGGTGTGCTGTTGAAAATTTTCTTAAAATTGTAATAGGAATAAGAATAAGAAAATTAAAAACTTTACAAGAGTAATTCTTTTTAATAATGTGTGCGTGCAAAAGAACCTTTTGATAGCCGTTCGGCCGGAATAAGATGTACAAGGAGAGTAAGGAAATATCAATACACATGAGCCTTGAATGCTGAAAATTGTGAACGTGAAACTATATATAATTAGAAAATAATAACAATAATAATTAGATCATTCCGTGTTGGTGCAATTCGATTGAAGAATGATTTTGAATATTTATCTGCCCATTTGAAATTGAGTTAAGGTTGAAGCTGTGAGTACTATAACATCGGAGAATTACATTTAAGAGGCAGGGCTCACTTTATTTGTTTGTGGTTATACTACTACTTACTGGTCTGTGGGAACCCGAAAATCCATGACGTCACTAACTCGGTAATGCCACTGGTCCCGAACCTGTCCTTGTTTGTAGTAATGTGTGAACAAAGAGTAAGGAGACAGTCCGCCTGTGTCGTACTGGCTAAATGAAACCAGTGCTTGATTTGGTTCGAGAAAACCAACATCTGCTTTTGATTCTCCTAACCAAAATATGGGAATTGAATTCCAGTTGCGGTCAGATATAAAAGAGTCAAATATTACTAGCATTGTAGCGATCCTTCTCTCAGGGAGCTTGTAGTCTTCTAGGAACGCACAATTCTACCCAGGTAGGGTTCCTACCCTTAAGGAACATACCTACCCTGAAGACGTTACACGCGCCCACAGACGCGTGCCACTAAGTCCGCTAGGGCCTTGAAACATTTGGCCAACGTTGAACCCGACACGAAAAAGCGAGGAACTGAAGTCCCAAGCTCAACAGTTCGAATATACCATATCTGCAACAAAGGAAAACATTCATGCATCCGATCCCCAAAGACTGAAATGCGCTGCACTCCAGCACTGCACAATCGGAAATCCGAACATCGACACGATGTTACAAGGATTTGTTATCGTCAGCAAATTAGCCGACCAACGGATGCACGTGCGGGTGGTCTGCCACAAAGACCATCAAATCCATCGGCAAACAAAAGAAACGGCAACCGTAATTATCTCAACGAGATAATTCGGAAAATGTATGAGGTTTAAAACCTACAAAGGATCTATTACGATCCCACGGTTCCTTTTTTTGTATTTCACACCCATTAGAAAGATCTAATGGATTTTGGTGTGGGTTTCCAAGAGGCAAACAAACCCACGGACTGTACGTCCTAACAATCATCTCCGTTCTGCGCGCCAGATGTGCTGCGCAAACAGAAGACCGTTGAGATGAAATGCTATCACCACCACCGATGGTGATGATGATGTATGGATGAGTGACTTTCTCCTTTTCAGGCATCTAAATTACCCCTGGGACTAAATAACATGCTGCTAACAGAGATTCGGAAATTCTGTTAGCGGATCTAATGGGAAAAGTTGTCTGTACAGATAAAGATACAATCTGTATCAGGGTATTTTTCTGATAGGAAAAAGTTAGTCTAGGTTAGATCGTCGACGAGACGAGGAGTCTATATCGAGCATCCGAAAAGTCGACATTGAGAATCCCAACGTGGAAGTCGTATAGGAGATGCAACGACGATCTTCGCGCGTGTGTACGATCAAAAATTGAAAGGTGTTCGTGTTCGATTATGTGCAGTAACATAGAAGAAAAATGAGAATCGAGTGTAATTAATTATTAACTACCTTGTGTTCCGAATTAATTAAGTAAAGTCACAGACCATGTATAAGTTAAACTCCTGTGTGTAACGTTAAAACACGAAACAATAAAAATTAAAATTCAAAATTCAAAATTCAAAATTTCAAAGGAACGTCTTCACGGTGTTTCATTTGTGTGCTGAAATTCGTTGGTGTTAGGTATGTGACAGTCTTCGGCGGAACACTTCTTGCGACGTAAAGACTCGAAAATCCGCCAAAAGCTCCTGAGCGGACCCGTTGCGGTTGCCGCCGTGCTTCCTCAAACCTTGAGGGAAGAGCAGCTCCCGATCGTTAACTATGGCCAGTAAATCGGACAGGTTTAATTAAAAAGGCAATTTTTGTCTTTTGAGGTTTAGTTTATTTTCTTTAATTTAATTTACTGGCGTCCTACCGCTTCGGACGCCAATTGAGACTCATCCTCGAATCTGAATTTCATCACTCTTATAAAGAGAAGCAAATCGAGATATGTATCTCGAAAATACACAATTTCATACAAAAATCCTGATTTTGGTATCCTGAGTGAGATGCTCAGTGTTTATTTAAGATAGGAATTCATTTTCTTGAATTCTTACGAAACTATTGCGCAAATGTGGATATGTAAAGGAATTCGGGTTTTTGTTTGTTCAATTTATTAGGAATTTTTCCAGATAGAGATAATGATCTCTGAATTTTGAATTTTCATGATGCCGTGGAGCAAATGTAGAACAATAAACGAACATTAGACTCGTTTATTGCGAATTTGATTTTAATTCAAGATTTTGGATTTAATTATGCCGTGGAGGCAAATGTTAAGCGATAAACGAATGTTTGATTCGTTTATTGCGAATTTTGGATCATGTTTGGGTTCATTCGGGTTTTCATAGGATTTTGGATGTAGGAATGGGGGAAAAGGGTGGTAGGGCTTCTTAGAGCACTACAGCATAACAAATTGTACAAGTGTTGCCGTTTCCCCTTTGTGGCACAAGCCGATATTGAAATGCTTTCATAAATAAATAGAAACGGATTCGAAAATAAAAAATAGAATTAAGTAAACAAAAAATTGACCTGATGTTTCACTCAACCCTTACATTATGCCGTCACTCAACATTTTCCAACAGGGAGACCAGCAGAATTAAAAATTATTCAATTGCTAATTGGAAACCACCAAAATGGATACTGAAACCAACTAAAAACTACGTAGCAACTTCGCTTATACTTGTATTAAATATTAAGTCCGATACAACTGCGAAAACAGACATTAAGGCGCACCTGAACTCTATACGGATCGTGGTCACGTGTAATGATTTTTTAACCCACATTTTTCATGGAGTTTTACAAATTTTCATCCCTTGTAATGTAATGGGCATGTGGGGCTTTTCAGGGCCCGAAGAGCCATACATCGCTCGATCCCCACCTTTCCAGGCGAACGACTTACCTCTCGGTCGAACTTCAGCAAGGTTGCGTAACCTTGCTACGGCATTTACCCTCAGCCAAATCGCCGGAATTAATACGGTTACCCAATCGGATAACCGTTCTGAATTTATGTTAGGCAGCTTACCTATTCTGTAGGGGATTTCCTTCCAAACCCCTTTTTCTCCAGCATCACCACTGAAAACATTAAATCCACGGCAAAGCTTATCACCTTGCCGTGGCATCGAAAACTCACCCTCGGCCAGACCATATTCCCTAAAAAACATTAAGCCCACGGCAAAGCTTATCACCTTGCTGTGGCATCGAAAACTCACCTCGTCCAAACCATATTCCCTAAAAAACATTGAGCCCACGGCAAAGCTTATCACCTTGCCGTGGCACCAAAAATTTACCCCCGAGGCGTACATCATTTCCTGAAAAGAACATAAGTCCATGGCAAAATCAACACATTGCCATGGCATCTGAAATCTTACCTTTAGGCATACATGCGGCCGGGGCATCTCGTTTCCATAGCCTTAAGCTATGGAAACAACAATCAACAAGAGTTCCTTGTGACTCGTTGTATTTGTTTACCCCCGGCATAACATGCATACGGCTATTGCCCCTATCGATTTACTATCGCCGACAAGGTTTCTGTTGACGCAAATCAAACATTGTTCCTGTTTACCAGCAATCGCTGGCACCACAATTAGCGTTCCCCATGTCCATAGATAACATTCAAACAACGATCACCAGCAGCCAGAAAATGTTTACTTACAACATCTGGCAATGGCTGCACCCTATGTTCGTTGCAATGTTTGATCATCGGCAACAGAAATGATGATTTATGGCCTTCCATTAGGATGACCAAATCATCGGTTTGGGTCTTTCACACCCCAGATGCTATTATTTACATTCCTAGAAAATGCACTAGCGATGTTGCTCGCCATCCACGGTCGCTGAACGATCGTATGCATGGCATACGCACACATGCGCAATGTGTGCCTATTCCGTCTGATCCAATCACGATTAACTACATCGAGTTAATCGTGTAACTCCGCCTCTTTTTCAGTCTCTTTGAGGTTCCCTGTTTTTGGATGATTTCCAATTAGTCAGATTCCATTATTCGTGGTGCGCGGACGCAAAGGTCGAGATCGGGTTGTCAAAGTTTCAGTTCTCATCAACATTGGGCGAATACAGTTTTGTAAAGTGTCGTTTAATACCAGTTCTCATCAACATTGGGCGAACACAGTCTTGTAAAGTGTCGTTTAATACCAGTTCTCGTCAACATTGGGCGAACACAGTCTTGTAAAGTGTCGTTTAATACCGAACGTTTAATGTAATTAAAATGTGCATTGACTCTTAAGTAAGCGGACTTGTGTATATATGTTTAAATCGAGAAACTACATCTTAAGTGAGCGAACTTGTATATATATGTTTTAATTGTGAACGACATCTTAAGTAAGCGAACTTGTATATATATTTTTGAACCGTGAACACCCGTTGAGTTTAACTATAACCTAAATATACTCTAAATATCAAACAGTAAACGTAACCACGCTGTGAATGTTAAATACGTTAAGTTTAGCTTACACCTAAAAGGAAATTGTAATAAAGCTGATGTGCCACAAAAAAGAAATTAACTAAGTGTTTTATTTGGAGAACCTTGTTTCGATTTCGCGACGTGTAGTACGTGGTGTTGGCATAGAACCCGCGTCCTTGACGACGCAAGCACCAACCCCCGACATTGGCGACCCGCGACTTAGAACTATCGCGCCTTCCGATCCAAAAACAGAAACTTTACAATGCTAATTAAAATCGCGCAACCTTCAAGTTTCGAACTTTAAACGATGACTTTGGTGACAGTGACAATCTAAGGAAATCATTGGTGCTGCATCCAGCGAAAGTGACCAGTGCTGCGTTTTGAGGAGAACACGGAAAAGGCAAGAACCGCCCCAACTCGCCGTTAGCAAGATAGACATCACAGAATACCCGGACAACAGCCAATGAACCAGGACTAAGCGCAAGTTTTAGTAAAAAAACATTTGTTTTCTTTTCTTTATTTTCTTTTCATTACTATAGTTTTTTTATATATCAGATTGTGTATTTTACCTTATATTAAGCAGAAATTAAGCATATACACCACTAATAGTAAGAGATATACATACCCATTTTCTTTTCTCTCTTGTGTGAGCTCCTTCTGAGCTTAAAAGTGTAAAGTTATTGGCTTCTCCTTCTGAGCAAGCATTAAGTACTAAACTTTGACGCAGTTGCCTAAAACCCTAATGCGCACGTAACTTTTATATTAAAAAAAAGAACGAAAAAGTGAACTTAAGACAGAATATGAATTAATAAGTAAATGAAAATTTTCAATAAAGCACACGCCTACCCAAAACATACGATAAATTTTTCCTTAATAGTATACTATATGCGCAAAAAATTTTTTTTTGTTTTCGTTTTTTTTTTTTTTTCTTTTCTTTCCTTTTAAACATTTATTCTATTTACCTAATAATAGGCATTAAGTAAACAATAAGCTAACGTCTCTATGTTATTCTCATTAACCACAGATAAAAACTTGCAGTTTTAAAAACATAGCACAAAGGCAAAAAAAGATAAAATTCGACCGTAATTATAAAATTTTTTCTTACTCATTTTTTTTTTATGCTGGTACAACCGGATTATTGTTGGATCGTTTAAATAAAAATTTCCCTGTATAATTTACACAATTTTGTATGGAAAATTAAAATCTTGTCGCAAATCCAAATTGCCACGCATGCTATTAATGATTGTTCAATTTTAAAACCGCATTTAATTCGCCTGAATACGGAATCAGCGTAAAATTGAAAAAAGAAAGCCACCAATATTTCGAACCTAAAAATAACTTAGTCGTTTCCATACATTTGTAAACCCCTTCAGGGTATCGATTAACACGCAGCTTCCGGTAATTTCACATACGACTCCTCCGACTATCGCTCGACTTATTTTAATTAATAAAACTGTATTCGGGGATATTCAAGATCCCATCAACTCCACTTGACACGGCACGATTCTCTTTTGGCTCCACTTGACTCCAGTTCCGACTTTCGCTCAACTCATTTTAATTAATAAAAACCTGGTTCCGGGATATTCGGGATTCTCTCAACGTCCTGCGACTTCTTTTACCCCAATTGGCCCCCCCTTCACCTCCTTCGCGTCCTCTTACGCCCATTTTTGCGTCCTCCGTGGTGATTATTTTGATTCCCTCCTACTCTGTTGATTTCAGTCCTGTTTCGTACAAAACACTATGGTTGTCACACGAAATAGCGCTGCCCAAAAAGCCCAAGAACAACCCGAGCCCCTAGAATTCCACGACGCATCCAGCGTCGATTTCCCAACCGAGCAAGTCGATACTGACTTAGACTTGCCCGGACAATCCACCCCTCTGGCACCACCCGTTGCCCCCAGCGTCGTGAACCGACCCAAATCTTCTAACACTCTCCCAACCTCTTCCAACGCCCCTGGTATCGGCCCTTTGACAAATTCCGGCATTTTAATGCCCACAACTGGTGCCGGTACCTCACTACAACCCCAAAGACCTTCAGAGTCCCAAGAATTCCACGATGCTTCCAGCCTCGGGAATGGGACTCGTCACCCTAATATAGGACTTCCCCCCTTCGATGAGGAGGACCCGGACCTTTGGTTTGCAGTGGCAGACCGCATCTTCCAGGCCTCAGCCTTGCACGACGAACAACTTCGTGCAGTTGAGCTGTTGAAAGTGCTTGACCGCACTCAGCGACCGCATGTTGCACACATAATAAAGTCGGCCGGCCGCAACCCATATAGCAACATGCGTGATGCTCTGCTCGAAGCTTTGGACGAACCTGGAAGTGTGCGGCAACAACGTTTGGCCGCTGTAACCAACTTATCCGGGATGAGACCATCTCTTTTCCTGACCCATTTACGCTCTATAGCGGGGACCAGGATTGGGGACGACCTAATAAGGCCTCACTTTTTGAGGTGTCTTCCCCAGCATGCCCGTTCGGCACTTATAGCCCAACCCAATCAGAGTTTGGGCTATTTATCCAAAATTGCGGACGCAATTATGGAAAGTTCAGATCAGTATTCTGAGCCTCCTGCGTACCAAGTAGCGGCGGTTTCTCAACACGCTGCACAGCCTGCACGGCACCCTCGTCTCCCTTTTACAGCCCATCAATTGGTCTCAACTCCCAATCCTCCTCAAACCCAATTACCTTTTAGAGGGCCCGCCTCAACCAATTTCCCTCAGGGGAATCCAGTGGCAGGCCCCAACCCTAACCAAAGAAATGCGCCCACACAACTAACTCCTGCTGACCTCCGGGCGCTCCAAACCTCACTCCTCCGCGAGATAACTCAATTGCGTGCGGAGGTGAGGAACAATCCTCGAAGCGCCCAGAATCGAGCCATGCCGAGCCGTCCTCTCAATCGGCAGAATTTCTACCAAAATGCCCCTCAGAGGGCCTTTATCCCCCAAAATGCCCCACAGAGGGCCAATTCCTCTCAAAATGGCCCTCACCGGCCCAATCCCCAGCGAGCTCCGGCTCGACCTTCCCGTAACGGCAATACTAATAGGCAGAACATACCAGATAATGCCGTTACTCTGCCTTGGTGCGCCAATCACCAGCGATATGGTGATCGCGCATTCAATTGCAAAGCGCCTTGTGGTTGGACACAACCTTCCACCAACCAAAGGCGCTCTTTAAACTAATTTTGCCGACCGACACCCTCGCGCAATCGGCCGGCACCCCTACGATAAGTCGCTTAACCATCCGGGATTCGAAACTGAATATCGCTTTTACTGTCGACACCGGCGCCGATATTTCAGTCCTCCCGCGATCGTTTGCTCCGCGTAACCGCGTGCCAGCCGCTCTTAAATTGTCAGCTGCAAATAATACGCCGATACTTACGTACGGACGTAAAAAGCTGACACTGCAATTGGGTCTTTGTCGTCCGATCACTTGGCGTTTCGTCATTGCGGACGTGAATGAACCCCTGATAGGTTCCGACCTATTAGGTGCACATAATCTGTTGGTCGATTCGACCCATAACAGACTAGTGGCCCCAACCGCACCCCCCTTGCCCATGACGGCATCACCTGCGGAAACTTCAGGGGCCACAGAGTGCATAGACCCATTCCAGGTTATGGTACAGGAATTTGTGAGTACAACAATTCCTCTACCTAACCAACGCCGACATAAAGCCACGGTGTTTCATCATATAGAAACACGTGGTCCTCCTGTGAGCCAGCGTCCACGTCGACTGGCTCCGGAAAAATTACGTGCGGCGCGCGCGGAGTTCGAGCATATGATCGAACTAGGTATCTGCCAACCGTCGGACAGTCCCTGGGCAAGTCCACTCCACTTGGTGAAGAAACGTTCTGGTGAGTGGCGCCCATGTGGCGATTATAGGCTGTTGAACGCAGCAACTGTCCCGGACAGATACCCAATTGCACACCTCTACGATTTTTCGTACAAGTTACGAGGGTGCAATGTCTTCACAACCCTGGATCTCACCAGGGCATACCACCAAATTCCGGTGGCACCTGAAGACATCCCCAAGACCGCAGTCATTACACCTTTCGGACTCTTCGAGTTCAAAGTGATGACTTTCGGCCTCAGGAATGCCGCACAGACATTCCAGCGGTATATCGACACGGCTTTACGAGGTCTTAATTGCTGCCATGCATACCTTGATGACATTCTCATCGCCTCCAAAGACCACGCCGAACATAAGCGCCACTTACGTCAGGTCCTAGAGCGCCTCCGTGAATTCGGTCTTGTCATCAACCCAGATAAGTGTCAATACGCCAAGGAGCAAATCACCTATCTGGGTTATGTCGTTGACAACCAGGGCATTCGCCCACTCCCAGACCGTGTGGAGGCCCTCATGAAGTATCCCCGGCCTACTAACGTGAGTGAGCTTCGTCGATTTTTGGGCATGCTGAACTTCTACCGCCCGACCCTGAAGAATGCTGCCCAGATTCAAGCTCCGCTCAATGAATTCTTAAAAGGAGCTAAGCGCAACGATAAGCGCCCCATTAATTGGACAGAAGTCTCAGATCGAGCATTCCAACTGTCCAAAGAACAATTGGCAAATGCCACCTTACTCCGATACCCTCTCGAGGGAGCGGCACTTTCTATCCAATGCGACGCATCGGATACCGCAATCGGAGCCGTCCTCGAACAGGACATTGAAGGCCGTCCGGAACCACTTGGTTTCTTTTCAAGGAAACTGAGTCCCACTGAGCGACGTTACAGCGCCTACGACCGTGAATTGCTCGCGATCTACAGCGCTGTTAAGTACTTTCGTCATATGATAGAAGGACGTTCGCTCTCTATTTTAACAGACCACAAACCATTGGTCTATGCGTTCCGGAAGAAGTCGGGAAATGCCTCCCCCCGACAAGAGCGTCAATTAGACCTCATTGGGCAATATTCTACGGAGATTAGGCATATCTCCGGTAAACAGAATGTCACGGCGGACGCCCTTTCTCGAATCGATACGATTCGCTTGCGTTCCGCCTTGAATAACGCTGATCTTGCCCTAGCTCAAGAGGAGGACGAACAGCTCAAGTCCCTCCTAACGGCCGATACGGCACTAGAGCTTATGAAAATTACTCTTCGCGACCCTTTGGGCGAAATCTGGTGTGATGTCTCCACTGGAACCGCTAGACCTTACATTCCCGAGAAACTTCGTAAGGGCGTGTTCCAGGTTTACCACAACCCTGCCCACCCCAGCGGCCGAGCAACAGCCGCTGCTGTCCGTCGCAAATTTATTTGGCCCCGGATGAACAAAGACCTCACCGGTTGGGCCCGTGCTTGTCTCCAGTGCCAACGCTGCAAAGTAGCGCGACATAATGTACTGGAGCCAGCGCAATTCAAGCTTCCCACGGCACGCTTCGCCCATGTCCACATAGACATAGTGGGACCGCTTACTCCATCAAGAGGATTTTCTTATATCCTCACTATGATGGATCGCTGCACGCGATGGCCAGAAGCGACACCTCTCCGGGCAGTTACTGCCGAATCAGTCGCCAAGGCCTTTTACTCAACTTGGGTCACACGTTTCGGTGTACCAACCACCATAACTTCGGACCGAGGTCCACAATTTGAGGCGACGATTTTTAGGCAGCTAACAAATCTTCTGGGCTGCCAAAGGAGTCGTACCACCGCCTACCACCCGCAATCAAATGGGATGATAGAGCGCTGGCACAGATCTCTAAAAGCCTCACTCATGTGTCATAATGACACACAATGGTTTGACGCCCTACCAACCGTCCTCCTAGGCCTGAGGACAAGCATTAAGGAGGACCTGGGTGCTTCGGCAGCAGAGCTTACCTATGGTACCAACCTCCTTCTTCCAGGAGAACTTTTCCTGAATGGCGAAACACCACGTGACCAACTTCGTGAATTGGGACATCTCCGTGACCTGCTACGTAAGGTTAGGGCAACCCCTGTAACCAGGCACGGCTCCAAAAAACTTTTCGTCCACCCTGAACTGCACAGCTGCACGCACGTCTTTGTCAGGGTGGATAAGGTCAAAAAACCCCTCGACCCACCTTATGATGGCCCATTCAAAGTCTTCCGCCGCATCAGTGACCGCGTCTTCGAGATCGACATTAGAGGCAAGCGATCCACGGTCAGCGTCGAAAGGCTTAAGCCCTGTTTTCTGGAAGCTTCCGCTCCAGAATCACCTCCATCTACCGACACCGCTCCTACTCCACCAGCACAACCTCCCCGTACTCGCGCTCAAACGCGCGCCCATAACCAACTAACCACCCCCTAACCTGCCTTACCTGTTTCGTGACTACGTCACTGGGGAGGGAGTGATGTGGGGCTTTTCAGGGCCCGAAGAGCCATACATCGCTCGATCCCCACCTTTCCAGGCGAACGACTTACCTCTCGGTCGAACTTCAGCAAGGTTGCGTAACCTTGCTACGGCATTTACCCTCAGCCAAATCGCCGGAATTAATACGGTTACCCAATCGGATAACCGTTCTGAATTTATGTTAGGCAGCTTACCTATTCTGTAGGGGATTTCCTTCCAAACCCCTTTTTCTCCAGCATCACCACTGAAAACATTAAATCCACGGCAAAGCTTATCACCTTGCCGTGGCATCGAAAACTCACCCTCGGCCAGACCATATTCCCTAAAAAACATTAAGCCCACGGCAAAGCTTATCACCTTGCTGTGGCATCGAAAACTCACCTCGTCCAAACCATATTCCCTAAAAAACATTGAGCCCACGGCAAAGCTTATCACCTTGCCGTGGCACCAAAAATTTACCCCCGAGGCGTACATCATTTCCTGAAAAGAACATAAGTCCATGGCAAAATCAACACATTGCCATGGCATCTGAAATCTTACCTTTAGGCATACATGCGGCCGGGGCATCTCGTTTCCATAGCCTTAAGCTATGGAAACAACAATCAACAAGAGTTCCTTGTGACTCGTTGTATTTGTTTACCCCCGGCATAACATGCATACGGCTATTGCCCCTATCGATTTACTATCGCCGACAAGGTTTCTGTTGACGCAAATCAAACATTGTTCCTGTTTACCAGCAATCGCTGGCACCACAATTAGCGTTCCCCATGTCCATAGATAACATTCAAACAACGATCACCAGCAGCCAGAAAATGTTTACTTACAACATCTGGCAATGGCTGCACCCTATGTTCGTTGCAATGTTTGATCATCGGCAACAGAAATGATGATTTATGGCCTTCCATTAGGATGACCAAATCATCGGTTTGGGTCTTTCACACCCCAGATGCTATTATTTACATTCCTAGAAAATGCACTAGCGATGTTGCTCGCCATCCACGGTCGCTGAACGATCGTATGCATGGCATACGCACACATGCGCAATGTGTGCCTATTCCGTCTGATCCAATCACGATTAACTACATCGAGTTAATCGTGTAACTCCGCCTCTTTTTCAGTCTCTTTGAGGTTCCCTGTTTTTGGATGATTTCCAATTAGTCAGATTCCATTATTCGTGGTGCGCGGACGCAAAGGTCGAGATCGGGTTGTCAAAGTTTCAGTTCTCATCAACATTGGGCGAATACAGTTTTGTAAAGTGTCGTTTAATACCAGTTCTCATCAACATTGGGCGAACACAGTCTTGTAAAGTGTCGTTTAATACCAGTTCTCGTCAACATTGGGCGAACACAGTCTTGTAAAGTGTCGTTTAATACCGAACGTTTAATGTAATTAAAATGTGCATTGACTCTTAAGTAAGCGGACTTGTGTATATATGTTTAAATCGAGAAACTACATCTTAAGTGAGCGAACTTGTATATATATGTTTTAATTGTGAACGACATCTTAAGTAAGCGAACTTGTATATATATTTTTGAACCGTGAACACCCGTTGAGTTTAACTATAACCTAAATATACTCTAAATATCAAACAGTAAACGTAACCACGCTGTGAATGTTAAATACGTTAAGTTTAGCTTACACCTAAAAGGAAATTGTAATAAAGCTGATGTGCCACAAAAAAGAAATTAACTAAGTGTTTTATTTGGAGAACCTTGTTTCGATTTCGCGACGTGTAGTACGTGGTGTTGGCATAGAACCCGCGTCCTTGACGACGCAAGTACCAACCCCCGACAGGCATCCCGGTCTGTGATGTTTTCATTAAAATTTTAAGTCAACTGCGGTCCATAGTGACGTGTGTGGTTGGTAATGCGTTCCACATGATGATGCTTAATTGGTTTAACGATAAATTCAATTACTACAATCATCGGAACAGAAAATTGATATTGCTACTTCCATAGGCACATTATTTCAGTGAATTGTCCTGTTGGTATACTTGCAATATGATTATGGAACAAATACGCCTGGGTTAAGGCGAAACAGAGTTTTAATGAGGTTTATATGGGATATTATGAAATTTGGTGAATGTATAGACATTGAAAATGTGATCTGAAATAGACTTTCAAAGAGGTTTGCAAGGATTGATATCATATGTTACTCCAAAACGACTCAATTAAATGTTGAACTTCATATATCAAAGACAAAATGTTGGTTTTCAATTAATAGATAGTGTGCTTCAGGGTGTTTTCATCATGTGGAACCTTGTTCTTAGAACATATTAAGCCGGAAATACTAGGTTGCAGTGGAGGAAAATTATAAACGAAGAGGACGACTACCATAGATAGAATTGAATCGGTTTTCTCTAATTTAATTTGTTCGCTCCGAAAATTGGTATTCATATGACTGGAACTAGCTTTAATTTAAGAATGGTTGATGAACATCGGATATTGCCAGTAATTTTTTTCTGTACCCCTTTTAGACAAATGAGTAATACGCTGGAGACATGACTTTCAACGATTTTGGACGAACTTGTCACCCTTGGAAAGAGAAAGAAGTCACTGCATTGCATGTTCAGCAAAACAGTTACAAGGTCAACATACGTCAGGAACATTAGAGGCAAAAAAAACCTTTTTTTTGAAAATATGATTTATAGAGTCTGCGAAATTTAAAAATAACCGTTACTTTTGTGATTACAAGGCATACATAAAAAAATATGAACAGTGAAGAAAAGAAAAACGCTGGTTTGTTTTCCAGTTCTTGCAATCTTACTATTTTGGATACGATAGACACAGCTGACCTTTAGTGTGGCGTAGTTGTCTTCTACCTGCGATGGATATACTTTTTCAAAGATGTGCTCCGCAGTCCACAGCGTTTTTTGATCTCATGACTCAAATACAAAACTGATGTCAGATTATAATTTACTACTACTATAACTATTCATTGGTCTATAAGAACCCGGGAGTTCATGACCTCACTGACTCGGCTGCGCCATCGCGCCCAGTCCCGTGCACTCTCTTTCCAGGCTTGACCATCTGATCCAATTTCCTCAAAGTCAAACCTTACATTATCCTACCATCTCCGTCGCGGCCGTCCTACCGTCTCCTTCCCCCTTGGTCTTCCGTCAAGAATTCTACGCACGGCCCTGTGGGGGTAGAAGTATAATGGCCAACGTATGGCACGGCTTCACTTTATTCTCCGACACTTGATCCTAAAATTGTCACCAAGAGAAGAGACGATAAATAAAACGCACTGATTGTTTCTGTGATCAATTAGTTTTTTATTTGTTCTTTATTTTCACTACGGCTAAAGGATATTCCGGTGCTAATTTGCACTTGTTTCAAAAATAATTACGACGCAAAACGTGTTGGCGGCAACTAAGTAATAGTTCAATTTGAACGGTCAGACCAAGTGAGAATTTGTTAAAAAGCGTGAAAACTTTCGCGACAATTTTACACTGAAACCGCATATACCACAGATTACACTCGACTCTTTAAAATTTGCGAAATTAATTTTTGGCCTGAGCGGCAGCGTGACTACGCGGGATGGTGGTTGAGATGTGACTGCTTGAATTAGGGGTGAAATCCTGTATTTCATTTTACACACAGGGCAACCGAAAGAGACCACGCCTCTGCTCTCTCATCGCCACGCTCGCCGAAGTGTGGTAACTTCGGTTAATTGATAATCGATGAACGTGGTAGAATGAGAGAACAGAAACTCGATATACTGTGATGTCGAGGTAGCTTTGGTTGTGTTTGTTGGTATCAACTGCTGTTACTGACATGACCTACTGAACCAGTGTTACGGCTATGGTGTAGTCAGAGAGTATTGAACCATGGAAAGACAGAACTGCGAAGGAGAGGAAAACCTAGCTGGTGCTATTCACCTGCAAAAAGAGATCATTGACCCCAAGCGAATGAGTGATCTGGGAAAAGTCAATAGGACGGCGCATCGGCTAGAGAAATAATACCGTGGGAAAAACTCTATGGAATGTTGATAAATACCCAAGCGTTGCTTGATTTGCCTTGGTTGTTGCTAAGCAATACGAATGGAATTTCCGGTGGAAATCCCATGGTTAGAGCAATAGTATTGCCGTATGGCGAAGATAGTAGCTAAACTCAATTATGCATCATCTGCATAGGATAATGAGTTTAGCTATGCCTCCTTGGGGAAAACATGTTATTTTAGGTGAATAGCATATAAGAGAAATGGATAGGTATGACGCGCTGAAAGCGGTCGAAATAAGGTGGAAATTGTGGTTAGAATTGTGGGTTGATTCTCATGTAGAATAGAGAAACCCCACAGCCCTATCGTTGCTTACACCAAATGTCCAGCCCATATTCATCTTCACGACTTGATTACTCTCACTTTTGTAGGTTTGCGGTATAGCTCTTCCAATTCATGGTTGTGGAGTTTCCCCCATTGTCCTGCATCTTCGTCATTTTTACCGCCACAGATACTCTTTAAAACTTTGTTCTCCAATACGCGGAATTTGTTTTCCTCCCGTTTCCCATCCGTAATGGCATGATTATGGTTCTATAAACACCGATTTAGATTACGTGATAACAGTTTGGATTTCAACGGTTTACATACTGCATGACAACTAGCGTTGTCGGAATGCAATCTTTTGTTAATTTCCTCCGACATTTCGTTACTGGCCGCCAGTATCGTTCCCAGATATTTAAATTCTTTAACCTTTTCAAATATCTTTTCTCTGACGTTTATGTGTGCCTCCTGAGTTCCACCTGCTCTTGCCGTAATCATGTATTTTGTTTTGTCTTCATTTATTTATAGGCCCACCTCTTCTGCCGCTTGCATGATGATTTCACAGTTTTTAATAGCAGTCTCTAGATTATCGCCCAGAACGGCGATGTCATCCGCATATGCGAGCACTTGTGTGACCCCGTTCAGGGAAGATCCGGCCATGTTGTCATCTTGAACCTTTCTGATAACATACTCGAGCAGAAGGTTAAAAAGACACGGTGATATGCCATCTCCCTGTTTTAGTCTGTCCCGGATTTTAAATGGTTCTGAGAGGTGGTTTTCTATTCTGACTCGCCCTTTGTTTTCGTTTACGCAAATTTAAATGAGGGCGGTATATTTTTTCGGGATTTCCAGGTCAACTACAATATGGTAGAGTCTTTGCCTTGCGACTGGGTCGTAGGCTTTTTGAAGTCAACGGACAGTTGGTGAACCGTCTCTCCGTGTTCCCCCTTCTTTTCCAGCAATTGCCTTATTGTGAACATTTAGTCGCTTGTTGGCTGGTTCCTATGGAATCCGCGTTGGTAGTCTCCCAGAATTTATTCTGCGTACGGTGTGATTCTCGCCAGTAAGACATTTGTTGGTATTTTGTATGTAGTTGGGAGCAATGATATTCCCCAGTAGTTTTGCAGTCAGATCTGTCGCCTTTTTTGAAATTAGGGACGACTATTGACGTGTTCGATTCTTCCGGTATGACTTCCTTACCCCATATTGTTTAAATCAGTTGGTAGATCTTTCGACCGGTTGCCTCTCCTCCATGCTTCACAAGCTCTGCCGATATGCAGTTGACTCCGGAAGCATTGTTGTTTTTCAGCCGATTTATTGCGTCTACAACTTCGTTGAAAGAAGGCTCTGCGATCTGGGGCTCGGCTGTATGTACGTCTGGTGTGTTTATTTGTGGTTGAAGGGTGCGCACATTGAGCAGGTTTTCAAAAAACTGCTTCCATCTTGTCACTAAATAAAAGAACTCATTAACAATAAAACAACAGTGTGTTTTACTTTTCCTTGCGTTTGTGGACAGTGTGCTGGTGAACAAATCGTTGGGAAATGGGAGTGAATCAGTGTCCGTGCCGACACACCCCACTACCTACCCCCACACACCCAGGTCTGGGATCCATACATGAGTACTGGTAAGACCATGGTCTTGTACAGTAGTAGCTTGGATGTTCTGGATACATTTCGGGATTTAAAGAGCCATGATAGACCGTAGTAGGCTTTGTTGGATTTGTTCAGCCGTTCGCGAATTTCTTCTTCCATATTGGGTTCGGCTAATACTATTGACCCAAGGTAGTTAAAGGATTTCACTACTTTAAATTCATGCTGCACTACGCTGACAGTATGTCCAACGTTAGGTCTTCTCTTCGCAGAAGTTTCCACCACGTAGTTAGGTTTCCCCTTCATTAATGTTCAGTCCCCGTTTTTGTGCTGCCTGCTCGATCTGGGTGTAAGAGTCCTGTACAGCAGATACGGATCTACGGATAATGTCGATGTCATCTGCGTAGGCAAGTATCTGGCTGGACATGGTGATAATATGCCCTCTAGTTGTGACGCCAGAGTCACGGATTGCTTTCTCCAACGCCAGTTTGAAGAGGAGGCAGGCCAGACCGACGCCTTGTCGGAGTCCATTAAAGATGTTTATTGATTTGGACAGCAATCCCGATATTTTTACTTGACTAGTTACGTTAGTCATGGTCAACCTACAAAGTCGTATCAATTTGTTTGGAATGCCGAACTTTCTCATGGCATTATGTACTTCTACCCTGACTATGCTGTCGTAAGCGGCCTTAAAGTCTATAAGTAGATGATATCACGGAATCTTAAATTCCTGATATTTTTCCATCGCCTGCCTAAGCGTGAATATCTGTTCAATCGCTGATTTGCCTGGGATGAAGCCACGCTGATATTGACCAATGATGGCTTTAGCGTATGGGGCTATCCGATCTTGTAGGATAGTGGAGACTATTTTATATGTGGTATTCAGCAATGTTATACCCCTATAGTTGTTGCACAGTGTGATATCTCCCTTATTGTGTATGGGGGAAATTATACCACCATGCTGTCCCTCCTTGTTTGATAAGCTCCGCCGGTATACCATCAGCTCCACAGGGTTTATTGGATTCGAGCTGTCTTATGGCTTTTAATGTTTCCTCAATGCTTAGTGGTGGCAGCATTTGGTCTTTTATCTTGCATTATTCTTCTGGGAGCTGACCATTTAGCAATTCATTGAAGTGCACTTCCCATCGCTCCAGAATGCCTTCAGGATCGGTGAACAGATTACCCTCTTTATCTTTGCAGTAAGTGGAGCGTGGTGTGTACCGCGTCATAATGCGGATTATTTGATAGAACTTCCGCCCCTGGTGCGGACTGCGCTCTTTACTTTTCTCTATTTCACAGACAACGTTTTTTTCCCAGGCACTTTTCTTTGGTCTGTGAAGCCTTTTTGCAGATCTTCTGAGCTCTTTGTATTTCTCCTAGCGTACCCGCGTCCTCTGAGACTGCTGCATTGGCCGGTATGCAGAATTCTTAGGTTCAGTCGCTAGTTTGCACTTATCATCAAACCAGTCGCACCGATCTCTACGACTGCCGCCTAAGGCAGTACTAATGACAGTATTCTTAAGGCGTGTCCATTTCTCTTCTACAGCCGGCATTCTGGCCCCAGGACTTACTCTCCATCCGTCGAGCTCTTCGAGGGCGAGTCTTAACGCATGAGCAAAGGCGTTACTGGTATTCTCATTGCGTAAGGCAGCCGTGTTGATTCGAACCTGTTCCGCGGATGCAATACGTCTCCGTAAGGCAATCCGCGCTCGGAAAACTGTATCAACAAGATAGTGATCCGAGTCGACGTTGGCACCTCGGTACATTCGTGCCATCATCAGGTTCGAGGAGCGGCGGCGACCTATAAACCCGTGGCCGATTTGGTTGCGAGTGGCTCCATCACGTGATACCCCGGTGGCTTCGTGGATATCTTTACGCGGAAACCTGGTTCTTGCAACGACAACATTTTTTAATGCTGCCAGTTCGATGACTTGTAGTCCGTTGTCATTAGTGTTCTCATGCAAACTATGGGAGCCAATGTAGAGCCTGAAAACTGGTTCCCTACCTATTTTGGCATTCAAATCACCAAGAACGATTTTCACATATTATCTTGGGCAGGCATAGAGAGCTCGTTCGACGTTATCGTAGTATTCTTCCTTTTTGTCGTCTGAGGACTCCACTGTTGGTCCGTGACCATTTATGAGGGTTAAGTTCTTAAACTTGCCTCACACGCGAAGAGTGCATAGCCTTTCGTTTATTGCATTGAAGCCGATGATGGCAGGTTTCAGTATTGGCTGACTAGAAAGCCTACCCCGAAGACATGGTGTTTTACATGACAGCTGTAATAAATGTCATACTCATTTCTTTGAATAACATCACTCCCCGTCCATCTTATTTCTTGTAATACTGTTATGTCAGCCTTATATTCGGACATGGCATCGGCTAGCTGCTGTGCAGCTCGAGCTCTGTATAGTGAGCGGACGTTCCATGAAAAAATTCTTAAATCGTTTAGCCATTTTCGTTTTCTTGGTCGTCTTCGTGTATCCGGTGCATATCCGAGGGTTGTTAAATTTGTCATAATAATTAGTTTTTACGGGCCTGGTTATTTGCCTTGCGCCAACCTTTCTCAGGATGCCGCTGCATGCATGGGTTCATTACTTGCCGGGCGCCAAAGAAGCTATCCAGGGGTGTCACATGGAGACTGCATGTCAACTTGGATTGAACAGGGACAAGGATCGTCCTGGCCTTCGCCGGGTTGAAAGTAATCAGTGACTTTGCCCTGTATGTTCGCTTTCGTCCCCCCTCAATCCTTCTAATACCATAGTCTCGAAAATGGTTAACAATTAGGATCAACAGATATATGTAATTATATGGAGCAAGTGTGATCGAATGACTGTGCAGTCAAGGCCTAAGTGGAGAGATGTGGACAGAGGGTTGATTCAAGATGTTCTTCCTTGCTTGATCCAAGTTGAATCTTACCTGTAAGGAAAACGAAGCCTTGCATTAGGGCGACTAATAACTTGTGGAATCGATCATGTCACCATTGATAGAAACACAAATAATGGTGCGTATTATAAAACTTGAACAAAAATATATTTTTACCGATCAAACTTTGTGCGACTTTTATTCGCCGGTGGAAAACATTATAGCTGCCAAAACATATTTAATTTATGTCGTCTAGAGTGTTCCATCAAGTCTATAAACAGCCATATCCAATAGTAGCTCAATACCACAAAACAAAGGGGATGGTGGATATCTTATAAGTTTCCATTGTGACAAATTATCACAAAATACCCTCGATTTTAAGATAGTCGTAAGGTTATTTATATCGCTTTCACGCTTTTAAGTTAGTTTGTAATCATATTTATATCGCTTGCACTAAACCAAATAAATGAGTGTTCTGCCCTTACAAAAACGAATACTAAAAAACTAAGAGAAATGTTATGCCCTTATGACAGTCTCGTGGTCTATCAATTAAACAATTACAAGTCATGCATTATAGAATAGAATAGAACAGCAACAAATTGACACAGGCCAATCTTGTCACCTCCGATGTTTTTGAAGCGATTGGTGCTGTAGACACCGCTTACGGGTATATCGTAACGTCCTGCTTCACATGATTGTTGACAATACTGAAAGAGAAATATTCGCTGATGATGTGGCTCCAGCAGTAGAGTGATTTTATCATATATTTCACTATAATCTATGGTTGAGACAACGTACTCGAATGCATATGCATCTTATACGAGTATTGCACGTCAAGTCCTCATAAATACCTCACTGGAAAAGAGAACAATGAAAATCAAATGAACATTTTATTCACCGATTTTTTAATTAGCTATGTACCGTTTTCAATTATTGCATTTGCATTTGCAATTTCAGTTCATATTCATAATGCTACAATTTGCTTAAACTTGGTAGACTTGGAAAACTTATATCTGCCAACATCTACCTCTTTACCATGAAAACGAATTGGTTCTATCCCCCTCGACTCCCACCTTGACTAAAATGTATGAGCCTTGATGAATAAGTATTTCCTTCGGTATCTCCAGACCCCATCAGCAATAAAGGCGTTTCCAACGTAATCCTTATAACAGCATTGAGGTGTGTATAAAGTGGAATACCCAATTTGAGTCATCGAAGCGATATCCTTATCAAAACCACGTTCTCCCATCGATGACTGGAAAGGCTGAATCCCTCGAATTATTATACACGGATGAATGGGTAATCCCATTTAATAGTAAGACAAAGCAGGTTATTGTAATGCCGTTGTATATGCCTTTAGGTGAAACAATATCCGATAATTTCGTTTTATATCCTGATTTGAGCGATGAGTGATGTAGACGAAACCCTCCGCAGCAATATTTACTTGATAGAATGTAACCTGTGGATCCTTTACGATAAGTTCTCAACGGTGCAAAGGGGATGACGACGTCTTTCTCTGTGATGATGTTCCCAAATTAAACTAGATTCGTATTCATAGTCCTGTTCGCAACCAAACAAGATGGATCCTTGTTTACCTATTTTCCTGCTGATGGTGTATAAAAAGATTTTATATTGTACTCCTAGTATCCTGGATGCATGTCAAACGTATAAATCATATCGTAGGATGCGGTGTATCTGTAGGGCGAAAAAAAGATCTGGAAATGAGAATTTATATTTTGTGCAGACTCTTTTTGTCAATTTTTGGTTCTCATTCTTCGTCTTATTACACTTGTCCGTCGAACGTGTTTTCTTTTTTTCCTTTTTTTCTGCCAGAATATGGAGGCTGAACGTACCGTCCAACTAGAGTTAGAAGTTTGACACTCTAAAAGGATTTTCTTATTTATTTGAGGGATGTTAAAATTGTTGATTTATGTGCGGAACATGTTGAACTTTGCGACCACTGAGGTCGATAGACAGGAACGTGCAAAAGTCATGCAAGGATATTGTAGGATTTGTTGCGCACCGCCTTTTGAATATTTTTATGGCTGTTATACGTGTTTCATTTGACAAGATCACGTTACTAGGGGATAATTCGGGCGTGTTTTTAGAACTAAATAAAGACCAGAAAACTGAACGTAGCTAGAGTTTCATTAAAAGTTTATCGAGATTGCAAAGAAAGTCTCTTGTTAATGGAATGAACAATTTATCAACTTCGCTGAATGCAATCTTGACAACAAGCACGTAACCTCAAAGTCGAATGTTACCACTTTGATTTTGCCGCAATTATGCAGCGAGGAACTATACTTTTCAGAGTATGCCGTTAGATTACCATAAATTGGTTGGTGTATTAACGTAATTGTCGATCTTCCAGGTTTCCTCTGAAATTATTCAAGACGAACGTAATCTCTCGACAAATTCGAAAAAAAAATTGGTCGACGGTTCCACAACTGACAATGAATGGCCAGGCCTTTGAACCTAGGGAAAGGATAAATTTGTTCGGCGTCATGGTCTCTGGGAATGTATCGTGGCATAAACACTGTTATGCATACCTGAGTTATCTTCTTAGAGCCAAGAGTTATTTTATTCCGACCCAACTTATTTTCCTGTATAAAACTCAAATTAGACCCCCGCTCGAATATTGCTCTCATGTTTGGAGCCCTGCTCCTAAAGAAACCTTCAACCTACTTGAGAGCATAGAGAGAAGAGCGATCCGTCTGATCGGGGACACGGCGCTGATATCGGAACTATAGTCGTTATCACATCGAAGGCGCGTAGGTGACCTCTGTCTGTTTTACAGTTGTTATCACGGAGAGTGTCCTTCGGAGATTCGTGGTATTGTTCCGACAATTCGGTTTATTTGTATTCCATAGGACAATACGACGAATCGCACCAACTTGCGGTTCATCTCCCGACGACGCGAACATCTCTCTGCCAGAGATCATTCCGATACAGAATGGGAAAGTTGTGGAATTCCCGCTAGTGTTTCTGACGCATTACAATCTGAAATTGTTCAAGGCACACTCCAACAGTTATTTAATTGCATCTCGGGGCGGCCAGTCGGCTCTATAGATTCGCCTCTTCTGAGAGGACTGTGGGGGTACGAGATCGCGACGCCAGCATTGGCGAGAGTTCTACCTCGTCCCCACAACTTCCTCTAAATGTTCCGACCAGTACAACCTGAGGGAAAACCAAACACCAACACAGGACACGTAAAAATATGAAACACACTTTTTGTTTAGTTTTATTTTTTTTATCTTAAAGAGGAAAAAACACTATTATTGTGATAACGTGTTTGAATTCGGGGATTATTGTTTTCGTGTCATTTTCTTATTGGATACTAACATTTTACGGTAGCACTGCGCGAAATTTACAATATGAAGTCAATAAAAACACAATCTTCGCCATGACTCGGGGTATATTATCGTCACCGTGCGCACTGGTGAGCGGGAGCGCCACTCGAACAATGTGGTCGGTGGACGGAAAAGGACTCTACGATATTTAATCGTTTTGGGGTGAGTTTACCCAAGAAAGAAAGTGTTTCTCTGTGGTGGAAACAAGGTAGAAAGACTTGGCAATGTATGTGTAGGTGTGAGTGAAGATCACATCGGTTTTTTTCATACACAAGGCCGTGGGAATGAAGCTGAAACAAGGAAAGGGAAAATGTGCATTGCAGTTGAATAAATAAACCGCTAGTCATCCAGGAAATGGTGCTAAAAGCAAATTGGATGTTTATGGCATCGCTAGTTAGGGTAGGTATTGAATTCCTATTTGTATTTGTTTATGCTGTAGGATTCAATTGCTGTCAAGAGACGCGGAATGCGTATTTGCTTTGGTCCCTTGTGTGTAAGTCGCCAGCCAATGTGTATGTAGGGAACATTGTTGTACACATGGCGCGGCTGGGTAAATAGACGGCGCAATATTTATGATCCCTGTCATGATGGTTACATTGTATGCAAACCGAATCATTTTGTTTATAGGAATTTGTCGAAGGTGCCGAAGGTGCGGAATTGGTTTGGAATTCCAGATAAGTAATAAGAAATTGTATGCGAAGAGATGCATGAAAAGGTAAATTTTTATTTACAGGGACTTTACGATTATAGCTGTGATCTATATAATGCGTGAAGCATTTTCAGGTACTAATGCGATTGCATTAGTGAAGTTAGGAAATTGACTGAATGTTAATGGGGGTTGTACGGTAAGTAGACAGTGGGGTTTGGCGGAACCGCCACAGGACTATAAAAAAAATTGCAGGATGAGATCCTTAGCAACATATTATAGTTCATAAAACTTGATTGCTAATCAATGCCCCATAGTTTTCGATAGGACCGAAGTCAGCGCTGTAGGTTGTACACATCCGTGCAAAAGGCATGCTTGATATCTTTAAAAGAGGGGGTGAAGGTTGTCCTCAAGATTGTAACAGCGGGTTAACGTATGACCTGGAAAACCGCTTCATGATTCTGTAGTGCGACTGAAGGCCAATTTGGTACGTTTATTTGTTGGTATAAAAATGCTCTCTTATGTGCGGTAGGTGTACTGACTCAGCGCCATAGGTTGGCCTTTCCTTAAAACGAATGAACTGCAGATAATGTACTGTAAACCCAAATGCACTCATATTTTTAAAATAAACCACACTACTTAAGTCAGAGGGCTCGCCCACAATAAACAAATTTTATTAAGCTCATAGAGCAATCATAGAGCTCACTCTTGAGTATGGCAACTCGAATACTAGCTCACTGCAACAGTTATTTGATGGAATCTCAGGGCGCCCACTCGGCGCTATAGGTTCGCCTCTCCCGAGAGAAGTCTAATAAAAAAAAAAAAATTATTTGTTGAAACGTACGCAATAAACTAGACAACTTCAATGACTCAATTGTTATCATATGCCTACTTAAACAATGTGGATGATAATGTTCAAGGTTTCGCCGTACCAGACATCCTTAGAAATCGTGTCAAATCTCAAATCTTGAAATCCAAGTAATCACATGGTACTGATAAGATGTCACACAGCTTTTCACGATGGCTTTGAATCTAGTTCATTATAAAGCTCTATAGCGTTAAGCAAGGATAGTGAAGAAGGTGAATTGAACACACGATGAAACGGATGAGAAGCGAAGCAATGAAGCATCAGGCTACTGGCCGCTTGTACGAATTCGATTTCTAAACTCAACTACATTCAACTGATGTGGAATTGTTATGTTATCGCTATGGTATACGGCTCTGATACATTTTCTGATTCGATTTTCGTTCGGTGTTCTTCACTATTTGCTTGTGTATTGTGTGTGTATCGGTTAGAAACGTCACAACTCTCCATATTACTCAACCATGGCTACAGAATGGGATACTTCCACCATCCTTCGGGACGTGCTACTATTGTCCAATAGACAAAGTTGTCTTCAAGTTCTCGTTCCATGTGGCTTCTCACTTGCGTCAGCAAAATGTTTGAAAAGTTCATGTACGATAAGCTAAAATGTTTCATCAGTACCAGGAATCTAATACCAAATTTATAAATTACATTCAGAAGGGCGGACAACATCACTATGGCTCTTAATGTATTTAAAAACGATGTCAATATGTTACTCTTTAATAAAGAACCCACCACTGTGGTGAGCCTGGACACTGGAAGGCCGTTGGACAAACCGTGAATCGCAAATTTTCGTTTCTAAACTGTTTAAAAAGTATAAATTCGTTCTAAATAGAAATCTTCAAGTTCGAGTGATTGGAAAGCAATGCCGAATTTTCCATGCCGCCGCTGGCGTACCACGGGGTCCCATCCTACACTTTAGATATTCCTGAGTTATGGATGGAAGAAAAAAGCAAATATGGTAAACGGACGACTTTCAGTGTTTACGTCATCCATGAGCCCTAAAGTCGGAACCAATCTTTTCAACCGTCACCTTGACGAATTCTATCAATATTAGAGTCGAAGAAAAATTCGACTTATCGCAAATAAAGCCGTCGTCATAACCCTGAGTAGTACACACTCCCATCCTACATCTCGATATAATCGATTACAAAAAGAGGGTACTACGATTAATCCTCAGGTCAGGATGAAATATCTTGGGACCAATAGTTCCCCCAAAAATGAGTTTTGTCAAGCATGTAACTCACACCACTCAAGGAGCCATCGGTGAGTCTAGGGTGCTGCACAATAACTGATGTGGGGTAACAAAGTTGACTCAAAAGTCAAACTTCTCTATCATAAGCACCTAATCGGATCTGAAATATCGTACATGTACATCGCGAATATAGTGTTGCAAATCTTAGACGCAAATGGAAAGTCTTCCAGTAATCGAAAGAAAACTCATCAGAAAATGCATCAACTATCTAGGAAGCTTTTGGTCGCCAATAAACCGACTCCCACATATATGAAGGTGTTTCCATTGTCTATATCGATGAATACATTTTACAGTTGGCATACTCGTACCTCGAAAACATTCAGTATAGTCAGAACCTACTTGTACGGGGTCTGGTGTTCTAGACACTTACTAGTCGAATCCTCGATATATTCGAGTCCTATCACCACAATACCTCCTTCAGTACAAAACTAAATGTAGCATCCTTTCCAACAATATTCCCTCTATCATATAATAGAGGATTCCTGAACCGGTCCCATAGGGTCTACTCTTAACTTAATGCACACACATATTGTACAAGACAAGAAAAATACACGCAAACAGCGGCCAAGACGCAGATTATCAGACGTCAAGACTGACCGGTCTGGTATGATTTCATTCCTATCATCCTTCTATTTATGCAGTTAGAGACCGCATGCACTAACCGTATGGAGATTATCAGTAGATAACTCCCTCTCTTTTTAAAGGAATCTCTAGACCAAGCCTACATACACACGGATGTCACCGCAAGCATGGTATACGGTATACGAAGCACTTCGTGTCACCAATGATAAGTGGTATTGCTCCTCCTGCAGGCACATGAGATGCATTTCCTCCACGCCTCGCGCAGGGATTGGTAAATAAACACAATGGTTTGTGGACCCACTGGTATGCGATAGGATCTAGAGGGAAGGCGATTTTGGTATCGACTTTTGGTGGGTTGATCTATTTTCAGATATCCTTGACCAGCTACCCATCGCTATTACAGCCCTATATCGCCGGAAGTTTACGGACCCACTAACAGCTGTCTATTTAACTTACTTATTTAATTTAAAAACTCAAAATATTTTCTCGCTTTTTATAAATAGATACGTTTTGATTTAACCAATCAGCACGATTTTTCCGGCACTGGATAAAATAAAGAACAAAAGTAAATTCATGATATCATGGGATAAAGTTGGCTAAGACTCACTTACCAGAATAAAAAAGGCAATTTAAGTTAAAATGAAGGTTCACAAAAAATTACTTGAACTGTTTTTTACTTTGAGCAAATGTTAGGGAAAATTCCGGCAGTACCATAAAACACAATGTCAGCCACCCAAAAAGCTTTTATCTATCAGCATATAATCGTCTTGATTAACGTTGTATTCATGGCATTGCTTTGATGTTCCCTGATACATGTAGCCTAGGGGTGCGTGTCTTCACGTCGATTTTGTTAATTTATTCAAACAATCTATTCAAGCGTTGTCCTTTCTTCTGTCATTTCCTTCCACAACACACCAACTTTGCTTTGATTTATAATATAAATCAAAAATACAATTTCTTTTGCAGTTATGATGATATCCTGATCCTATTTGCTGATATCATACACGATTACTTGTCATATTCTGATATGCAGCTGTATATTAATCCTTTGAGGAGTTCTCTTCCATTGGTAAAACTCTTGTTGATTCTTTGTTCTGATATCTTTACACAACGCACTGTTGTTTAGGTACTAACCAAACTGACAACCAGCAGTTATGTGTTTATTAAAAAGTATGGGACAGTTGAAGTTCGAATCCAGTAATGCTGGGTTATAGGCGTCTTATGAGACATTTTTCTAGAGTGAATGTTTTATTCAGTTTCGCTTGATCTTAATAATATCACTCTTTCCGATAAGTTATCTTTAATTCACCCTATACCATTTCTATCATACCACCAGAGTGTGAGGAATACACTCAGATCCACAAGCCATCTATGGATTTTAAGAATCATACGACAATTTCCCTATCATCTCCAAGATTGCTTTTTCCATTCCTGGTAGCGACGCGTCATTCAATTCTCCAGAGTCCGCCGCCTGGAATATGGCACTATCTACGGGGTGTCGAATTCTTGAAAGACACAATAAGCCTACGTGTTATATAATTAAGTTCATTTAATTATCACTCCGCCTTTGAATTATTAACATCTCGTGTCTTCACGCACATATCCTTCCCTTCCCTCCAAATCACGAATGTTCCTTTCCCTTTACAATAGAATATAATTTAAATAAAAGTAAACCCCCATTTAAAACCCCACTCACATTGCAATAGCCATCTTCCTTTTATTAGCCATAGTCGCCCCCTATTAGCCAATTCGGCTGCTTCCTCGAAATAACTATCGGGGAAGAGGGACGAAAAAGGGTATGTGGCGAAAGACACGAGATTGCTTCCTTCTTCTTAGTTCAGTGGTTGACGAGTGCGGTCGTGCGGTGCGTTGGCGGTGTCTTAAAAAACGAGTAATGTCAATTATTTAAAAGAAAGTGTATGTAGCGTTTCAAAGAAGAAAAAAAATTAAGTAAAATAAAAAGAATTTATTTTAGTTTAATTAATCGTGTTGAACTGTAAATGGATAGAATCGCTGGAACCTGTGATTTTAGTGCTACTGTGAATGCATGGGCGGAGCTCCACATCAGTTTCAAAGCCACGGGCCGTGCAGCTTAGCAGCGGACTTCACGTGTTTAGGGGTAAGTGTAGTAAACCCTTAATAAATAATTGTTAAACAATTAGTATTTAACATACGCATGTCAATTTCACGACAAATACTGGAAAGCGTCAGAAACCCCGCGCGCTACTTCTACAAAACGCCTAGAGCAGTAGAATGCACGGGTTCGATGCCAGCGCTATGGACCTATAAAAGGAAGATACGTTTGCAAGGCAGTTCAGTTCCTCCTTTTTTATTTAAACAGTTCTTCATTTGTCATTCGATTTCAGTTGCCACTATGATATGGGTTCAAGTCAGTCAAGTTGATTTCAGTTCAGTTCCACGTGAGAACTCATTTAAAAAAGATCTATTAAATTATGAAGGACAATTTTCATTTAATTCCATATAAAATTCAATTGATTAAAAGTATATAGCCGACAGTTCGTCCACGTCGCTTGGAATACGGGAAAAACAGTCGGTCGAATGGTTGACACTAATTTCGATTTTAACTGAAAAGTTTCCGACTTAACTAAGATACAAGACATTTTTTTCGTCAAATTTATTTTTATTTTTCTACATAGTCCTGTGGGGGTTCTTTAACCTTACGCAAGAACCACCCACAATTCCAACCTCAACTCCCTTTGCAAACCTGCAAACATTTCATTTCTCAAGGACATTTAATGCATGTAATGCATTACCTGAAATTACTTGTAAAGAATTCTCTTACCATTCATGCATTCAATGCGTTTCCTAAATTTCCTGAAAAGAATTCTTTACATCATACAGGCATCAGAAATTCAAAAACCTTATCGGCACCGCCTGTTTGCAAAGCAATTCCTGTCCCACATATGCACTTTAATCTTCCCGCATGTACATATCCAGCCAACCTTTTTGTCCAGCGACAAAGCAATGCCAATCAGCTTGTTATTCAGCTGCAATATACCCCACCCATGATCTGTTTGTCCAACTGACAAACAATCACCAATCTCGCCCTCAGCCGCCAAATCCGAATCCTACAGCAAACAAAGAATACGATCCTGTCCGCCGGCAAAGATCCGATACACAATTCCCATTGTGTAAAGCACACAATGCTGCTCCAATGAGAAGCAGAGTATTTACTCAGCTGAACCCTCATTACCAATCATGCCCCTGGTAGATTTCCTCTTTATTCTTTGTCTCCGGTGCAATCTCGTTTATCATTTGTTTCACCGCATGGATAAACAGCGTGTACTTTACGATCAACTACACGCACACCACCACAGGACCTCACCAGTGAAATCTTCTTCCCTCGTTTTCACCACGACAGAAACACTTTCTCCCTCGAGGAAACTCACCCCAACAGCGAGTTGGCTCTGCACGAGCCGGGTAACGAGGAGTTGTTTTACAACCACCAGACGAGTCGGTCCGGTCGTCTCCCCTCCGCCGTACTGTGCAGACGGTACGGTGCGTTTACACACGCGATTTTCTAAGTGCGGGTCAGTCGAGTATTTGTGTAAAGTGAATACGGATGTTGAGTTTTTAACTAAGTGCTATCTTTATTTTTGTACGTGTTTCGTAAATATTATTAAAAATTGCTTTATATCCGATGTGCAAATAATAAACGAAATGAATACTTAACATTACTTTGCATTTACTTTTGAAATATGACAAATACATTGCCGCGGTAGAATAAGCAACATTTGGCGGCATTTTGTTTTGTGTAATAAAGTTCCCGTCAATACTCTTCAAGTTATGTGCCTGGTTATATTAATGCGTAGATTCATCTTTACTTAATGAACATATTCCATTAAATTGTTTGTGCTTACATGAAATAGAACGCCTCAAATAAAAGTTATCAAATAAACATTATGCGACTGTTTACGTTGCCACCTTAAGTGATCATTAAATAAAAAAGAACCTTTAAATAGATACAATCAACAGTGTGTTTTATTTTCTTCCTCCCCGGGATGCTCGGTTGAACCCGAATTTACCCAAATAGTACTCGGCGTTTTCCTCTACAAAATAACTGTTCACGAAGGTGATTGCCTCCTCATTTGACGAAAATCTCTGTTCTCCAAGCGTAATTTTCAGATTTGGGAACAAAGTCGCTTGGGGGTAGATATGGTGAGTAAAGCGGATGGTCAAGCAGTTCAAACCGTAATTCGTGGATTTTCGCCATGCCAACCGCTGAGGTGTGAGACGGCGTGTTGTCTTGGTGAAACTGGGTTTTCTTTATCTACAAATGTGGCCCTTTTTTCACAATTGCTGCCTTCAGTTGGTCAAGTAAAGATGCGTAGTATTCTCCTGAAATGGTTTTACCTTTTTAAAGATAATCGATTAAGATAACTTCATTACTATCCCAAAAAACAGTCGCCATCACTTTCTCAGCCAAAAAAAAGCAGCTTTCGCTTTTTGGAGCCGATTCCCCATTTGCAGTCCACTGTTTTGACTGTACTTTTGTTTCGAGCGTATAATGGTGTATCCGAGTTTCATCGACAGCAATTAATCGGCACCAAAACTCGGATTTATTGCGCCTAAACTGTTCCAACAGAGCGTTGGAAATGTCCATTGGAACACGTTTTTGGTCTAACGGGAGCAAACGCGGCACCCAACGCGCGGCCAGCTTTCTCATGCCTAAATCTTGATTTAATATGTGACAAACACGTGCTATGGAAATTTTCATAGCCTCTGCTATCTCTCTCACTTTAATTCGGCGGTCGTTTAGCACCATTTGGTGAACTTTGGCGATGTTATCGTCAGTTGTTGCAGTTTTTGGATGTCCTGTATGTTCATCGTCTCCCAAGCTCTCACGGCCACGTTTAAGTTCAGGTGCCCAAAATTCCACTGTGCTAAATGATTGTGCAGAGTCCCCATACACAGGGTCCGACTCATCTTTGATTTGCGTAGTGGTATTGCCTTCTAAAAACAAAAATGTAATGACACCTCGATACTCAATTTTGTCCATTTTCACAAAAACACGCACATCAACTCACCCAAACGACTGTCAAATAAAAACTACGCGTGCAAAATGGTTGAAATTTTGGTGAGTAATTGTCAAAAGATGCATAACTACATTCACTAGTCACTTTTATTGACCAGTGCTACTACAGTCACGTTGAGGTCGGAAACTTTTCAGTTCACCCTCGTATATATATATACATATATATATAAATATATATACATATATATATAAATATATATATATATATATTTATTTATTTATATATATATATGTATATATATATATATATATATATATATATATATATCATCATCGGCACTACAACCGGGAACCGGTCTTGGCCTTATTTAGCAAGTCCTGAGGCTTGTTAAATTTTCCATAATGATTTTTTTTTTCCGGACACGGCCATTAGTCTTGCGCCAGAGGCTCCCCGACGGGGAATCTAACCCCGGTCTCACGAGTGCCAGGCATGTGCCAGGCATATATATATATATACATACATATATAAACTTATATATATAAATGTATACACGTATATATATATATATATATATATATATATTATTTTTTTTTTAGTAACATCCTTTATATGGATATGAATAGTAAAATCTTAACAATTTAATTTAATACTATGTTTAAATTGTACTTAATTTAGTTTAATTAAATAAAACGTGTAAGTATCTTAGATTTTAACATGTTAATTCATGAGATTTCGTCCGTTTTAGCCGTCTCAATTCGTGGGTAATATCTAAGAGCTGAATATCTTCTACGTTGGTATGATTATGTAGGCGTCTTTCGTGTTTGACAGCATATTCTTGGATAACTTCATAAATCCATTTGATCTCTAGGTCATCATGAATTTCCTGATTTGTCACAAAACGGTAGACATTCGTGATAGTGCGAAGGAATTTATTCTGGCTTCGTTGGATTATATCTCTATTGGATTGCTTTATACAGCCCCATAATTGGATTCCATATATCCAGATCGGCTTGATGATAGATTGATAGATCAATCTTTTACAATAAAGATTGAGTTGAGAGTGATTCCCGATTAACCAATACATCTGTCTACGTTTCAGCTTCATTTGTTCAGCTTTTTGTTTCACATGATGTCTCCAGTTTAGTCTGCTATGCAAATGTATACCGAGATATTTCGCTGAATCTGCTTTGGGAACTGGAATTCCGTTGAGATATGTGGAAATATTGTTATCTGGTCGTCGTAATGTAAATGTTACGTGAATAGATTTCATCTCGTTGAGTTTAATTTTCCAATCAGTGCTCCATTGGGTAATTTCGTTGAGTGCCAGTTGCAATTCTTGTGTAGCTTTTTTTGATTATCGTCAGCTGATATTATAACTGTATCATCTGTATGGTGCCTATGAACGTGTTCTTGGTTGTTGGGATGTCTGCTGTGTATAGTAAGTAGAAGAAAACTTCCTTGTGGTACGCCTGCTTCTATTGGATCGAAACTAGAGTGAGTCCTTCGTGAGTTACTTTGAACGCTCTATCAGACAAGTATTTTTGGTAGATAATTACATTTATGGTATATTTTACAACTAGTACTTAAGAGATTTAGGATAGCAATGCCTTTACAACTATAATCTTAAATCTATATAACGACAATAGCACAATTTTAATGAATAACAAATAATAAATTAAGGGAAAACTACAAGAAAAAACCCTTATTTGAATCTTAAGACTAATATTGCACGAGCTTCCGGTTATTTTATATAGTAATGACCTCGATATAATTTTCGTTGAGTGCCTGTTGCAATTGTTGTGTAGCTTTTTTTTTTTGATTTCGTCAGCTGATATTATAACTGCATCATCTGCAAAGGTGTCTATGAATGTGTTCTTGGTTGTTGGGATGTCCGTTGTGTATAGTAAGTAGAGGAAAGGTCCCAGGACACTTCCTTGTGGTACGCCTGCTTCTATTGGATAGAAACTAGAGTGAGCTCCTTCGTGTGTTACTTTGAAGGTTCTATCAGACAAGTATGATTTGAGTAGATGGCAATAGTTTGCTGAAAACAGTTTACTCATTTTATGTATAAGACCTTCATGCCATACTCTGTCGATAGCTTGGGAGACATCAGAAAAGACAGCTGGGCAATATTTCTTTTCTTCGAAAGCCTTTTCTATTGCTGTGGTCACACGGTGAACTTGCTCAATAGTTGAGTGTGTATTCCTAAAGCCAAATTGAAAGTCTGGAATATTGATGAGTGGCTTGAGTCGCTTGAGTAGTATTTTCTCAAAGAGTTTTGAAATGGATGGCAATAGCGATATGGGTTTATAAGACGTTACTTCCTCTGCTCGTTTCTGTGGCTTCTTGAGCATTATTATCTGGGCTGTTTTGAATGAATTTGGAATGTATCTTAGTCGAAAGCAAGCATTAAACAGATATGTTAATATAATGACAGCTTTTCGAGATAATTCCTTATACACACCAGGTGATATTGCATCGATGCCTGGTGCTTTTTTGTGGTTCAAACTTTTGTCGATTACTTGGGCAATCTCCATTGGGGTCACTGGTTTGATTGTTTGCTCAGTTTGATACCTGGGTGAAGGATCAATACTACTGTGGATGTTGTGTGGTTTGAACAATGAAGCCAGGTGTTGTGCAAATATTTTAACTTTATCTTCAGTTCTGCGTACCCACTGTCCCCGCGTACCGTATATAGGTGGCACTTGGATCAGGGGACGTTTAAATTTACGTGTTGCCTTCCGGAGAGAGTAATCCGTCTCCGCTGACGGACTTAGTTCACTTAGATACTCATCTATACAACTCTGTTTATGGTCTTTAATTAATTTGTTAACTAGATTGCTCACCTTGTTGAATATTTTTTAATCGTTAGGGTTTGGCGGATTTTATTGTCGATTGGCTGGTGTTCCGCCGAACACTGTTTAAACGCAGAAAGAAACACACTGGAACAAGGAGGGAATTGCCGCCACCAATTAAACGCACGAAAATTTTGTTTTGTATTTTAATTTTATTCGATTCGGTTTACACTGGTTTTTATTTTATTGTTATTCAATTCGGTTTACACTGGTTGCCAATCGCTTATTGTTTTTTTTTTTTTTTTATTAACTCCTTACAAAAAAAAAAGGTTTTGTGGATGACACACTTAGTTAATTCGCCGACACGTTACGCTCGACACACTCGCGACCTTTGGTGATTGATACACTTGCTGCGCGGACTAACCTCATCGTTCGGGTTCTCTGTGACGACTATGTATCGCGACGGTTGCGTTGCGCGGATCCTGAATCTCGAATGTTCGCTTTGGTTGATCTATGTGCTATAGATCTATTGTTTTCTCATGCGGCGAAGGTCATGTCAAAACGGAATTGAGAAAAGAGGAAGGAACAAAGGGGCATCATAGGTGCATTGTGTAGCTGCTTAATAGCCTGCAAAGCAATTAGGACAATGGTGATATGAGGGATTTCGGTATACAATGGTAATTGCGTCCCGTATCTTAGCTGGCGGCAAGGCTCGGATTATATTTGCACGTTTGCAAGTAACGCTGGCTGACAGTGGCGCCGATCAGGTTTTCGAATTTACGATGCCTGTATGATGTACGGAATTATTTCCAGGAATTTAGGACGATGCGTTAAATGTCCTTGGTAAGGCAATGTTTGCCAGTCTGTTGTGTCCTTCGATCGCCGTGCAGGCGTAGAACGATAGGTCGGACTTGTGAGCAACGTGGGGTTGTTTCCTCCCAGATGTATGTTAGCTTTGTTTCAGGTGTGGTGGAGGACTTTGAGGACACATGACTGTGGGCACGTGTAATTTACCTATAGGTGAGTGTGTTCCTTGATGGAACGACGACATCTCGACCAATAGTGGATTATGTGGTTCGTAGAACCGCCACAAGGGTGTCTGGATCTGTGCCAGGTTCGTCTAGCTTTGCGTTTGTCTTTGATTATATCTCTAATCTCAATAGGGTACGTGGTTGCTTGTTCTAGTTTATCACTTGGCACTGGAGTTGCTGTTGCGGCTGGGCTTTTCAATGTTTCGATAAATTGTTGTACAATGTTGTTCCAATTCTTCACAATCTTGAAATTTGATGTTTAATTCAATCTGATTGTCAAGCTCTTTTCGGAATTTTCCCCAATCTGTATATTTGTTAGTAAGGTTTAGTTTTCTGTTGTTTCTGGAAACAGCTGCATTCTGTTTTAGTAGTACTGGAGTGTGGTCAGACGTTAAATCAACTAAACTATCCGTTTCAATATAATTCGATGACACTCCTTTCGAAATAAAGAAATCGATCAGGTCAGGAGTTTTGTTGCTATCAGTAGGCCAGTATGTTGGTGAACAAGACGAATGAAATTCGCACTTTGCTTCTTTGATGGCAAAAACACAAGTCAACGTTAATTTTATTTATTTTTTATTTTTAACTATTTCGTGAGGATCAAACAATGTGCATCACCTTTTAATTTTCCTAACACTTCAAAAAAATCTAAATTTTTTGGCTGCTATATATCTGCCTTTTTGATTCCATCAGTTTTCACCAGTTCCGTACTTCCTCTCTCCTTTTCAACCTCATCGGGTACAGCAGCGGGGCCTAGCTGCCAAAAGCTGTGCCTACCTGCGATATATTGTTAAGGAATCTACAACGAGTCTGATTGGTGTTTGTGTGCAGTCAGCCGAGCACCTAGAATGCATATGGTACGAGCCTTGACCGTGTCACACAGAGACTATTTGGAATTATACCAAGGAATTAAGTTTTGTGGAAGTTGGCCATAAACACTTAATCATCATCATCATCGGCACTACAAGCGGGATCCGGTCTTGGACTTATTTAGCAAGTCCCGAGGCTTGTTAAATTTTCCATAATAATTTGTTTTTCCGGGCAAGGTTATTAGCCTTGAGCCATAAAAACTTAATAATAAATGAAAAAAACAAATCCTAATGAATTCTCGAAGAGAATATTGATGTGTTTTCTCGGTCTCATTGGCGTCTCCATGAAAGTTCTTGTTTGTACATTTTAAGATAGAACTGGCCTTATACTAAACCAGTAGCTAAAAATATGACAAATATACTTCACAAATACAGTAATTATGACTGTTATATTCAAAACATTGAAAATAAGTATCTATGGCATTATTCTTTAGAAACATTTTTTTGCCAGCCCATCGGTTATTTTTTCTTTTTTTTTTCGCAACAGTGCATAATGCATAAAGTCCGTGTTTTGTAGTTCACTTGCCACTCGCCTCTGCCCCACTAAAATATTAAATGTTAAAAGTCATTATCTAGGTTGAAGGTGTAGTGCATTCTCTTTCTATGTCGCCCCGACAATAACCTCGTCTATCTCCCAACTAATGCTTGACATATACCATTAACTCTCTACAAGTCATTCAACACTCTATTCACATCGAACGCCGGGATCCCGCACGATCACCATATGTCTACTACATAATCTATACAATCGTATCCGCACGATTTTTCTCACGAATTCCACGCGTAGTTCGCTTTTATTTCCATACTCTGAAAGAGTTAGATATATTATCTGTTGTTCTGCGAGCATACTCGGGAACACTTATCTTTAAGTAATGTGGACCGTTGTTGGTGTTGCACTGTGCGCTGCAGGCAAGGGAGTGAGTTTCTTGGCTGGGAACCTCTAGAAGGGAAGATCGGGTTGCAAAGCTATGTATTTCAACTGAATAACCGTAATTAATGGAATCAGGAATTATTGAGGCGACACTTGTACTAGGAAACAGCTTGAGCCACAAGGGACATGTGTACGACGCTCTAGCAAACGGGAAATTAATGATCTCAGGGGAGTTAATCAAGTGATAGGGATGAGGTTACATGTGGCATGTGATAGAATATATGGATCCAGTCAGGTTCATTGACAGTTTAATGGACAGACAGCATCTGCATGAAGAACTGTAGCTGCTGTAAGAAAAATATATACGCAAGGTTTTGTTGGAAAGAATAGCTTTACGTTTCTAATGCTAATATGCTTTGATGATAAATATTATAATTTTAATATATATATATATATATATATATATATATATATATATGTCTATATATATATATATATATATATATATATATATATATATATATATATATATTATTTTTTTTTATTTATTTATTTATTGTTATACGTTTTTTTAGAATATATACACATATATATATTGAGATATATTTTGATATAAGTTTAAGGACATATATATATATTTATGTATTTCAAATAACATCTTGAAAATCAAGATACTGAACAATGGACATACAATAATAACAAAAAACTCCTCCGATGGCACCGCAGCCCATGAGAAATCGAAACCTCTTAAAATTAGAGTGCGCATCATATCAGTAGTGAGCTTATTATCCACCCGCTATGAAACAGAATTGTTAATTAAACTTTTTTTGTACGCTTTGAAAAATTAAGTTAGCATTCGTCAAGTCATGGACTGTATACCAGTTGGATATGCAGAAAAGTTATCAGAAATTACCTCAAAAAGGTTGAATGAGACGATCATGCAAACGTGGTGCACACTTAAGTGGCATTGAATTAAACATTTAATGGCAAAGTTATAAAAAAAAAATTTATAATAACTCCTGGAATCTTCATTTTGTATGTGATTTCATAAACCACACTTTTCGAAGCTTAAATTGAATTAATAACAACAATATATTACTTGTAAAAATAATACAATTAATGATTTAAAATATAGTTAAAAATGACCGACTGTTCTGGGTTAGTAAAACTTATAAGTGTTTGTTTAGTTGATATTGAAACAGTTTTGTTGGAAAATTGTTGGAAATGATACTTTATTCGTAAGAATGATATTTACAAATGAGAAGTTAATATTTTAGTCTTAAGCTAAGTTAAATTGTGTTGATGACAGGTCCAGCGGCGAAGGGAGAGAGAGAGAGAAAGTCATCGGTGCCACTGTTTATATATGCCCTGCTCGTTGACCTAAGTGCCACCTATCCGGCGCTAGAATTACTAAGGTTGTTACCAGAACACTCTGTAAGCGTTGCCCTTCCAACACTCCTTCTCGCTTAAGAATGTTCCGGTTTATGCAGTCCTAGTCCTTCTGCAAGCTCCTCGAACCGGTCCCCGGCCAATCGCTTCGTTTCCCAAGTCCTTGATCTGGAAATGTCTGCTCAGCTGCTTGCTCACTGCTCTTGTCACCTCAGGCGTTGCTCCGGCCACCAGCAAGTCATGAACGTAGAGTAGAATGTAGGACATCCTTCCATCTCTTTCTTCCTTTAAGTACAGACACCTGTCTGCACAACCACAGCTGAAACCCAGTTTGGCAAGGATTGCCGATTCCTTCAAATTCCAGACCCTTGCCGACTGCCTCAAACCGTAGAGGCTCCGTTTGAGTCTTAGCACCTTCTTCTCCTGTCCTGGCATAACAAATCCCTCGGGTTGCTCCATGAAAATCTCTTCGTCTAGCTCGCCGTTCAGTTACGCACTCTTCACATCCAGGTGCCGGACATGAAGGTTCTGCTGCGCTGCCAGTGTGAGTAGGACTCGAACTGTCTCGTGTTTGAACACGGGAGCAAACGTCTCGTGGTAGTCTTCGCCGTACCGCTGCGAGAATCCTCTCGCGACCAAGCGAGCTTTGTGGGTGTAGATTTTTCCATTGCCATCGGTCTTGCCCTTGAAAACCCATTTGAACGAAACTGCCTTTCTGTTTGGAGGAAGATCTGCCATTTCCTAGACTTGGTGGTCGTTCAGTGACTTCATCTCTTCTTCGGCTGCCACTCGCCACGGGTTCTGCTCTCTGGGTGACATTTGTAGCAACTCTTTCCAATCCTTTGGTTCTCTTACGATGCAGGCTCTCTCCTTGTACCCCAGCCTCGGTGGTGGTACAGTTTTGTTGCTTCGTTGAGAAACTCTTCTTTGTACTGATGGGGATGTTTGGAATCGTTCGCTTGCGGGATCGCCTTCCCTTCGCCCTTCTTGACCTCTCAAGTCTATTGTCTCTCGATCCGAGTCTTGGCCTTCTTCCCCAGAGTCGGTTTCTCCTTCTGGTTCCTCACCGTCTGGCATCTCGTATGTGGCGTATCGCTCTGGTAGCTTCTTGTTCTTCTTCTCTTCATGACAGCTCTTCTTTCGCTCAATTGAGTTCTCGATGATCTTGACTGATCTGCTAATCTAGGTCTCGTTCGTTGACGGGTCCAGAACTCGATATCCTGTAGTGTTGCCATGGTACCCACCAGAACTCCTTCTCGTGCCTTGACATCCCACTTTCTTCGTTTTTCTTTTGGGATGAATGGAAAAACCTTGGAGGCGAAGGTTCTCACGTGCGACAGGTCTGGCTTTTCACCTGTAAACAGTTCTACCGGTGTTTTGTCGATGCTTCTGCTCGCCATCCTGTTTTGCATATATGTCGCTGTCAGCACTGCTTCTCCCCAGAACCGTTTGTCCAGTCCAGCTTCAAACAGCATGCACTTCGCGGATTCGACCAGCGTCCTATTCTTCCGTTCCGCCACTCCGTTTTGCTGTGGCGTGTATCCGACCGTGAATTGCTGCTCCACTCCTTCTCGCCGAAGAAAGTCTTGCAATTCCTTGGGGGCGTACTCCTTTCCGCTGTCCGACCTGATTGCCACTGGTTTTCTGTCGTATCTGTTTCCAATTGCTGCAACATAATCTTTAATTGCATCGGTTACCTCGGCATTTGATTTCATTAGCCTGACGACTGTGAAACGAGAAAAATCGTCGATGAGGGTCAGGAAATATCTGTTTCCGCTCGGTGTCTGTGTCTGCATCGGCCCGCACAGATCCGAATGGATCAGCATCCCTTGTTTCCTTTCTCTCCTCTGTGCCTGTGGGAATTTCTTCTGGCTCAGCTTTCCTCTGATGCAGCTCTCACAGGTTGATTCACACTTGCAGGGAGAAATGCGTATCTGTCCAGAGCCAGCCATTTGTCTGATAGCTGCCAAGTCTCGATGTCCTAATCGCCGATGCCAATCGTGGATGCACGCTGCTTCTCTGGTCAGGTGTGCCTGCTCCTTTACTCCTTCCAATTTCAGCCTATACAAACCGCTATCGTTGTCTGCTTCATCTACTCCTTCCTTTCCTTGAAGGACCCGGCATCCGTTGTCATTGAATACTACTTCGTATTCTTTATCGATGATTCTCCGAACTGAAATTAAACTGTTGTCGAGTTTGGGAATGTACAGGACATCTGTCAGCCTTACTTTCTGGACCTGACCGTCTTTCACGATGCATGGTAGGTAGCCATCTCCTATCCCAGTTGCCATTATTTTTGATCCATCCGCCAAATAAATTGGTTTGTTTAAATCCCGGATGCCGGCGAAAAAGGCTGAGTTGTTTGTCGTGTAGCTCGTTGCTCCCGAGTCCACAAGCCAGCCACCTTGTCCGCCATTTTAGATCCTAGCGTCATCTCTCGCTGGGAAGAGAAACTGCTTGCTGGCGTCAGCCCTCGGCGTCTTTGACTTTTCTATTCCTGCCCTGGCTTGTTCCTTCATTGCTTTGTACCATTTGCAATACCGTTTCAGATGTCCTGGTTTCTGGCAATGGTAGCATGTACGGGTTTCCTGTTTGTTCTTCCTTTCTCTCTGGAAGTTTGGACCTTTGTCGAGATGTCCCTTCTTTAGGTCACCTTTACCTGGACCTGCTGATTTGAGAGCCACTTCTGAACCTCCGCTGCTCGAGCCTTGATATTCTGTCCTTCTCTGGTATTCGTCCATAATTTTCCCTGTTACGTACTCGATTGTGAGGTCCTTTTCGTCACGGCCCTCGAGCGCAGTGACTAGTCCCGAGTACGATTCCGGAAGACTCACCAGTAGAATAGCAACGACTTCCTCATCCTCGAGTGGCTTGCCTGATCCTCGGAGCAGTGCAATCACTGTCATGATGGCGTCCACGTGGTCACTCATTGGTCCGCCTTTGTACTGTATTCCGTACAGTTTCCTTCTCAAATATAGCCTGATTCCGTACGTTGAACGTTCGTACTTCTTTGTTAGCGCTTGCCACGCTTTGTACGCTTCTTCCGTATGTTGGATGTGCACTAGCTGATTGTCTTCGACACTCAAGGTTATGTATGTCATGGCTTTGTTGTTTTTCTTTTTCCACTCGGTGTCTTTCGGTGTGGGTGCCGGCTCACTCACCGCTTCCCATAACTCGTCCCGAACCAGCACTGCCTTGAGTTTTGTCTTCCAGGGTATGTAGTTGCCTCCGTTTAACAACGTTTTCGTTCCGTCCTGCATTCTGCCGATTACTTGGCGTCACTTTTGGGTCTCTTTCGTCTTGTCGCCACGTGTTCCGTTGACGCGTGCTCTTACCTCGCTGTTTATTGCGGCGTTAGACTGGGCCCATAACCTGTTGGAAAATTGTTGGAAATGATACTTTATTCGTAAGAATGATATTTACAAATGAGAAGTTAATATTTTAGTCTTAAGCTAAATTAAATTGTGTTGATGACAGGTCCAGCGGAGAAAGGAGAGAGAGAGAGAAAGTCATCGGTGCCACTGTTTATATATGCCCTGCTCGTTGACCTAAGCGCCACCTATCCGGCGCTAGAATTACTAAGGTTGTTACCACAACACTCTGTAAGCGTTGCCCTTCCAACAAGTTTGATGACACATTGCAGTTTTATAAGTACAAATTTATAATCTCAACACCAAATGATACTCCAAATACAATATTTCAAATACTCGTCTCCATAGCCAGACGTGGGTTTGAAATGGTGCACTTATTACCTTAAATTCAGCAACATAGGATTTCCATATTTACATACAAATTTAAAGGGTGTTGAGGCGTAGAGCGTATAAGTTGAGAGTTCAAGCTAATTCAGACTTGTGGCATTCCGTACTTAAAAATCGTTCCTTTACCGTTTTTTTATTCATCTAAGAGTCCTCTTTTATTCATCTAAGATTTTTGTAATGTGATTCATGTGATTCACCCCTGAAAACCCTCGGGGTTATATCTGTTGAGATTGCCGAAAAACGACACTTTTTTAAAGAATTTTTTCTCCGTTATTTATCATCATCATCATCATCGGCACTACAACCGTGATCCGGTGTTGGCCTTATTTAACAAATCTCTTCACCGGTCTCGATTTCGAGCCGATGTCATTCAGTTTGGCTCTCCCAGGCTCTGGGCGTCCTGGTCTACTCCATCCCTCCATCGCAGACAACGTCTGCCGCGTTGTCCCCTTCCATACATTCTGCCACAAAGGACTTTCCGGGCAGGCTCCTCTTTGCTCATCCGAGCTAGGTGTCCCGCCCACTGGAGTCTACTGAGCTTGATTTTTCTTACAACATTAGCTTCAAGGTAGATTGCGTACAACTCATGTTTGTAGCGTCTCCGGAATCGTTCTCCCTCACATAAGGGGCCAACAATTCTCCTTAAGACCCTCCTCTCGAACGCGGCTAAGAGTTCAGAGTGCCTTTTATTGAGCACCCAGGTCTCGGATCCATACATGAGTACTGGTAAAACCATGGTCTTGTACAGTAGTAGCTTGGATGTTCTGGATAAATTCCGGGTGATACTATTCACCCAAGGTAGTTAAAAGATTGCACTACTTCAAATTCGTGCTCCACTACCCTGATATTTTGACCAACGTTAAGTCTTCTCTTCGTAGCATTTGCCACCATGTACTTAGTTTTCCCCTCATTAATGTGCAGTCCCATTTTTTTGTGCCGACTGTTCGAGTCTTGATAGACCATTTGTTGGATTTGATCAGCCGTTCGCGTATTTCTTCTATCATATTGTTATCGGCTGATACTATTGACCCAAGGTAGTTAAAGGATTGTACTACTTCAAAGTCTTGCTCCACTGCCGTGATAGTTTGACCAACGTTAGGTCTTCTCTTCGCAGAAGTTTCCACCATGTACTTAGTTTTCTCCTCATTAATGTGCAGTCCCTGGTTTTGTGCTGCCTGCTCGATCTGGGTCCTGTATAGCCGACTCGGTTCTATCGATAATGTCGATGTCACCTGCGTAGGCAAGTATCTGGCTGGACTTGGTGGTAATAGTCCCTCTAGTTGTGACGACAGAGTCACGGATTGTTTTCTTCAACGCCAGTTTGAAGAGGAGGCAGGTTAGACCGTCCCCTTGTCGGAGTCCATTAAAGATGTTTATTGGTTTGGACAGCAATCCTGCTATTTTTACTTGACTAGTTACGTTCGTCAACCTACACAGTCGAATCAATTTTCTTGGAATGCCGAATTCTCTCATAGCATTATATAGTTCTACCCTGGCTATGCTGTGGTAGGCGGCCTTAAAGTCTATAAACAGATGATATAATGGAATCTTAAATTCCTGACATTTTTCCATCGCCTGCCTAAGCGTGAATATCTGATCAATCGCTGATTTGCCTGGGATGAAGCCACACTGATATTGACCATTGATGGCTTTAACGTATGGAGCTATCCGATCTTGTAGGATAGTGGAGAGTATCTTATAGGCGGTGCTCAGCAATATTATACCCCTATAGTTGCTGCACAGTGTGATATCTCCCTTCTTATGTCTGGGGTAAATTATACCACGACGCCAATCTTCCGGCATCTCCTCTTGCTCCCATACGTGCACCACGATCTCATGAATTGCGTGATGCAACACTGTCCCTCCTTCTTTGATCAGCTCAGCTAGTATCCCATCAGCACCAGGGGCTTTATTTGATTTGAGCTGTCTAATGGCTTTTAATGTTTCCTCAATGCTTGGTGGCGGCAGCATTTGGTCTTGATCTTGCATTGGGGGAGCATCCAATTCTTCTGTGAGCTGACCATTTAGCAATTCATTGAAGTGCACTTCCCATCGCTCCAGAATGCCTTCAGGATCGGTGATCAGATTACCCTCTTTATTCTTGCAGTAAGTGCAGCGTGGTATGTACCACGTCATACTGCGGATTATTTGGTATAACTTCCGCCCCTGGTGCGGACCTCGCTCTCTACTTTTTTCTATTCCACACACAAGGTTTTTTGCCGAGGCACTTTTCTTTTGTCTGTGAAGCCTTTTTTCAGTTCTTCTTAACTCGTTGTATTTCTCCTCGCAGACCCGCGTGCTATGAGACTGCTGCATTGCCAGGGATGCAGCATTCTAACGTTCAGTCGCTAGTTTGCACTCATCATCAAACCAGTCGCGCCGATCTCTACGACTACTGCCAAAGTTGGCAGTACTAGTGACAGTATTCTTAAGGCGTGTCCATTTCTCTTCTACGCCCGGCATTCTGGCACCAGGACTTACTCTCCCTCCGTCGATCTCTTCGAGGGCGAGTCCTAGTGCATGACCAAATGTGTTACTGGTATTCTCATTGCGTAAGGCAGCCGTGTTGATTCGACCCTAATCCACGGATGCATTACGTCTCCGTAAGGCAATCCGCGCTCGGAGACTGTACCAACAAGATAGTGATCCAAGTCGTCGTTGGCACCTCGGCACGTTCGTACCGTCATCAAGCTCGAGGAGTGGCGGGGATCCATCAACACATGGCCAATTTGGTTGCAAGTGGCTCCATCAAGTGATATCCATGTGGCTATGTGGATATCTTTACGCGGAAACCTGGTACTTGCAATGACCAAGTTTTTTTATGCTGCCAGTTCGATGACTCGTAGTCCGTTGTCATTAGTGTTCTATGGGAAGCTGCGTAGTGTCTGAAAACCGACACCCGACCTAGTTTGTTATTTAAATCACCAAGAACGATTTTCACATCGTATCTTGGGCAGGCATTGAGGGCCCGTTCCACGTTCTCGTAGTATTCTTCTTTTTCGTCGTCATGGTACTCCTCTGTAGGTCCGTGAACGTTTATGAGGCTTATGTTCTTAAACTTGCCTCGCACGCGAAGAGTGCATAGCTTTTCGTTTATTGCATTAAATCCGATGATGGCAGACGTCAGTATTTGGCTGACTATAAAACCTACCCCGAGCACATGGTTGTTTTATTTCAGGGGGAACATCATTCAGATATTACGATAAATAACCGAACTTTAAGAAATTCGTCATTGTATAATAGCGCTCGCTCTCGAGGCTCTGTCCACGGTCGACTGGTAATGGCATTTTGTAACATCGGGGACATCGGTTTCACCAATACGAATGTAAACGCCGTCCACCAATATTTGGAATCAGCGAAACTTGATATCATTGCCCTAACTGAGACCCAGTTCGATTCGTAAACTGATATGACATATCTCCGTTGCTTACGATATGACTTACATCCGAGGTTCCGCTTTAAGGGCGAAGTCTGCGTCTTCCGGCGGTCCGATCTAGCTAGCCAGAGGATGGAGACGTTGAAACCCAATAACATGGACATCATGTGGTTGAGGGCCATGCTGAGGATTCTGTTAAATTTCTTTGTTGCCTTTACCGCTGCCCAAGTGAAGAGCGACTGGCGACTTTTTTCGAACATCTTTCACATACCTTCGACTGGGTGGAGACCGACCACCCAGCGTCTGAATTTGTTGGTCTTGGTGATTTTAATGTGCACAATTCCGGCTGGTTGGTATATTCTAACAGAACCGACAAGGGTGGGAGCCTGGCGGAGATGTTCGCTGTTAACCGCAATTTGACTTAACTCGTGGAGGAACCTACGCGAGTGCTGGATGATGGATCTGTTTTTGATATCCGAGCCAAGCATTTATACCATAGAGATTGCTGTGTCACTGGGAAACTCAGATCACTGCTTGGTATCGGTCGCAGAACTACCTGAATTTCAAACGAATAACTGATCTGGGCGGCTTCGAGGTGTATGGAGGCACGGGGGTGTCAACTGAGACGATGTGCGAGATTTCTTCGCATCTTTTCCGTGGTCGGAGGTGTGCTTTGTAGACTCCGATGTTAACGCATGCACGGCGTCGGCCACTGGGATTATTCTTTTCGGGATGGGTCTACATTCTGCATTCCATCAAACGAAATTCATCTGATAAAACTTGGTTTGGTAAAAAATGCGAGCAAATTGCCGTGGAAAAAAATAGAGCTTTTAAACAATGGCGCTGCACTCATACCGAGGTTAACAGATCGAATTTTGATAGAATGAAAAACGTATGCAACCAGGCGATTGATACCGCGAAGAAGTCCTACAACGACAGAGTGACAAATAAACTTCTTCAGAGCCCAAGTGAGTGATTATGCGAACATCGTGGATCTCTTTTTGACATCCGCCCACTTGTATTTCAAACGAATAACTGACATAAGGAGCTTGGTTACGTATGGATGTATGGGGCTGCTAACTGGGACAATTTTTTGCGAGATTTCTTCGCATCCTTTCCATGGTCGAAGCTGTGTTTCGGAGACTCCGAGGTTATCGCATGCGCGGAGTCGGTCACAGAGATTATTCTTCTCGGGATCTAGATCTACATTCCACATTCCATCAACCGAATATCTGATAAACATTGGTTTGATAAAAAATGCGAGGATTACGGTGGCCAAAAATAGAGCTTTTAAGCAAAGGCGCTCCAATCCCACCGATGTTAATAAAACGAATTTTAATAGAATCAGAATCATATGCAACCAGGGGATTGATACCGCGAAGAAGGCCTACAACGACAGAGTGACCAATAAACTTCTTCAGAGCCCAAGTGGTTCGCATCCCTGCTGGTCAATGGTAAGGGGTGTCAGCAGTAACTTCGACTCGTTGGTGACGGGTAGCGGGACGTTAGTTACAAATTGAAAAGATACAGCTAATGTGTTCGCGAATTTATTTTCGGCATATTCAAAACTCAATGCCGGCCTTTCGGAACCACCTGTATTCTCGTCGGTACGGTCTTCGATACGGGATGTGAGATTTCACCCACGTACTATTCAGCAGATTATACGTGGACTGGACTATAGGAAGGCAACCGGCACGGACGGATTACCAGCAATAGTCCTTAAGAACTGGGCTAAAGAACTACCTGGAGGAAAATCGCTCGAGTTCCACCAATCCCAAAGAGGGGAAAAAAGTGTCTTCCACAAAATTACCAATGTCAACAGCATAACTGTCTATGCTATCTTAGGTGATGGAAACGGTCATCAACGCCGAGTTAATTAAGTATTTCGAGTGTCAACACGGATCACACAAGGCAACATGGGACACCTTTTGACACTTATAATCGATATATGGACATCCGCTACAGAGGGGCTTTGTGGGTCAAGAGCGGTCGCTTTGGATATATCCAAGGCTTTTGACCGCGTCGGGCATGGAGCGTTGCTGAGGAAACTTCGTTCATATAGATTTCCCAGCAACTTTGTGACTGGACGAAGAGCTTCCTCGAATATCGATCGATCCGGGTTGTTGTGGACGGCGAGTTTTCGGATATGTATCCTGTTAATTTCAGGGTGCTTCAAGGTTCTTTTTTTTTTGTTTTTGCTGCACATAAATGATTTGTTGGAATCAAGGGATAACAGGGTGTTTAGTTTCGCGGATAATAGTAAGTTTTTTTCGTCTTTTTCGGACAATCGTTCGAGTGGTGCATTAACGTCGCACCAGTTGAGATGTTAAAACAAAAACTTAATTTAAGCTAAAAAAGTGGAAAAAAAATTCTCGATAGATATAATCCCTTATCATTTTATTTACTTGATCCTTGAATGGAAATATCTAGATGAGTTACGTGTACCACAATGTAGGAATATAGTTGTTATCATAATTGTTTCTTATGCTGTTCCTACAGGAAAGGTATCCGTGAAAGAACACGGTATAGGTTTCGTTCCTCCTTAGATGCGCCTTTTTAAAATAATCGAAAAAAAAATCATAAATCTATCGGAAACTTTTATTGTAAAATGCTTCAAATGTTCATAAACAATGTATTTTGACTTGTATTCCAAATTGTTTTCACGGTATGAAGATATATATATTTGTTCCTGAGCCATTTTCGAATGGATCCAGAAAAATAGTTTCCATTTATAAGAACTAAACAGGACCTGTGAGTAGAACATTCGAATATACTCACAACTAGGCCAGACTGTTGTAAAAGGCGACTAAAGGCCGAGTGATAGGTGGAATAGCTGCCGCCCGAGAATACCAGCCCATCAAGATATTGTTGCGACAAATCTCTGCCCATCTTTCGGATTTTGACTGATGGACCCAGAAAGTGTTGATTTAGGTTGTAAATCAGTCCCAAGGTGAGATGCAACCACGTCGCGTTGTACATTGCGCTATATCGTAGGGAGAAATGTTCGATTACGTTCCGGACGTTTGGTTGATGGCTTGACCTGAACTAGAGATAAGTCATGAGCATACCTTCTGAGATAAAAAATTCCGGAGGTAAGCAAGTTTCTCATTCGGATCCCTGGGGCAGACTATGGCAAAGGGAACATCATGCAAATGTTTTGATATATAACCGAATTGCAAACAACTTGTAACTGGGTAATCGGGCCCGCCCGAGAAAGACTGTCAACGTTCAACTAGTGACGGCAGTTTGTAACAGCAAGGGCATTCGTTTCACCAATACGGCTGTAAACGACGTCCACCAATATTTACAAGCAGCGAAACCTGATATCCCAACCCTAACCGGGATCCAGGTCGACTCGCCAGCTGACTCGGTATATCTTTGTTCCCCAGAATACGACTTACATTTAAGATTTCGTTTTAAATGTGAAGTGAGGCTGTTCACACTGCTTACCAAAGGGCAGAAACGTTAGAATCCAATAACTTGAACATAATGTAGATGAAAGTCGTGGTGAAGAATTCTGACAAATATTTTTCTTTGGTTTTACCGATCTCCGAACGACGATCGGCTAGCGACACTTTTCGACACCACCTTTCACCTACCATTGACAAATCAACCATCCAAATGTTTGTTATATAACTAACAGCAGTTAATTAACCCCCCCCCCCGCCCCCGTGGCGCCCGTAAATGCACCTAAAATTCTTGCCAGTCGGTATCCTTTCCCTACACCAAAGCATCACATTAAAAATACAATAGCACATTTGTGGCGATTCTTACAGATACACACACAATACACAAGCAAATAGTGAAGTACACCGAACGAAAATCGAATAAGAAAAAGCATCAGAGCCGTACACCATAGCCATAACATAACAAAATCCACATCAGTCGAATGTACTTGAGTTTAGAAATCAAATTCGTACACACGCCGGTGGCCTGATGGGTTGCGCTTTGGTTCAATTTTTGGTGATTCTAACTGTCATAGCGTCAGTTCGAATCACACATTCTTCACTATCATCCCAAACGCAATACATTCCCACCACACATTAGACAAATTTAAAAATAAAATACATCCCTAGAAATACATGATCCTAGATTTTGCTGGCCACAGGTTCGGAATATTATCGACAGCAAACAACAACACTTCCCCAAAATGTTTCCCTTGTTGGATGTACCGTTGTAAAACTGTGGCGGTTCTGTATACCACATGGAGAACCAACCCAGAATTCTATACCTAATTTCGACCGCTTTCAGCGCGTTATTTCTACCCATTCCCCTTATAAGCTATTCCACCAGTAAAACATGTTAAACGGATGGATAGCTAAACTCATTATCCTATGCAGATAATGCATAATTGAGCTTAGCTACCTTTTTGCCATACGGCAACCCCATTTCGCTAACCCATGGGATTTCCACAGGAATCGGTTAGTAACGGCATAGTCTGATCAAACGACGCGGTTGCTTAATCTTGCGACCCCTGGGGAAATTATCAAAGCATTCAAGTTAGTTCCCATGATCAGATTTCCCTAGCCAAGTCAGCGTCCTTTTCATTTTCTCCAGACACTTCATTCGGTGAGGACCAATGCTCTCTTTTTGCAGGTGTATAGCACCAGCTTAATTTGCCTCTCCTTCACAGTTCTGTCTTCGTACAGATCAATGTACTCTGAGATCACTAAATTCACCGAATTGGGTCAATGGGTTATCCTCAAAGTACATTGATTCATGCACACACAACCAAATCCACCCCGAGATCATCATACATCGCGTTTCTGTTCTCTCATTCTTCCATGTTCGTCGATTATCAAGTAACCGATTATCCACCACACATCGACGAACGTGGCAATGAGAGAGCAGCATATGTTCTCTTTTGGTTGTCAAGTGTGAAAATTAAATTACCCAACCCTTTTCCAACCAGTCGATTTATAACCATCTACCACACTAGTGCACACGCTACGAGCACCACAAGCAAAAGGAAAGACGTGTCTGTCGGCAATTAGAGTATTAACAACCAGCCAGATTAAAGAGTTAAAACGAGTTCGATTTTAAATTACATCAATTCCAATTCCATTCGGTCAGCAAGTTTTTATTGTTCGGTTTTTATAATGCATACAGTTTTAACTCGCGGAAACGTCAGTGTGGTGACGTGCCTTACATTCTGCTGTTCCTGTTTCCACCCATTGGGATTTCTATTAACTGATAAGTGCATACGAATCAATAAACTTAGTATAAAATAATAATAACAAAAAATTCAATCAAAATCAGTGCATTTCATTTCTTCAGTTTTGGTGCTGGAATTTTCTATGGGTATTCGTCGAGCAACATCGTAGGCGATAGGAGTGAACGCGTGCCCGTGTTCTGTACATCAACTTCGTACCCCACAAAACAACCCTCCGTAATGGCATAAGGACAGTCGCAAGTATTTATGGCCACTGCAGAGGGGCGGCCATAACGGTGGATTGAACGAAGGGAACCCAAAAAAGGATGATGGATTGGTGGGAACCAAATATCAAGGGTTGACTCCACGTTGAGTAAGCAGGTAGTGAGTTTGAACGCCAGGGCTTGAAAAAGAAAACTTTGAATGACGAATGTCAACGGGTATAGTCAGTTGAAATCGAGAATTAAGAGTCCGAAGTTGAGAGCGAAAGGTAGTGGTCTCCGTTTGAACATTGAAAAATAAAGGAAATAATTGTGTCTTGTTTAAACTATAAAATATAATTGAAAAATAAAGTTAAATAATTGTGTCCTGTTTAAACAATAAAGGAAAATTGCAAAAAAAATAAGTTAAATAATTGTGTCCTGTTAAACTACAAAAGAAATAGACTTGAACAATGCATTAAATAATTGTGTCCTGTTTAATATAAAACAAAATTGAAAAATAAGTTCAAAACAAAGTCCTGTTGAACTGTAAATTGCGTGCTTTTCAATGGTAAACTAAATGGACCAATGACATTGAGAATTACCATAGGAACTTTTGTGTAGCGACCATCCCCACCCCTTTTTCATTGGGCTACCATAGCGGAACGGAAGGACGGCCGCCACGTTGCCGACGGTCTTAACCCAACAGGCCCATCACACCAGGGGGATTCATCAACAGTACTTAGGCCATTGCGCCATAGCGGAACGGGGGATGAGTTTTGTAAAGAAAAAAAAATAATTGTAGTAGTATATATAGCAAGTTGGCAATATATATATATATATATATATATATATATATATATATATATATATATATATATAACATGTTCGCTGAAGTACGTTCGCTGGTAGCCCATATTGAATTCAACTTGTGGAGAAACCTACGCGAATGCCGGATGATCAAGGTGATATTGTGACCACTCGGGATCTGTTTCTAAGATCATAGACGGGCATTTATGCCGCGGAAATTGCTGCGCTATTAGGAAGCTCAGATCACTGCAGATTTGAATGAGGCCGGCATATTTTTTCAGGACTTCTGGCTCAACTACAACATGGTAAAGTCTTTGCCTTGCGACTGAGTCGTAGGCTTTTTGAAGTCAACGAACACTTGGTGAAGCGTCTCTCCGTATTCCCACATCTTTTCCAGAAACTGCCTTACTGTGAACATTTGGTGGTTCGTTGACAGGTTCCTACGGAATCCGCATTGGTAGTCTCTCAGTATTTCTTCTGCATACGGTGTGATTCTCGCCAGTATGAGATTTGTTAGTATTTTGTATGTAGTTGGGAGCAATGATATTCCCCAGTAGTTTTAGCAGTCAGATCTGTCGGATTTTTTCGAAAATGGGGACGATTATTGATGTTTTCCATTCTTCCGGATTGACTTCCTTATCCTATATTGTTTTGTTCAGTTGGCGGACCTTTCGAGCGGTTGCCTTTCTTCCACCCTTCGTAACCTCCGGTATGCAGTCGACTCCGGGAGCCTTGTTGTTTTTCAATCGATTTACCGGGCCTATAACTTCGTTGAAAGAGGGCTCTGGGATATAGGACTCGGCTGTATGTACATCTGGTGCATTTATTTGTGGTGGATGGGTGCGCACATTAAGCAGGTTTTCAAGGTACTGCTTCCATGTTGTGGCCATAAGTAAAATATGACAAATCAAAATGCCACTGAAACACAATTCAAAGTAACAAAAATCCGTATAAACCTAGCCCTAGTGTTACATTTGATACATTTCAATAATTGTGGTGAATAATATAGAATATGTTTAAAAATGTTTTCTTCTTTTTTTTTTAAATTCGAGGAGTCGGTGGTGAGGTTTTTGTCCCCCAGAAGCGCTTCCGAATTAATGCCCCGTAGCCTGACATTCGTTCGTGGTTCCACTAAATCGAATCGCTCAATTTTTGGCCACCGACAAAAAAATACCACACAATAATGTTCAAAAACTACTCAGATAGTGAATGCAGCGTTGCTTCATTTCCAGGATAATAATTAGTCTACGGAATCTTTGTCCACTCCTCGTATGACGTTTCTGGGGCCTCTTTGAGCACACATTTTGTGAGCTCAGAGCTTCGGCGATTCACACCCTTTTGTTGTAAACATTATTCTGTCAAGGCCCGTCCGCTAAACAAGCTCAGCATTAATGTGTCATTCTCGTTCGCTCCCTTCTAGATTAATTTATATGAAATGGTCTGTATACAGTCTTTGCAGCTCCTTCCCTAATTAACTTGACGTTGGCACAAATGATGTTCATATCCCCAGTTTTTCTTCCTTCTGACATTTAGACTTAGATAAAAAATGTAATTTAAAGTTAGATATAAAATGGGAATACAATAAATAAATAGGATAGTAATGTTTTACAACACTTTTCATAACATGTCTGTACTTTTGGCTCTCAAGCCGTGAATGCTTTCGAGCTGCTCTGACACAAAAGGAGATCCTTTTCTCTTAATACCCAATGACAAAAATTGATGTGGGAAGTGAAACGCCCCTAGTGACTAACATTCACCTGTAGTTAAAAAGATTAGAATCATTTGCTCCCCTGACATAATAGAAGCAACGATGATTGATGGATACTAACGAAAAGCTACACTTTTGTTTTTACTGAGGAAACTAATATCTGTCCTGAAATTGTCGTGCCAGAGAGGAGCGATGAGGATGGTTTTAATGACCGAGGCAAAACTCTAGGTAGCGACGACACGAAATGCCACAGATACACTGTTCAGCTCCTGTGGCATCAATATCTGACGATGGTGATTTATTGACGTTGTCACGGGAATGTTGATAAAAAGATTTATAACCCACGGAAACTGGTGTCACATGTCGTGTCAGAAAGGATAATCCCACAGGAGAGTACCAAGGGATTCCAGTGGAGGAGTGTGATTTGAAAAATACTCGAAAAATGCACATAAGCACTGCTGTGGAAAATTCAGTTTATTGACGTTATGGGTTCGAATCACTGGTATTAAAGGTAGGATATAAATATGTTACTTCAATGAGTATATCAGGGAGTTCATATTGGGTAACTGTGAGGGTAATGTTAAACTGGGCGCAAGGATATAATTATGGTATATAACGGCATATTGTTTCGAAGAAGATTCTGTATGTCTACTGTGAAGCTATTAAAAAAAAAGAGAGGGGTGCCTTTGTTATAAAAGTGTCTACTGTTTCCGCCATTGTGTCTTTTTCGTCTCAGAAAGAAATTGTTTACACTATCATGGTATTGAGAGATACAGGACTATAAAAGAGAAGAGGAAATTGTGAGGAAAGTTGAAATCGGAAAAATTTATGCGTGACAATTTTTTGGCACTGTATTATTATTTTTTTTTTAATAATTACATATTAAAACATATTAACGTAGAAATTATCATCGCTGTTCTAGAAATGATATAGCGCCGAATGAAAGAGAGTACGAATCAGCGAAGATAACGCCTGTGAGTAGGGCGTTAGAATATACTTCCAACGCACTGCCCCATCAAGTTTTAAACCCCGTGAAATAGTCGGGAGAAAGCCCTGGCCATCTTTTGGAACTTGGCTGATGGGCCGGTTCGAGAAAAAGTTGGTTTAGGCGGTAGTCGGTCCCTAGGTGAGATACCACCACTTCACGCTGTGCATTCCGCGATACCGTCGGGAGAAATTTTCGACTATGTTTCGGATGTATGGCTGATGGCCCGGATTTATGCGGAAATAACTCATGATGGTACTTTCTGAGATAGTTTTCCGGATGTAAACTAGTTTTGGACCGCCGGGGGGACTATGTCTGGGGGGACATCATACAAATATTCTGATAAATAACCGAACTTTAAAAAATTCGTCATGGCGTACTTGGGTTCGTCCTCGAAGCTCAGTCGACGTTCGGCTGATAACGGTATTTTGTAACATCAGCGATATCAGTTTCACCAATACGAATGTAAAGGCCGTCCACCAATATTTGCAAATAGCGAAACCTGATGTCCTTGCCCTAACCGAGAACCGAAATATCTTCGTTGCTCAGGATACAACTGGCATTCGGGATTCTGTTTTAAGGGTGGAGTCTGGATCTTCTCGCGGTCCAATCTGACTTGGCAAAGGATAGAGGAGTTGGAGCCCAGTAACTTGGACATCATGTGGTTGGTTGATGGTCGTGTTGAAGAGTTCTGTTAAATTTCTATGTTGTCTTTACCGCTCCCTGAATGACAATAGACTTGTAAAATTGTTCGAATATTTTTCAGGTGACGACGGCTGGATACAGACCGACCACGCGGTTTCTGAGGTTGTCGTCTTTGGCGATTTTAATGTACATAATTTCGATGAGGCTGGAGGGCTGGTTAAATGTTCGCTCTTAGCCGCAATTTGACTCAACTCGCGGAGGAAGCTACGCGAGTATCCGATGCCCGTGGTGATTATGCGAGCACCCTAGATCTGTTTTTAACACCCGAGCCGAGCATTTATACCGTGTAGGTTGTTTCGCCACTGGGAAACTCAGACCACTGCTTTGTATCGGTCGCCCAACCACTTGCGTTTCCAACGAATAACCGACTTAAGTTGCTTGACATGTATGGAGGTATGGGGCTGCTAACTGGGACGATCTGCGAGATTCCTTTGCATCCTTTCCGAGGTCAGAGGGGTGCTTTAGTGAATCCGATGTTAACGCATCTGCGGAATCGGTCACGGAGATTATACTTCTCGGGGTGGAGACATACATTCCGCACTCCATCAACCGAAATTCATCTGATAAACTTTGTTTTGAAAAGAAATGCGAATAGCTTACAGCGGAAAAAAAAACTTGTAAGCAATGTAAAACGCGAAAGAGATAGTCATTGAAAACGACACCTAGAGATTAGGATAAGGAATTCCTTTTTGTATTTTATATTACTATATTTTCTTTTGTTTAATTAGTTCTATGTTTAACTTTAAGGATGAATGAACAGGTTTTCGTGCCCGGGCTCTGCCTTCTGCGAAAATAATGTACTACCCCGCTGCTTGATAGTATGATATGTGAGAATGAAATGAGTGCTGATAGACTGTTTTCTGATTAAAAAATGCCTCATTGTACATTATTTGTATTATCTTTAATACGCCTGTTAATAAATAAAAAAAAAAAAAAAAATGGCGCATCAATCCAGCCGAGCACAACAGAACGAATTTTGTTAGAATCAGAAACGCATTTAACCAGGCGATTGATACCGCGAAAAGGCTTACAAAGACAGAGTGACCAATAAACTCATTGAGTGCTGAAGTGGTTCGCATCCCTTCTGGTCAATAGTAAGGGCTGTTAGCACTAACTTCGCTTCCTCTTCTTTTCCTCCGTTGGTGACGGGTAGCGGGACGTTAGTCACAAATTCAAAAGATAAAGCTAATGTGTTCGCGAAATTATTTTCCGCGAATTCAAACTTCGATGCCGGTATCTTGGAACCACCTGCGATCGCACCGGTACGGTATTCGATGTGGGAGGTGAGGTTTTCGCCCGCGTATTACTCAATGCATTCTACGTGAACTGGACTGTAAGAAGGCAACCGTCATTTTCATTTCATTTTTAAACATTTTTTTATTTTCTTTCTATATTCTTAGTTTCTAAATTAAAGGCTAGACAAAAAATGCTTAAATTCTAGCTTAAATATCTTATATAATAACTTACTGGTCCTTCGCAGACGCTCTAAGCTAAACATTACTTAATATTTGTATAATTTGCCTTCGGCGACAAAACTTTGTGGCAATACTTATAATTATTTGAAAGACAAAGAAAAATTTGAAAAACTTTGTCAATTTTTGTTTTTTGTTTTTTCTTAAAATTTAACTTACTTACTTACTTACCTTTTTTTTTTTTTTTTTTTTTTTAAAAATATTATGTAAAATCACTCAGCTTAACTTAACTTAAATCTTATACTACCCTAATTCTAGAAAAGCTAAGTCTATGTAAGCTAGCTGATGATAGTGTGATTCTATACCCACTTTGGTATCCAGGTCTTTATATGCCATTCAACCACCAGAACTGTTGACGCCGTCTAATACTATCGTCCCGGTCTCTGTGGGAGATAGCCCTACTGAAGCGCAGGAGCTCTTCTTCGGTGCGCGTTACTTCCCGGTCGTAGCACAATCGCCCGTCTACGGATGATCTACTTACATGATAGATCAGCGGAATTCCGGATCTATCCTGTATAAGCCCTTTCATGTCCAAATCAAGCAACGCCTCTGGTGGAACAAAACCGTTGCGACGCACGTTCTCATAGTACAGGGTATTTGGATAATAAGCCCCGAAAGAAGGCAACCGTCCCGGACGGAATATCAGCAATAGTCCTTAAGAACTGTGCTCCGGAACTATTGCAGATTTTTGGCAGACTCTTACGCTTATTTTATGACCGAGGACCTTTCCTTCTTGCTGGAAAATCGCTCGAGTTCAGCCAATCTCAAAGACGCGGAAAAAGTGTCTCTCACAAAATTACCGACCGATAGCATTACTGTCTATGTTCTCTATGGGGATGGAAAAAGTCACCAATGCCGAATTCATTAAGTATTTGGAATGCAACGGTCTTCTGAATGATCGTCAACATGGATTCCGTGGCAGGTAGTCCACGGGAGAGCTTGTGCCACTTATAACCGATATATGGACATCTGCGATTGAGCCAAAGGCGGTCGCATTGGATATCTCCAAGGCTTTTGACCGCGTCTGGCACGGGGTATTGCTGAGCAAACTTCGTTCATATGGACTTTCCCAGCAGTTTTGCGACTGGACGAAGAGCTTGTTGTGGACGGCGAGTGTTCGGATCGGTATTCTGTTAATGCGGGGGTGTCTCAAGGTTCTATTTTGGCTCTAACCTTGTTTTGGCTTCACATAAGTGATTTTTTGGAGTTAGCAGATAACCGAGGGTTCGGTTTTGCGGGTTGTAGTACGGTCGTTTTTCTATTTCTCAAGTGGTCTGCCGATTGGTGCATCAATGTGGCACCAGCTGAGATGTAACCAGAACGACTCTCTGAATCGGGATCTGGATATGGTCCAGCACTCGAGAAAGTCCAATCTCGTCGACTTCAATGCAAAGAAGTCCGAAGACACAGTACACAAAAGTCAGAAAGAAAAGTGGATCATCGGTTTCACAGCTGATGATGAATGACCAGGCCCTCGAATCTGGGGAAAGCTTGAAATTGCTCGGCGTCACGATCTGTGGGAATGTATTGTGGCATAAGAAATAAGAAATATTTTACTTCGGCTCAACTTCTTCTCCTGTACGAATCCCAAATTAGAGTCGCGCTCGAATATTTCTCTCATGATTGGAGCTCTGCTCCTAAACATACCCTCGACCTACTTGAGAGCATACAGCGAGCGATCCGGGACATGGCGCTGACGTCGGGACTACAGTCGCCCCCATATCGAAGGCCCGTGGCTGACCTCTGTCTGTTTTACAGATTCGGTTTATATGCGCTCCACAAGACAATGCGAGGGAACGCGCAAAATTGCCGTTCCAATCCCGGCGCCACGAACATCCCTGCATCAGAACTCGTTCCCTTACCGAGCGGGAAAGTTGTGGAATTCCCTACCTGCGAGAGTGTTTCCCGAGCATTGGAACGGCCAACTGTTCAAGAAGAACTGCAACAGTTATTTGGTGCCGTGTCGTAGCATTGGTTTCGCCTCCCGCGACAGAAGTTTGGCGGAAAGGTTATTTGGTGTGATTTAACTTTGGCGAATGTTTATTGGGTGTAATTCAGGTTGCCACTTTTAGCGGATGTTGCTTGTCCTTCGGTTGAAGGTCCTGGTTGCAGCGCTCCGCCGAACACTGCCAGCACACAAAGAATCTACCGAGCGAACAGCACAAATAAAACACACAGATCGTTTACGGATTTAATCTTTTCTTATTACATAAAACTAATTGTTTATAAATTGCACACTATGCTGGATTCGAATTAAATAAATGTCTCGACAATATTTAAAAAAAAAACGCAGCGAACCACATAAACGAAACACACGTTACTCCCTTAGATTACGTTACAAGAAATTATGATACATTACTAGGAACAATTAATCATTTGCTTTTTCGTATCTCCCTCTCCGTACGAATTGTCGTCCCGTTGACGATAGAAATCTGACTTAGACTATTTCTATCTCAATCTAAAATACCCTGATACAGATCGTATCTATATCTGCACAGAGAGATTTCCTATTCGCTCTACTAACAGAATTTCCGAATCTCTGTTGGCAGCATGTTATTAAGTCCCAGGGGTAATTTAGATTTCTGAAAAGGAGAAAGTCAATCGACGCATACATCCTTATCACCATCCGTGGTGGTGATCGAACTCATCTCCCAGGCTTTGTGTTTGCACGGCACATCTGGCGCGCAGACCAGAGATATTCAATGGTTGTTTGGACGTACTGTCCGTGGGTCTTGTTTGACTTTTGTCAATACACCCGAAATCCATTAGATCTTTCTAATGGTGTGAAATTCGAAAGGGACCGTGGTATCGTAATAGATCGTTTTGTAGGTTTTCACCTCATAAATTTTCCGAATTATCTCGTTGAGATAATTACGGTTGCCTACAATTTGGTAGCGGATAGGCGATATGCTTTATTGCATGAAGTTGCCGTTTCTTTTGTTTGCCGGTGGATTTGATGGTCTTTGTGGCAGACCACCCGCACGTGCATCCGTTGGTCGGCTAATTTACCGACGATAGCGATTCCTTGTAACATCGTGTAGATGTTCAGGAGTGCGGCGCATTTCAGTCTTTGGGAATAAGATGAATGGATCTTTTTACCTTTGTTTCACTTGTTGAGCTTGATATTGAAAGCTTTCGGACGTTCAGTTCCTTGCTTTTACGTGTCGGGCTCAACGTTGGCTAAATGTTTCAGCGCCCTAGCGGACTTAGTGGCACGCGTCTGTGGGCGCGTGTAACGTTTTCGGGGTAGGTATGTTCCTTGAAGGGTAGGAACCTTACCTGGGTGGAATTGTGCGTTAACGCTACAGAAGTGTTATAAAAAAGGGCTTCAAACTGGTTTCTAACCGAAACATCCTGTCCTGTTATAGAAAGTCTCATTCACATCGCTTAAATACTTAATTACCATAAAGACACTTGAACACAAAAGTGGTCTGCATTAGTCACAAACGAATAAACAATAATTGGCGAACTAAGGATGTCGTGGAAAAATTTACTATACTTTGCAGATAAGGTAATCCGCATTGCACATCCTAAATTTTCGCTACCGAGTTTACAGCGCCAAAAAAATAAAGACGCAAAAACAGATATTATATTGAGTCACCGATTTGCAGTTATTAATTGAGAATGGGAAATGCGTCACTAAATTGTTGACGAAGAGGAGTGAGTCGCTGAAGTGGGATTTTTTTTTTGTTCTTTTGTTACTTTATAAAATACACAAAAAGAGGAATTAGTTATTGCATACTGATCGCGTTTGATTTATTGTAAACGCAAGTAACCCGGATTGAAATTTTGTTTTTTGTTTTTTGATTTGGAGATGGATCACCCATACTATTTTTCCGCAATATGCGCGCCCTTTTTCTTGCCAACCTAGGCATTTTTAAAATTGTTAAAACCATACTAAGTGAAAGTGAGAAATTGCCATATGAGTTTTATTCTCAAATTCTAGAAGCATTGCTGGTACTCACAATCCGTGTCTAGGTGCCTCTTAATACATGTTTTTCAAAAACGAAAGAGATACTTTGAGTTTTTCAAATGACTAATAAACTTTTTTCATGAATCTCCCCAATCAGATGGGAACAAAGAACTTGATTCAACTCTCAACAATCCCCAAAACCATGGCGCACGATCAGTTTATCATTGGTAGTGATCCATGTCAGACTTTCCTCAACTCTTCACCGAAACTCTGTCCCACGAATCTACATCCCCCTTGCTCAACACACTCGAGGTCGACCGCATGTTTACTTGACGAGAAAAGGATGTTTTTTTTTTTGGATACCACGACTTCAGAGTGACAGCCGATGGATGTGGTGACATCACAAGTTTTTAACGTAAGAAACATGCTCCGATTCGGTTCCATCCGATTACCGTCCTACGTCCCACAAGAGGGGATACAGCGTGTAGAGCCTAATTTTTTGGTTGTCAATCGTTCAAAAAGAACATTTGGGGTCGTGATGTTGCCTTATAAATTCAAAAACTGCTCGAGGCCACTTGGAAGTCGTATTTATTTAACAAGACAGTTGAGCAGACGGTATTCCCATCGTCACATCTCAATGATGATGATCTAATTTGGTTCCCTGTCTTGTTCGGTTTGAATTTTTTTCTTTCGATACTTTACCCTCGTTCCATCGGTGGTTGAGTTCCATTTGCTCAATTCGTCACTCATTGGGTGTGAGAAGTACTTGAAAGTACGTACAGCAATAAATCCTTAAGCAGTCATGCATCAAAAAAAGATGACAAAGAGGCGAAATGAAAACAAAGACCGATTGCTGAGAATGGAATATAGGATGAAGTGTATTCATTAATCCTGATCGATGACCGTGAATCCTTTTCGTTGTTCCTTGGGTTGGTAGCGAAATGCGATATTGATTGGGGTAGAGATTTATCAAGAGTAAAGCCGAATACGGTCATCGATTTGTGGACCTAAAAGACGGAGATACCTAAGAGAGTTTGTGTAATAACTGCGAAACCATTCAGAAGTGTGTGAGCAAATCATAATTTTCATATTTAATGACTTCTTTTAATATGAAAATGTACGCGAACAAATTCGTATGTCTTTGTTTTTACACGACATTCACAGAGAGGCAAAGAAATTAGTTAAAAATATTATTCATTTTTGAAAAAGTTCAAGTTGTCAAACGTTACGCCCTCGGGTCAGAGAACGAAATGAAAAGGGATGCCAGCAAACGAAATGCTCGTGTCTAATAGTTTATACTTTTTGGAGCCTAAAAAATGATGTAAATCCTTGTGACATGTGGTAATACGATCAGAACAGTCCAACGTAAAGACAGAAAAATCAAGTGTCTTACCTCTGTTATGCGAAATAAAACAGCATTTTGTAAAACAACATTTTATACAATGCTATCCATAATAATGATACGTATTTATAAAAATGGGCGAGACCACAAGTGTATCTTCAGTGGACAGAATAAATGGTTACAAACCCAAATAACTGAAAAACCACATGAGGACATCGAAATGCGCACTTCTCCAGCACGCATCCCTACAAAACGTCATACCCACGTCACATGAATATTTCAAATACAAGTCGGAGAATTCAAAGAATTTTCAATCAATTCTAATTGCCGTTGAGTGCATCATACACACCAGCAAAACGGCGCGTGGGGTGATTATCCTGCAAGACCCCGAAACTTAAATGACTCGGATGTGAATATTTAATTAGATAGTTCGTTTTGTGATTAGAAGCTAAACAATAAATCAACGTAAATAGAGCGTAACTGCCGTGTATCGTACATTCGTACAATGTGATCATCATCGTTAGGGAGAGGAGATTTATGACGTTTCACTGAGGATATCTGAACTCAGATTACACCGACTAGTTGATGGGCAAAGTAAGATCAGGGTTCAAAAGGCGGTAAAGAGTGATACACGATTGGCAGAATGCATATCCATCTAATAGGTGCTAGTACAACACGGTGGGTACTATTCAATTTCCAATATAACACTTTTGCTGGCATTCTATTCTTGCCTAAATCCTCATATTAGATAATGGAAAAAAAGATAGATACATCTGTTGGGCAAACATCAGTTTTAAGTCAACACCATTGTCGCCGTAACCTAAACTTAACAATGCAAAAAAAATTGCAACATCAACATAGAGAAACGTCCTCGTCGGATTTGACTGACGATGTAGTGTACAAAAGATATATGTACAAAATAATAACGAAAATTAGTAAAATACAAGGAAAATATAAAAGTAATAAATTGTTTTAACTTAATTTCAACTGTTATAAAAAAGTAGCACGGAAAGGAAGATGATGCACGAATGCAATCCGTTGACGCAATGGCTGCCTACGTCTTGTGTGGATTTTTCACCATTTACATTTGTGGCGGTTCTTTAAAGCTTTCCCAAAGAACCATTCATTTCTTTAAATCAACCTGCTTTTCCCTCACTCCACAACACACCTTACGTACCTGCAATTTTGGGCAGCATAAGCTCTCAGCAGCATTTTTCATACCTGAAAAGATATCACTAGCATTCATAATTCCGGACTTTTCTGGTTCATACTCCATGAACCAGTTTACATGTCCTATCGGCTCGGCTTGTCAGCAATTAACGATAAACAAACGCTGGCCAGCGTATTGCGGACACAGATGCAACCGATATTCCCTTTTACCGTACCTAAATATACATTACCCCAATCCCGAGGTTCGCTACAGCTGCGACCAATTTTATCGGTTATCTACCGATCATGGGATTTGGGCAGGAATATGATTGACGTTAGACAATCATGCCCTAGATCACGCCTAATGATGCTCCGGCCTGTAAAACAAACAAACACATAGTAGCATCACTGTGTTTATGCTACTTACCAACCGCTGTCCATGGTCCCCCTGGGTGAGACGTACGCTTGCACATCTGCAAGTCAAATTCCTCACTATCATACCCATGTTCCATTTAATTAGATCAAACAAAAGCCACCATAGCCTTGGCCATAGGCGAACAAACCTTCGGTTTGCTTATCGCCACGGAAAAATCTATTGCCTGCAATGGCATAAGTCTGGGGCGATTATGTAAACAGCCGACGTTCCCATGTAGCATCGGCTAAATCACAAATAATGTGCATCGCATCGTATGACCCTCGAAATAGCGTTTCTGTTTATTTAGGACACAGAAACCTATTTCTTCCTTCGGTGAACTTTGCTATCACCATATCTCAATGATGGCTGCAGTTCATTACACCAGTCCATGTTTATTCAGGTGCAGTTTCGTCGTTGCCGATATGCAGGCTAAGGGGCATCGTACTTGTCCTATACGGACACATAGAGAATCATCCCATTCGATCCTTTTGCGATCGCCTATTGGCCGTCGCCAAGTTGAGCCTAGTCGCTCCTCCCACACCGATGTAATCCACCACCGTTGAATCTGACAGATATGGATTTCATCGGGGAGTCAGATTTTAGCCACCGAACGGACCAGAAGAACCGCAGAAGAGTCAGATTCGAGTCGCGCAAGCAGATACACGTTCCGGTAACGTGCTGGTGAAGTCGAGTTTCATCCCTAGTGATAAAGCCAAGTCATTCCGCCGAGGAGCTTATACAAGTTGGAGTGCACACAGTCAGTTTATCGGTGTTAAATAGTACCTTAGATTCCCTTTCAAATAGGTCGTATAAATTACGAATTCGTTTGCCTTCTTGGGGCTAGTGCCCAATAAATTAATAAATCAGTAAACGCGGAAACAAAACGTTAAATGAACATTAAGTAATATACTATAAATGTGGAAACAAGAAGTTAAGTGAACATTAAGTCAGTTATCCGTAATAGTGAAACTAAATGTATTATTGAGAGGTAACTTGTGTTAAATTCGAATAGGTAAAAGTAAATGTTAACAATAAAAGCAGAAAACACCACAGACACATCAAAGCGTTTTAATTGTTCTTGATTTCCTTGGTGCATACAGATCCTTCGGCCTTTTGTTAGACAGCGTCGACGAACTAAGTTGACTTCAATCGCAAGGACCACAGTCAATCGTAGTGCCTCAATTTTAAATGGGATTTAAGTGAATCCGTGTCGTGCCAGACACCCTACTTAAAATCCCAACACGTTACTAAACATAATGCACATGTAGAACTTACCTTTAGGTAGTATCCTTTAACAATTCTGTTTTTAGCTCATCAATTTGTGACAAAAGATCATGCTCCAATGGTTCGTTTCAGCCTCGGGAATAGAAAGGAGTTACAGAGGCCAGCTCTTGAAAAATATCGATTTCATTTTTTCCCAAAAAAAAAAAAAAAAAACAAAGAGCTGCAAGCAGTGAGATATAAACGCGTACGATGCTTACTTTCCAGCTAGTAAATACGGCGGCAATTTGATCAGTCAGTGACTTTTTGAAGTTCCAGCCCAGTATCTATAAATGCAACACTGCTCAAATGACATTTATAAACAGACTACTGTCAAAGTTTGAGCAAGCTGTGTCATTCAGTTTGTGTTTGGCAGCCATTGAAAGCAGACAACCTCGTGAATTTTAACGAAAATGGAAAAAAGTGAATTTCGTCTGCTGATTAAGCATAATCCAGCAAAATCCCTAAATTAAGCTACGAACTGCTATCCCATCCAGCATATTATTCAGATTTACCCAACTGCAACAATTTCCTGTTTCCAACCTGAAGAAATGGCTGGGCGATAACAGTCGAATTGCCTATTTTCGGGCCTTGGGGAAAAAAACGCAGGACCAAATGTATTGAACTAAAAGGAGATTATGTTGATAAGAAAACAAGATTATTTATTTGCCGAAAAAAATATCTCATTCAAAAAGTCACTGAGTTATCAAACTGCCCTTGTACAATATTTCCTAAAATATATGGCAAAGACTCATGATGCACTAACCAAATGAAATCGAAGAAATCACTTAGGAAGAGACTTTACATTTGATCGAACTTTCCAATTTTTGGTTCCACTTCACTCTTGATATTTTAAAATAAATTATTATATTTATTTATAAAGGGAAGGTTATCTTCAATAATTGTTGAAAAAACCGATTTTTTTCTTAATTTTTTTATAGCGGAATAACTCCCCAAAACCATTTTTGCGAAAATAATTTTATAAAAAAGTTACAGCATACGAGGTCAAATGAGATTGACAAATTTTCACCTCGAGGCGTCTTGATCAGTAGGCTCTCAAATGTATACTAACAGAGCAATCGACCTGAAAACGTATATACAATCTAATGAGACATACTACTATAGAACTTGATTTAGTAATTAGACCTGCTGGGGCTATCTGTAGGTCGGGCTGGAAAGTTTTCACTCCGCTCTCATATATCATTTTGAAACTTTAAACGTGTTTTTCTCGAACTCATGCTTTTCACATGCACTCCATGATATCTCAAAAACTAGCCGATGGATCGGCTTTTTTTTATTTTAAAGTAAATTGAATTTATTGGAATCTGAAAATAAATGTAGATGATTTTTACATAAATTTGTTTTTCTATTCAACGTTCAAGAGCAAAAAAAAAGCGAAATTGTACCTAAAGTTTGCATGTACGCCATTTTGTTTATTTTCGATAAATAGATTCAGACTCCGGTAAATATTATATAGTTTCTAAAAACTTTTCGTTGTATGATTACAGATCATGAAACAGTGCTACGATGGAGACCGATTGTCACACTGCGCCATCTATAAAATAGGCAATTTGTAATATTCGTCATTTAAAAAAAAAAAGTATGTATACCTAAATACTTAGTGAAGGTGTGTACACAATTTGGCAAGGACATTTGCTTTCATCTTTGAGAAAATATTTCAAGAAAAACACGTCATATTTCGGTCTGTAGATGACAACCTGTCCTTAAAATAAAAATAAAAATCACTATATTTTTATTTTTAATTATTCTTTCATTTTCAGCTTTTCTCTCTTCATTATCATTAAATATTATTTAAGCTTCTTCTTCAATTCTTTAATTTTATTTATTTTAAATCGATTCAAATTTTTCTCTACATGTTTTATCAAACTCAATGCGGGGTAAAGACAATGTAAAGCACTTTTTTTTTTTTAATTCATATTTCTTTCCAGGGAATTTCGTTATTCAGTAACTTCGGCGGGTTGGAAGCCAACACACAGGGCAAAATCTCTTATTGCTTTCAATCGGGCGAAGGCCAGTCCGATCCTTGTCCCTGTTCAATCTAAGTTGACATGCAGTCTCCACGTGACAACCCTGGATAGCTACTTTGGCACCCGCCAAGTAGTGAACCAATGCGTGCAGCCACATCCTGACAAAGGTTGGCGCGGAGCTAATAACCCTGTCCGTAAAACAAATTATTATGGCAAATTTAACAAGGCTCGCATATGGACCGGATACACGACGACGAGCACGGAACTAAAATGGCTAAACGATTTAAGAATTTTCATATGGATCGTCCGCTCACTATACAGAGCTCGAGTTGCACAGCAGCTAGCCGATGCCCTGTCCGAATATAAGGCCGACATAACAGTATTGCAAGAAATAAGATGGACGGGGAGTGGTGTTATTCAAAGAAACGAGTATGACATTTATTACAGCTGTCATGCAAAACACCATGTGCTCGGGGTGGGCTTTCTGGTCAGTCAAAAACTGAAGCCTGCGATCATCTGCTTTAATACAATAAACGAAAGGCTATGCACTCTTCGCGTGGAAGTCAAGTTTAAGAACATAAACCTCATAAACGTTCACGGACCTACAGAGGAGTACCCAGACGACGACAAAGAAGAATACTACGAGAACGTGGACCGGGCCCTCAATGCCTGCCCAAGATACGATGTGAAAATCGTTCTTGGTGATTTGAATGCAAAAATAGGTCGGGAGCTGGCTTACAGGTACTACGCAGGTTCCCATAGTTTGCATAAGAACACTAATGACAATGAACTACGAGTCATCGAACCGGCAGCATTAAAAAACTTGGTCGTTGCAAGTACCAGGTTTCCGCGTAAAGATATCCACGTAGCCACCTGGGTATCACCTGATGGAGCCACTCGCAACCAAATTGACCACGTGTTGATAGATCGCCACCACTCCTCGAGCCAGATTACGGTGCGAACGTACCGAGGTGCCAACGTCGATTCGGATCACTATCTTGTTGGTACGGTTTCCGAGAGCGGATTGCTTTACGGAGACGTATTGCATCCGCCGATCAGGTTCGAATCAACACGGCTACCTTACGCAATGAGAATACCAGTGACACCTTTGGTCATGAAAACCTTGGTCATGCGTTAAGACTCGCCCTCGAAGAGCTTGACGGAGGGAGAGTAAGTTCCTGCTGCCAGAATGCCGGGCGTAGAAGGAAAATTGACACGCCTTAAGAATACTGTCATTAGTACTGCCAACTCCATCTTAGGCAATAGTCGTAGAGATCGGAGCGACTGGTTTGATGATGAGTGAAAACTAGCGACTGAACGTAAGAATGCTGCATACCGGGCAATGCAGCAGTCTCATAGGACGTGGATAGGCGAGGAGAAATAAAAAGAGCTCAGAAGATATGAAAAAGACTTCACAGACGAAAGAAAAGTGCCTGGGAAAAAAACCTTGTCTATGAAATAGAGAAAAATAGAGAGGGAAGTCCGCACCAGGCGCGGAAGTTGTACCAAATAATCCACAGTATGACGCGGTACACACCACGCTGCACTTACTGCAAGGATAAAGAAGGTAATCGGATCACTAATCCTGGTGTTGGAGAGCGAAATCCGTGACTCTGGCGTCACAACTAGAGGGACTATTATCACCAACTCCAGCCAGATACCTGCCTACGCAGATGACATCGACATCATCGGTAGAACCGAAACAGTTTTACATGACTCCTTTACCCAGATCGAGCAGGCTGCACAAAGACTGGGACTGCACATTAATAAGGGGAAACCTAAATACATGGTAGAAACTTCTGCGAAGAGAAGACCTAACGTTGGACAAACTATCAGGGTAGTGGAGCACGAATTTGAAGTAGTTAAATCCTTTAACTGCCTTGGGTCAATAGTATTAGCCGATAACAATATGGAAGAAGAAAAACGCGAACGGCTGGTCAAATCCAACAAAGTCTACTATGGTCTATAAAGGCTTTTTAAATCCCGCAATTTATCCAGAACATCCAAGCTGCTACGGGATACCTAGCTCAAATGAGCGAAGAGGAGCCTGCCGGGCAAGTCCTTTATGGCAGGATGTATGCAAGGAGGCGGCGCAGCAGACCTTGTCCGCGATGGAGGGATGGCGTAGAATTAAACGCCCAGACCCTGGTGGAGAGATTTGCTAAATAATTTCGTAAATACTACGTGTTCTAACGTTCGTTGTTAACTTATTTCCGTAATTACTAAGTGACTTTAACGGGACGTTGATTTTGGTCGAGTTTCAACAGTTTAAAGGGGTATTCTGGTCTAGACGCACGAATTTAACGGAATTTTTGAAGTGCTGTAAAAAGAAGCAATCGATATTTTTACTATTCATCTTTTTATAGGATGTTTATTAATATTACAAGAATACAGTAAAAGAAATGAAAGTAAAAAATTCAAAATTCAAAAAGTTAGCAGCTGATGAAGTGGGTGATCTCAGAAAGTTGGCACGCGACCATACCCACGATTCAACCCTCCTAGCAATCTGAAAAAAAAAAGATTATTAACTTACAGAAATGCCTCTATCGTTGAAACTAAGAAAAGTTGAAAACAAATTTTTTTTTACAAAATGGCGACTGCTTGAAAAAAAAATTATTTTTGTGCCACTGTTTTTTAGATTTTCGAATTTTAAAAAAATAGTTAACATTGAAATTTGGGTATGAGGATAGTGCATGCAATAGAAAACCCTATAAGGAAGACATATACTAAATTTGAAGTAAATCGGTTCAGTAGAACCTGAAAAATCGTGGGTATTGTTTTAAAAGAGACAGTTTCGAGGAAAACGCGTTTAAAAATTTCAAGGTATAGTAGCTTCAAGTGACATAATATTTCTAAAGCAGCTGTAACTTCGCCAAGTATTGGAATTTTAAAATTTCCTTTGGACAGCATATTCTTAAAAGTATAAACTATAAGAAAATATAAAAAGAAAAAAAAAGTTTCAAATTCTAGACCAGAATATCCTTAAACGATTTCTCTTGCAATATGTTTCATCCCCAAAAAATGCGAACAAATTGCTTAGCCTTCTGACATGCCAACATCAATAGCAACTTCGTTGATAGTGAATCTTGGGTTTTTTTGATCCGTTTTCTTTTATCCACGTTGTCATAAATTGTAGATATGCTAGGAAGGCCAGTGCGGTCGTCGTCATTAAGGTGTTCTCAGCCCTCTTTGAAATATTTATATCACCCGTAAACTCATGTCATATTCGTAGTAAAATTGTCAAAAGTAATAGTCAAAACCTCGGATACATCAAGGTAAATTTAATACAAACCCTTAGTTCCATCTTTTTTTTAAAGGAAATATCACACCAAAACACGGATGAACTTCTGACTATCAAAACTTAACTACCAGTTGAAAGTGGTGCAAATGTCAGGAACATGTATACGAACAAGATGGGCCACGGATGGTTTTAAGTATTTTCCTCAATATATTGAAAATTGGGAAAAAGTTTAGGTATGTCGCTTTTTCTATGAAAATGTATTTTTAACCCTTATGTCAATGACCGGATACCCGGGTCGCAATTTCACGATTGCTCGGCCTAGTAGACGAATTTCGGCCCCATGTCTTAGATCATCTCAACTCAAACGTTTCTGAATGATAATTACGAAATTTCAATAAAAAAAATTTTTTTTTTTACTTTCAAGTTGACATTTTAAAAAATTGTATTCTGAGTACCACGACCGGGTACCCGGGTACCCCATTTAAAAATTGAGAATGTTGAAGAATGGTGCAAAATTGAATGTTAAATAGTTAATTAATAATTAGTTATTGATAATTAACTATTTAAATAACTAATAATTAATGAAAAACAATGTGAGCTGTGAGTGTTTCGGTCGAGCGATGGGGACCAGCTCTTTGTCTCACAATATTGTGACGGAGAGTTTAAGTTGTGTTAGGAGGTGTTTTTTGCCATACAGTTTTATCTTTCGCGACAAACGTACGTCCAATTGAATCTAGAAAAAAGAATAAAAATAATAAGAACGGGTTGTGCTTGAAAAATTAATAAATAAAACGAAGAGAATTATTTTTACCTGCAGTTGAAACTGCGTCGACATCTCCGTTCGTATTATTGTCATCTTCGCTTTCAGAATCGTCAATGGCTGCTTCAGTTGTATCATTTTCGTCCGCGCAATATTATTCGTTATCAGATACCTCGTTTTCATTTCGCTCGTCAGGAATCCAATCATCGTCATCACTATCAGAAAGGTTTATGCTCTCGTCGTCAGATTCACCACACACGCTTTTGAAGTAGGCATCTCGTTGTGCATTACATAATCTAAAAACAAAAATACAACAACAAAATTATTTAATATTAACAATATTAATTTTAATATTATTACCTGTTGAATTGAGCACGTGTCAACAAAGTCGTCATTTTGAAGATGCTCAGATGCACAAAGGACGCTGACTGAACCACGCTTTCTCTAATGCCGGATGCGAATGGTTTCACCATAAACTCGCAAGGTATAAATGGAAAGTTGACCGAACAAGTTATTCGTCAACCGAATACTCGAGATCCCTCTAGCAGGTATAACTGAATTTGTTACACACCTGCCGATCCTGACCTTGCTCTGCGTCGATTTCAATAGGCCTTTTGTAGCCGCAGATAGTCAAAATTCTTTATATTTATAAAGAATAATTATATAAAATACATAAAATATTCACAATATATTTGTTTCTGATAAACAAATTAAAATCTATTGCAAAATATTTGTTTTAACATTGTTAAAGCAATGTTTCTATATGTGGGTGCCCGGGTACCCGGTCATTGACTACTGTCGGTAAAGTTGGTCATTGACATAAGGGTTAAACAGAACAGTATAACATGACTTCATCGTTAAGATTAAATATGCTTACCATGTATTACATTTTATTACCAATTTTATAATATTAAATATTTGTATCCTAAAAATGACTATATTTTGTAATAATGAATTGTATATACTCTTTATTAAAGCAAAAAATAAAACAACATTACAAACGATGTAAACATTCCATGAAAGCACTGAAAGAGGAAATTCATTGAACTCGCAAGCGATTTAACGCACTCGTTGGAAAGGCTATAAATTAGGACCTCCCCTAGGGTCATCGGTTAAAACCCAGTTAACTGTTAAAAGTCTTCGCAAGACTATAAATTTTCATAATTCATCGAACGCGCCACACTTCTCGCAAAACAAACGTACGCCCTGGGTTCTCTAACCTGCTGAAATATGTCCTGCAGCACGTGTCGTTCCCATATCATGGGGTGATAACGTGCAACTAAAAGGTGAAACGTACTTCAGGGATATCCTTACGATTTGTTTTCATTGGCGAGTACAATACGTATGCGTTGCTTTCTGTTACTGTTGTTAATTAATTATACGAAGGGTGTAGGATTGTCGAAGTGCTTGAGGAGCTGGTGGTGGTTAGAAATTTGACACTTTCATTAAAAAATTATGAAACGACATAAACTTTTAGTGGTCACGTGCCAAAGTGACATGAATTACTGGTGATATCGTCTACTGATTGGGGAATCATTCTGCTTCGTTGTAAGTCAATAAATATATTGACGCTAGTAATTTTTAGTTCCTAATTATAATAAGTAGATGATTTGAATGGTCTTTACAGTACGAGAAAAAATTGGATTGAAGAACCTGATTTGTTTTGAATAGCAATTTGAATAGATGTTATGCGATTTGAACTTCTTGTTAGTGAGATAAAAGCAAAAACACTAAAGAATGTTACATTAGTTTAAAAATTATCATTCTAATGTCATCCTAGACGAGTAGGGCTTACGAATATACTCATAGGCAGGCCAACTTAAACGTAAAAGGCAGCTGCAACTAAATGGGCTCATCGCATGAAATACTACCACTTTGAGCTATAAGGTCCGCGAAATACTCAGGAAAAATCCTTAGCAATTTCCTGGAACTTGACAGATGAATTGGTCAAGAAGGTTGGAAGAAATTGTAGGTCGGTCCCTACTCCGACATTCTGGTGAGATACCACATTGCAGACACCGCGATGTGATTGGACGAAATCTTCGACTAAGTTCTGGACCTAGATGGACTGAAGTCGGCAAAATTTCATTATAGGGACCCTTTTAAATAAAAAAGTCCGCAGGTAAACTAGGCCGTGTACTTATACACTACTTCCTTATTTGGATTACTAGTTGGTAGGGTAGCGGAGGCGGGGGACCCAGGAATCGAATGCATCCTAATGCTAAATAGCTAGCGTCCACGGAACCGAGTCCACTCCTGAAACGAGTATCGCCATTTAGTAATATCAGAAGATTTGGTTTCACTGTTACGAATGCTAAAGCTTTTCACAAATATTTAAAAACAGCATAGCCGCATCCTGGAGTATCACAAGGTTCCATATTAATACCGAACCTGTCCCTACTACTGTAGCGGTTTCATGTAGCGCCACTGCCCCGTCGCACCTATTGTGAGGTAATGCCCCAAAAGGAGACAATAACCAGCGTAACGGGCATTGTCTGAACTCATTAAATACACACCAGGGGCACCTAGCAGCATGAATTTCACGCCATCGACATGGCAACGAAACATGCAGAAATCTGGCTTTTGGCATTACGTCGTATTTCCTTTCGAACAAGAATAAAAATCTCACGACAACAATGAATCGCTTGTCTGTGCGTTGCATAACATTAAGTCTCGATAGAGATCTCACAGTTTGCAACGCACACCAAGGAACGGCATTCGGCGCCAAAAGACAACGAAAGCACCCCAACCATTGGGTTCCCACTACAATATGCCATCTGCTCGAGTGGAAGAAACGGTCGCATCTGTAACCGACCGAGCAAAGCGAGATACATCGCACACCCCTACCTGCGGTTCGATACCATGGCACACGGGCAAGCTGCGTCCGCTTACCATGGTGTACAACGTGTATCTCGGTAGCAGGATTAACTACATACAATGTAGGAACAAAGCTTGACTACTCGATGAAGTAGACCAAAGCAACACCACCTGCACTAAGTTACCCTACGAACGATATGCGATCGGCGGTGATGCTGTGTGCGGTCGACGATCGCATGGATACACATCATCCACTTACTCCATATGGCCTGGTTGCAACCCTTTCCAGCAATAGGTTCAAAATAATAAAAAATAAAGTAAACACCCTAGGGCAGGGTGATCTGCTAAAAATTGCAGACGACGCAGTTGAGTGCCAGGGTATCTTGTCTTCCTTTTTTGTTTTTGCATGTACGTATAAACGATGGTGTGAGAGTTTCCGGTGTCCGTGGTGTGGGGCCATGGATTTCGTTGGACGAAATTTCGAATCAGGTAAGCAGTCTGAAATAGTTTGTGATCGAACCCGATAGGAGCGATTTAATTCAACGTACCCCGAATTGAACTAATGTGAAATCTCGTTTTGGAAACTTTAAAACTTTAGTTAACGATTTAATTCAACGTACCCCGAATTGAACTAAGTGTGTTAATACAACGAATTAACTAAGTTGGAGTATTATTTAATAAACTTAAGCTAGTGTGTTAATACAACGAATTAACTAAGTTGGAGTCTTATTTAATAAATTCAAGCTAGTGTGTTAATACAACGAATTAACTAAGTTGGAGCCTTATGTAATAAAGTTACTGATTAATAATAGTATAAGTAATTAGAAAGAAGTGTACACAACTAAATTAAAAGTCATAAATAAATAAACTAATAGCTGGTGAGAGGTGTGTTTTTGTCAACAACCCGAGGAAGGATAGAAGATAAAGACACAACATTAATAAATAACCACATTGGTGACACACCGACGTGTCACGTAACACGTAACGCTACGTTCAATATCACGCCCAGCGACGAGTTACCACAACGCAACCTTCTATACCAGAAACAGGTGACACACGAAAAGTTACGAACCGAAAGACAATTAAAAGATACTCGGTACCCCAAAGCCGTTCTAACCACACCACAGCCGTTATAACTTCAACGGCCAGGAGCTGCCGTATCAACAACACCACAACAGGCCACAAAAGATCCAGTAAACCAGGAATAATCGCAAGTTTTCTTTTTTTTAAATATTTTTCTTTGTTCCATTTTCATAATACTTAATTTTTTTTTTTATTATTTCTCGGTGATCTCCTTCTGAGCCGCCAAACATAGAAGTTAAATATCGTTTTTGTAAATAAAAAAAAAGAAATGAAAATAGGATTAAATTGCATATCATAAACTCGAAATAATCTAAGTTGCCAAATCAAAATATAATTAGTAGTCTTTCGATAAGACGTCAGCAACAATTGTTCTCTATTCAGAAAAACCAGACTAATGCGTAAGATAGAAACACGTGTAAACATTTAAATTGTCACCAGTAGTAAATAAGTGTACTAATCTTCTAGTGGAATTAGATTCGAATTTACATCATAAGAGGAAACAGAACATTTTTTTTTTTTCTTTTTAATGTTTTCAAATCAGGTCTATTTAAAAAAAAAAAAAACAATGAATTCACATTCGGGATATACACTCCTATAATTTTGTTAGGATTGGATGCAGTCATATTATTGATTTACGGAAATTAAAATCACATATATCGACACGTAACACGAAATTAACACGCACGTTGTTGAAACATATATTTCCATAATTTTTCCTTCGCGAGTTTCTCCATACCCAGTTTTCTTATTGTTTGCTTAATACGTGGCTTAACAGACATACTTCTAGGTCCCTTCTAGACATCAGTACGCCAACATTTTTGGCTAATATTCCGCGACATTCAAAAGCACCCGACATTTGCAGTAGACCCTGCCGGCACGTTCAGACTCAGTTATCGCGATCTATTGGCATATGTACCCGCCCTACCCTAGTCCACTCGACACATTTTTCTTGGCGGCGACAATAGTTCCTGCCGTCCTGCGCAGCAGGTTAAGGCTCTTCACCTGCCTTTTTTTTCTTCTCGCCGCGCACCCAATATTTCGCGTTCGGGCACCGCGTCTCTGCCAAAAGAGGATTATGGCCCAATCAACAAGGGCAAAGGCGGCTCGGCTGGAGCCACCTCGACCGCGCGCGGCGTCGCCCGCGTTCGAGGATGCATCCGACGCTGAACACCCTCCACGCCCCAACAACCGTGACTTGCGTTTACCTCCCTTCGATGAGGAGGACGCCGAGCTGTGGTTCGCCATGGCGGAGCGCATTTTCAGGGCCACTGGCCTACACGACGAGGAGCTCCGTGCGGTCGAAGTAATCCGCGTGCTGAATCGCGCACAGAGGACTCATGTTGCACACATAATCAGGTCACCAGATCCAAACCCGTACAGCAGCATGAGAGAAGCCCTCCTTAGCGCTGACAATGAACCCGAAAGTAGACGCCACCAGCGCTTGGCGGCTGAAACGAATTTTACTGGGATGAAGCCTTCACATTTGCTGAGACATCTGCGCGCGATAGCGGGAACCGGGATCTCCGACGACGTCATCAGACCCCATTTTATAAGGTGTCTTCCCCAGTACGCCCGTTCCACCTTGATAGCCCAGGCCAACTAGAGCTTGGGCTGGCTAGCGAAAATCGCAGACGCGATTATGGAGAGCGCGGACCGAGTCTCCTACCTTCCAGATGGCAACCGTGAATCACCACGGCGTACCGTTTACACAGCACCAATACGTTCCCCAACCAGCGCCACGTACCGTATTTAATTCCTTGCGGGACGTCGCGGTAGAAGCGCCGCAATCTTCGGTGCCTGCACGCGACCTATTGCAAACGCGCCCTCAACAAGCAGGACCGTCGCGTTTCGAGGCGAACCTCCAGCGTGAGATCAACCAGTTGCGCGCGGAGGTGCGAAATGCCACCCGCGCGGTACTTAACAGACCAACTTATCAACCACCACAAGCACAAAATCCGCAGCGCCGGATCGACCCTCCTGGAGGCACATCGACCACACGCGGAAACGCACCGACGCCTGGACGGGATAATACCAACAGAGCCCTGACCCACGCGTGGTGCGTGTACCGCCGACGCTTCGAAGCAAAGGCTCGGAAGTGTAAACAGCCGCGTGGTTGGAAGCGAATAGCCCCAGTTCAGGCCCCAGCGTTAAACTAGAGCGGCCGAGCATAACACAGGCGCGAACGGTCGGCGTGTCCTATATAAGACGCTTGACGATTAGAGACCCACAGTTGAACATCAGCTTTACCGTTGACACGGGCGCTGACGTCTCCGTCCTGCCCAGGTCGTACGCCCCGTATAACAAGGTGCCCGGTCGACTGCGACTGCTGGCGGCGAACAATACTAACATAGCCACGTACGGGCGGAGATATTACAAGTTAAATTTAGGGTCACAACGCGCCATCGGCTGGCACTTTGTAGTGGCCGATGTCAGTGAACCATTAATAGGTTCAGACCTGTTGGCACACCATAACTCACTAGTGGATTCCGCAAACAACAGGTTAATGGCTAATCATACCTGCAGGCAGCCGCCTAGGGGAAGACCCACGGATACCTGCAGGGACAGACGCGACCCTGGACTCAATCCCAGCCTTATTGGAGGAATTTAAAAAGTCAACAGTTCCTCTTCCCAACCAGAAGCACATCGAGTCAGGGGTCTATCACCATATAGAGACGCGCGGCCCCCCAGTCAGTCAACGCCCACGCCGCCTGGCACCAGACAATAACATGCTCCAAAGGGGTATCTGCCAACCTTCAGTCAGCCCGTGGGCTAGCCCGCTGCACTTAGTTAAGAAACGCAACGGGGAGTAGCGCCCATGTGGAGACTACAGACTGCTGAACGCGGTCACAATCCCTGACAGGTACCCAATAGCCCATCTGTACGATTTTTCGTACAAGCTGCGCGGATGCACCGTTTTCACGACCCTGGTTCTTACCAGGGCCTACCACCAAATTCCGGTGGCACACGAGGACATCCCTAAGACTGCAGTCATTACTCCCTTTGGGCTCTATGAGTTCAAGGTAATGACTTTTGGCCTCAGGAACGCAGCGCAGACCTTCCAAAGGTACATCGATTCAGCGCTGCGCGGGTTGGACTGTTGCTATGCGTATATAGACGATACCCTAGTAGCTTCCCGAAACCGTACGGAGCACCACCAACACCTGAGACAGGTTCTTGAACGCCTCCGTCGTTTCGGACTTGTGATAAACCCTGACAAATGCCACTTCGCCAAGGAGCAGGTGACCTATTTGGGTTATCACATAACCGAGCAAGGTATACGACCTCTGCCAGAAAGGGTAGAGGCACTCAACCAGTTTCCCCGTCCCTCCAACGTCCGCGAGTTACGACGTTTCCTGGGCATGCTTAATTTTTATCGGCCAACCTTGCGAAACGCCGCACATGTCCAGGCCCCGCTAAACGAGTATTTAAAGGGGGCAAAAAAGAATGACAAACGCCCAATTGCCTGGACGGAAGCTGCAGATAACGCATTCCGTCAGGCTAAGACACAACTCGCAAACGCGGCACTATTGCGCTACCCGGTAGAGGGTGCTCCGTTAGCCATCCAATGCGATGCGTCGGACACAGCGATAGGGGCCGTATTGGAGCAGGAAAGTAATGGAAATTGGGAACCGCTCGGTTTCTTCTCGCGGAAGCTCAGTACAACCGAGCGGAGATACAGCACGTATGATCGTGAGCTGCCGGCCATTTATAGTGCCGTTAAGTATTTTCGCCATATGGTGGAGGGCCGCGCGGTGGTAATAAGAACGGACCATAAGCCTTTAAGCTACGCCTTCCGGAAGAAATCCGGAAATGCATCTCCACGTCAGGAGCGGCAGCTCGACCTAATAGGCCAATACGCCACCGAGATTAGGCACGTTCCCGGCGATCAGAATATTATAGCGGACGCCTTGTCTCGAGTGGACACAATACAGCTACGCGCCGCCATCGTGGACGCGGACCTGGTCCAGGCCCAGAAGCACGACAACCAACTTGAAGCTCTGTTAAAAGCGGACACCGCACATCGGCTGCGAGAGTTGCCGTTGGGTCACTCGGCGGGCGCGATCTGGTGCGATGTCTCCACGGGAACGGTCAGACCGTATAATCCTAATAAGCTGCGAAGAAGAGTATACGAAACCTTCCACGATCCAGCTCACCCCAGCGGTCGTGCAACCGCCACGGCCATTCGACGTAAGTTCCTATCGCCACACATGAACGAGGACGTCACAAGTTGGGCTCGTGCGTGCCTCAAATGCCAGCGTTGTAAAGTGGGACGTCACAACGTACTGGAGCCGGCATAGTTGAAGCTCCCTTAGGCACGTTTCGCACACGTTCATATAGACATCGTGGGACCATTGACGCCCTCGAGGGGTTTTTCCTACGTCCTGACAATGATTGACCGCTTCACGAGATGGCCGGAAGCGACGCCGCTGCGAGTGGTTACAGCCGAAAGCGCCGTCAGAGCGTTTTATTCAACATGGGTTACACGCTTTGGCGTACCGACAACACTAACATCGGATCGAGGCTACGTTTTCAGACAGCTCACAGACTTGCTGGGCTGTCGGAGGGATCGTACGACCGCATACCACTGTGGCGAACGTACAAATTCCCCACAGGAAAAGTCCAGACCAACTTGAGGTAACGCACTTACCGGGACAACATCACGCCCACAGACGCGGTCTCAAGCCCAGCGGGGGCCGCCAGTAACCCAACGTTGAGTCGACACCAGAAGGCAAGGAACTTAACGGCCCCAAAGCCTCTAATACCGAGCTAAACGCTCCATACCTAAAACCTACGACCTGAAACAAGGAGAAACATCCATGCATCCTTCGACGTGTGCAATCGCAAGCTGAGTGAGGGCCAGCACCACAAGTCGGCAACCCTGAACATCTGCACGGGATGCAGGGAATTGTAATCAAAACAATTAACCGACCAACGGACGTGGTGCGGTTGATCTAAACATTAGATCACCCAAATAGTCACCGCAAACAAGGAGCGCATTCCTTAGCCTCGTAAACACCCAGATGGCGCGAAAAACCAAGCACCACGTAACTCCAAACAATACTTTGTTTGGAGTTTTACGAAGGCCAGCTGCAATAAATAAATACGGCACAGCATTGCGCCGTTGCCACTGTCCGCCAAGCAGAAATGCATCAGCGGAATGTTTGTTTTTCACACCATGTGAAAAACTCTCTTGGATTCCAAATCCAATAGATACCAGCGGACTAGACGTCCAGGCGATCGTCAACACCAGATGGTCGACCTAACCAAGCAGCGTGGGAATAGAATCCACCGTCAACAACGACGGTGAAGCTTCCATATGTATGCGTGAGAATTTTCGCCTTACAGGAAATTGTGTCTGCACAACTGCAGATACAAAACACACAGTTACTGAAAAAACGGTATTCGATAGGTTGCAAGACAGTGAGTTTTGATATCGAGCATCGGCCTAGAAGAGTCCTGTCACAGAGAACTCGACGAGGAGGTCGGTCCGCGCCGCGCATTACGATTGATAAAGTTGTTCTGATTGTCGTGAATATAGTCGCAAGTTTAGTTTCACAACGGAGGTAAATATCGAACGATACAAATATAGTGCTAGCGAACATAAGTGAAGTAGTTAACGATACGAATCTAGTGCTAAGGAGCATAATTGATATAGATATTGGACGATACCGATATAACAAACTTAATTGAAATAGTGAACGACAAATAGAGTGCTAACGAGCATAATTGATATAGATATTGGACGATACCGATATAAAAAACTTAATCGAAATATTGAACGACAAATAGAGTGCTAACGAACATAATTGATATGAATATCTAACGATACAAATACTGTTAAGGAACATTAATTGAAATATTGAATCGGTGCAACCATAGGGCTAAAGAGCACAACCAAAATTATCAAAACTGTCTTAGTCGATTAAGTGATACGAAAGAAACATACGATGGAATAAAAAGAACATAAACAATAAATAGCAGAAACTGTGTTTTGATTGGTGGTCTACTGTCTCCGTGTTCTGGTTTGTCCAATTTCCTCTGTGGTGAACGGTGTTCGGCGGAACACTCCAACAGTCGACTCTACAAAATCCGCCAAAGTGAATTAAAACGCCAAACCACCCTTCATCCAACAGTATGATAGAGCGCTGGCACAGGTCATTGAAAGCCTCCCTAATGTGTCACAACGACACGCAGTGGTTCGACGCCCTCCCCACTGTCCTCCTTGGTTTGAGGACAAGTATAAAGGAGGATTTGGGCGCGTCCGCTGCCGAACTGACATATGGCACCAGCCTCGTGTTGCCCGGCGAACTGTTCGTGGACGGCGAGGCAACCTCGGATCCATTAAAAAGCGTGGACTACTTGCGGGAATTGATGCGCAACACAAGGCCCAAACCGCTGGCCAGACACGGCACGAGAAGAGTTTTCGTCCACCCTGCGTTGCATAGTAGCACGCATGTTTTCGTTAGGGTGGACAAAGTGAAGAAGCCACTCGATCCGCCATATGAGGGCCCGTTCAGGATTCTGAAGAGGATCAGCGAACGGGTGTACGAGTTGGATATTCGAGGGAAATCTGTTACCATTAGTGTAGAGAGATTAAAACCATGTTTGATGGAAGAGAGCAGCACAGAGGCCGCCGCTCGCACCACCCCGGCAACAGCACATCAGGTGGTGACTTCGGCGAGGACCTCGACCAAATACGACGGCCCCCTTACGCGAAGCCGCCTCTCGAGCGCAGCCGCAGGGCGCGACCCCAAACAGGCCGAGTTAAACGTATACGGCTAGCAAGACCGCCACCCACAACCTGGCACATTGGAGAACCAATGCCAGAGACCCCTAAGATACCTCCTGACACTTTGGGGAGCCCATGTCAGCGAACCACAGGGGACCCGGAAATGAAAATACCACCAGTCAACCCAATAATGACCAAACACTACTTGCGCCAATTTTTCAGCGTGCATAGTGCATGGTTAAGTTGCGTCGTAACCTTTTGGTTTATTTTCCTTTTCCGCGCACATCGCCATCGAGGCGATCCGTGCCCAGCTTTTGTACCGTGACTACGTCACTGGTGGGGCGGGGGGGGGGGTGCTGTACCGGTTTCTTGTAGCGCCACTGCCCCGTCGCACCTATTGTGGGGTAATACCCCAAAAGGAGACAATAACCAGCGTAACGGGCATTGTCTGAACTCATTAAATACACACCAGGGGCACCTAGCAGCATGAATTTCACGCCATCGACATGGCAACGAAACATGCAGAAATCTGGCTTTTGGCATTACGTCGTATTTCCTTTCGAACAAGAATAAAAATCTCACGACAACAATGAATCGCTTGTCTGTGCGTTGCATAACATTAAGTCTCGATAGAGATCTCACAGTTTGCAACGCACACCAAGGAATGGTGTGGGGCTTTTCAGGGCCCGAAGAGCCATGCATCGCTCGATCCCCACTTTTCCAGGCGAACGACTTACCTCTTGGTCGAACTTCAGCAAGGTTGCGTAACCTTGCTACGGCATTTACCCCCAGCCAAATCGCTGGAATTAATACGGTTACCCAATCGGATAACTGTTTCGAATATCCGTTAGGCAGCTTACCTATTCTGTGGGGGGTTTTCCTTCCAAACCCCTTTTTCTCCAACACCACCCCCGAAAGACATTAAGTCCACGGCAAAGCTTATCACCTTGCCGTGGCATCAAAAACCAACCCTCGGGCAGGCATTAATTCTTAAAAGACATTAAGTCCACGGCAAAGCTTATCACCTTGCCGTGGCATCGAAAACTCACCCTCGGGCAGGCATTAATTCCTAAAAAAACATTAAATCCACGGCAAAGCTTATCACCTTGCCGTGGCATCGAAAATCCACCCCCGGGCATACATTATTTCCTAAAAAAAAGCATAAGTCCACGGCAAAATCATCACATTGCCGTGGCATTTGAAATCCTATCTTTAGGCATACATTCTGCCAGGGCAGCTTGTTTCCATAGCCTTATGCTATGGAAACAACATCAACAAGGAGTTCCTTGTTGACTCGTTTTATTTGTTTGCCCTTGGCACTTCTTGCATGCGGCTATTTGCTCCCATTGGTTTGATACCGCCGACAAGGTTTCGGCTGACGCAAAGCAAACATTTCCCTAATTACCAGCAATCGCTGGTTTCCAATTATCGGTCCCCACGTTCAGGGACCGCAATCAAGCAACGAACAAGATGCAGCCAGAAAATGTTTACTTTCAACATCTGGCAATGGTTGCACCCTATGTTCGTTGCAATATTTAAACATCGTCAACCGAAATGTTGATTTATGGCCTCCCATTAGGATGACCAAATCTTCGGTTTGGGTCTTTCGCACCCCAGATGTTAGTGTTTACATTCATGGAAAATGCATTAGCGATGTTGGCCTCCATCCACGGTCGCCGAACGATCGTATGCATGGCATACGCACACATGCATAATGTATGCCTATCTCACCCGGTCCAATCACGATTAACTACCTCGAGTTAATCGTGTAACTCCTCCCCTTTTTCAGTTTCTTTGAGGTTCCCCTTTCTTTGATGAGTTCCAATTAGTCAGTCAGCCTTTTCCTTGGAGTCGACTTGTGTGTGGCGAGTCTCGACATTTTATTCCGTCAGCAGTTTATTTACCAGTTTGCTATTATTTCTAATCACGCCGTATCGCTTAAGTTAATTTTAAAGGGAACATTCGATTAAAACCGTTTTCAGTGGACTTGCGTCATTCAGTGTTTTTATTATATTTTACCTTTAATATTAACGAATTCATAAGACTATCGTGACTTTTGATGTTGTTGAAGGTGCCTAATAGTGAATGCTGTGAAAACTAATTTAAATAAACATTGTTCCAGTCAGATAAATAAAGAGACAAAAGAAGATTAAGTGAAGGTGTTTCATTTTAAAAAGTCAGCTGCCGTGAATCAAGTAGTGGGTGTTAAGTGAATCCGTGTCGTGCCAGACACACTACATAACACCACCACAATGGCATTCGGCGCCAAAAGACAACGAAAGCACCCCAACCATTGGGTTCCCACTACAATATGCCATCTGCTCGAGTGGAAGAAACGGTCGCATCTGTAACCGACCGAGCAAAGCGTACACCCCTACCTGCGGTTCGATACCATGGCACACGGGCAAGCTGCGTCCGCTTACCATGGTGTACAACGTGTATCTCGGTAGCAGGATTAACTACATACAATGTAGGAACAAAGCTTGACTACTCGATGAAGTAGACCAAAGCAACACCACCTGCACTAAGTTACCCTACGAACGATATGCGATCGGCGGTGATGCTGTGTGCGGTCGACGATCGCATGGATACACATCATCCACTTACTCCATATGGCCTGGTTGCAACCCTTTCCAGCAATAGGTTCAAAATAATAAAAAATAAAGTAAACACCCTAGGGCAGGGTGATCTGCTAAAAATTGCAGACGACGCAGTTGAGTGCCAGGGTATCTTGTCTTCCTTTTTTGTTTTTGCATGTACGTATAAACGATGGTGTGAGAGTTTCCGGTGTCCGTGGTGTGGGGCCATGGATTTCGTTGGACGAAATTTCGAATCAGGTAAGCAGTCTGAAATAGTTTGTGATCGAACCCGATAGGAGCGATTTAATTCAACGTACCCCGAATTGAACTAATGTGAAATCTCGTTTTGGAAACTTTAAAACTTTAGTTAACGATTTAATTCAACGTACCCCGAATTGAACTAAGTGTGTTGATACAACGAATTAACTAAGTTGGAGTATTATTTAATAAACTTAAGCTAGTGTGTTAATACAACGAATTAACTAATTTGGAGCCTTATGTAATAAACTTACTGATTAATAATAGTATAAGTAATTAGAAAGAAGTGTACACAACTAAATTAAAAGTCATAAATAAATAAACTAATAGCTGGTGAGAGGTGTGTTTTTGTCAACAACCCGAGGAAGGATAGAAGATAAAGACACAACATTAATAAATAACCACAGTACATAGTAATGATCAAAATATTTAGCTCTACCGACTATGTTACAACGATTTCTTCACTTTCGAAGGGTCTGATTAAATCAGCAACATGGCATTCACTGAGATTCAATCAGGTTGACTCATTTAATTGACATTTAGAAAAATTCTGCGATAAGGAAAGACCAATCCTTTTTATTTAAGTGCAAAGAATACACAATATACGAGGTTTACAGGGAAAAAGGGATCGTCGATGTCATAGCATCTGATGAACGACCTGGTCATCGAGTCTAAAAAATAGCATAACTCCTCAGTGTTGAAGGGAGCGGCGTGGCCAGGAGGAGGGAGAGAGGAGATGTAGTTTGAGAGCAGTAGAGGTAAAGTTGAAATCGAAGGAGGTAGGGTAGGAGTTTGCTCGCCGCAGCATTCGCGAAATGGGTTTTGTGTAATGACTCGTTCTCTGTAGTGAGGTATTTTTTTTTTCGGACGCTAGAATTAACGTGTGAATCAAGATTATTGAAAAGATCACTGTGGTACTTTCTTTTAAAGTGGAGGTATGATATTTCGTTTTAAACTCAGGTACTTCAATCGCGAATTAGTATTTATTTCTAAAATGCGAATGTTTTTCTATGAGAAAAGCTGACATTATGGAAAGAACCGATATGTTACAGAAAAGACTGTTCCTTCGTGTTAGGACCTTTTCCAGAGATGATCAGAGATCAATATTCACTTCTGGATTGCGGCTGCTTCTGTAGAGGGAGACTAACAATAGCAACGGGTGTGGGAGGTTGATACTCCTTTATGTTAAAATTGCTCTTTGAGAGTGGTGTCATTGTTTGGGTCGATACATACTTTTGCATTTCTGCTATTTCATTGGAACGAGGTTCCCTTTACGGGACGAATAAAGCTTGGGATGTAGCATTTCTTTTATGACCGCTCTTTCGGGACAGTTTTTTTTTCAAAACGGTAGTTATTTCGTAATGTGACTGTTTCTTTGGAGGGAGATTGCCATTGCAGGATGAACACATCAAACTGGAATTAAATGATTCATTGCTATTTTTTTATTTTTTTTAACGCATTTATTTGCAAAAAAAAAGAAGTACAGATACTTTTCTGATTTTCGAGTCAAGAGAACTATTGCATAAGAAGTTTTAGCCCTAGAGGGAACTATTACTATGTGTGGTGGCTGCAAACGTTATGATAAGTTTCGCGAACCACCGTCCTTAATACGGTACAATTCGATTACGCCAGTAATCGCGTGTTTCAATTCAGTCGATATTGAAATAAAAAGCAAATCAAAGAACAAAACGACTCGAGGAATTTACTATTTAATAGTTTAAGTATCACTTGGTAATCTTTTGTCTCACTCCTTGGTCTGGCAGTTGTGTAGGCGTTGGTGGTTGACTCACCAAAAACCGTTGGTCACATTTGAATCAATGTGACAGCTCGATGGTGTCCCTAAGGAGGTGACGCATTGTCAGCTAGCGGTCGACAGGCGTGGCGAGTATGGTGGTTGAGGAGTGTACTAGACGATGAACGTACTAGATTCTCCCCGCTGCATTTAGTTGCGAATCCGCAACACTATGTGTTTGGCAAAATTTAGAAAGTGATCGAGGCGGATGCCAAGATATCTTACTGCTCTCTTACTACCACTTACTCACTTGGCCAGTAATGGATAACTTTTTCCAATTTTTTTTCTTGTGACAGCCAATACAGCGCTTAGGGGTACCCTGAATAGGATGTTTTAAATTTGGAAGTTCATTTTTGATTTCCATTTATTAGAGTAATTAATGATTCTGTTGAGATCATCTTGTAAAAGACCGTTAATGATCTCAATTTTTCTACCCATTCTGTACACAATAATTTTATCAGCATGCGCAATGGCATGAGTAAGAGAATCCACTAGATCACTAGTGTATATGGTAAGCAGAGTTGGAGAATTGACTGCGCCCTGTTGTTGGCCGTTTCTTATGAAGAAAGTCTTGTTGGAATATGTGTCGCCACATTTGACGACGAATTGTTTTCCCATAACCATGTCAGACACAATATATAGTATGTTTGCAGGTATGCTCAGATTGGTTAGCTTATAAATAAGAACTTATTACCCAACGGTGTCGAAGGGCTTTTCAAAATCAACCAAACATGCCCCTGTGCACTGCCGTTTTGCTTTGTTCCATTGTATGTCGGAAACCAGTATTGACGCGGCATGGATAGTGACATGCCGAGTCCGAAAACCAAATTGGTTATCCGGGATAATTTTGTTATCCTCAGACTAATCCAATAATGATTTATTTATTAGTTTTTCAAACACGTTGCTGATCTTCGGGAGTAAACTAATAGGCCGAATATTAGCTGGGTTGCTACTATCTTCCCCACGTTTTTAAATGGTGAGGGCTACTGCTGTTTCCCACTGTATTAGATAATATGCATTGTTGAACGCGTTATTGAACAGTGTCGTATACATATGTTTCAGTACTCTGTTTGGAATTCCATCAATTCCAGAAGATTCCTGATTTTTAAGTGACTTAAAAATAGATGAGCGTCCGTCCTTCGCTACAAACAAACTGTTGCCTCGATTTTCAATGGGGTAATCTACGGTATTAATGTCACTAAAGATTGTATTAGATCATGATTGGGGTGAGTGGATTCGGTATTCTGTGGACGGCCTTGAAACGGGCACCAATAGCATTTGTTTTTTCTTATGGACCTTCTATCAATAGATATTCATCCTCAGAATGATATTATCGGGGTAATCCCTGCGTTTAGCAGTTTATGGGGTTTATGGCTCGAATTTGGTTTTCCCATTTTGGGGAGTATAGATGTTCTCTAGTTTTCACGAATCAGCTGTTGACGGTTATGGATCAGGAATTTGTGTGTCCTTATTTCCGGATTTTGTCGGAGACTCCACTATCGTATTCGACAGTATGAAAACAATTTCGAATACTAGTATTTGTATTTAAGAGTCCAATACGACTCTCTATTAGTAGAAGATCCAAGAAGGAGTTCCCTCTTGAGTAGGAAGGAGTACTAGGGGGGTACATTTCTAGCGTTTGTTCGATGGTACTCGTTTGCCACCATTTGAACAAAGCATTACCTCTCATGTTGAAGGCTAAGTTGCCCCAAATACCATGTTTAGCATTGATATCACCTGCTAAAAGAAAACAGGTACTTTCCTATTGGAGGTTAAGACAATGTAAAGCCGTATTTAATTTGTTGATGGACTATGTGCCTTGAAGAGCTTGAGGGGAATATAGTGACACAATATATAAATGCATCTGACTTTGAAGAGGAATATCTACAATGCAAGCTTCCAGCACTTGAAAGTTGTGCACTTCTTCGCTGTAAAGGACACTATGTCGAAGACTTGTTTTACTTGTGAGTGCAACACCGCCTCATTGTGTGCATTGGGGTCTATCTCTTCTTTTCATAATGTTGTTTTTGTAGGCCAATTTATGCTTCTGGTTTAGCTTGGTTTCGATAGCCAGACGAAGTTGTCTCTTCTCTCAAGTCTAACAAGTGATTGATAAGATATTCTGGGTCAAATGATATCGTTGGGCTTATGTAAAATTACCTTCAATCAGGGGTCACGATCTTCGTATATGGCCAATTGCTATCTTTGATTTGGCTCCTGAAAACTAATCGGTCTGATGCAAAAGACTCGGAGATCAGAAAGGTGGGGACTAGTGTTCAGATATAATAGCGATCTGAGACTTCGAATGGACGAGAAGTTCCAGAATCATAAGATACATTGATTCTTAGATTGAGCAACAACAAGATTGAGACGAGGACCAGAATGAAAACAACTGGGAAGAAATTGATTCAATTAATTCAAATTAGATTAAACAACGGAATTAAAGTGACAAACATTTAACAGAAAGCATACAAACCGAAAATAATGCAAGCGTGTAGCCACAAGAACGAACGACATACAAATCAAACTTTCAACACAAAAAAAAAAGTTTGCGCCAAAAAATTGTGGGAGAAAACATAGGTTTGTTAATTAGAAGATCGAGATCCGTGAAGAATATGAATCCGCCTCTAATTGGTGGCCAAATTTACATATATTGTGCTTCAGTAATTCTACATTGCTCGACTGGCTTATAATTTTGTTTTCCGAGATCGAACACAGTCGATATAAAAACGGTTGTGGTTTTGTATAATAACAACGAACAAGACTTACCCTGAATTTGATCAAGCACACTGCGAAGGAAAAGAAAAGACGTCGTGAAGGAATTCCCAAATTCCAAGAATAGTTCTAAGATTGGTTGAAAAACAGGCTCTGGAAGTGGGCCAGAGATCACACACTCACTTCACTAATTCACAAAGTCAAAATACGGTAGACAAAGCGTCCATCGTTGGGTTGGAATACCTTAAGAACCCCCCCCCCCCCCCCCCCGCCCCCCTCTCTCTCACCCTTTCTTTCTTGGTAATGTTATTGCATCCCGCTACATAAACCCTATACCACGTTAACCAATTAACGCACATGATGCAATTACCCCAGCTGTATACATAATATAATTAATGCTCATATCGCACAAGTTGCGATACTCATAATATTCATTCGAATACCCTCATTAGTTGTCCACCCGTGGCGGATTCTCACTTCTCAAGCTGCACGCTATTTTTGCTTCGTATTAAAAACCAAGCACTGCACCTGTCATGAACATTTTCACATGCTTCAAATGCATTTTTTGCCTCATATGCCGAACAGATGTCACACCTGCCATACGAGACTGCCAGCGCCTTCAAAGGAAATTGGGGCACCATTTAACGGAGCCCCCACCAAGGTGCTGAGATCGAAGAAAAGTCAGACATAGTGACGAAACGCAAACCAATTAAACAATACGAATGGCTTGAACGTGGGCCATTGTACTTTAATGGGTTCGATCAAGTGCAAAATGAGCAATACAATTGCTTAAGCCAACGCCACTGCACCTTAAGTGGGACAATTAAGCCGCGATGATATTTAAGAAATGGGTATAACTCGTGCTAGGCAATTGGATTCAGTATGGGTCGTACGTTGGGATGGAAGTCCAAATGAGGATGCTTCGTTTCCGTTTCTGCACCCTTAATATGGGTATGTAAAGAGTGGTTGCAACGGAGTAAAACTCAGAGTAAACTGAATAGTCAAAGTGCACTTTTAGACAAGTAACCTAGTTCCTAGAAAAGGAAAGTTAAATAAAAAAAGTTCAAACCGACGGAAAACTGGTTTTTATTTAAACCAACAACCGGGGATCCAGGGGCGCAGGAGGGACGACCACTCTAAAGATAAACTGCATTTTGATAACCTTACAATGCAGTCAAAGATAACTAAAACACTGATCGACGGGAAAGCATGCAACATTCATGGGGAAAATCTCATCAGTGCTATATATCAGAGCGTTAACGTACTAATCTTAGCTTATGTAACAAGTTGAAATATCTCGCATACACGCTGAAATGGACTGATTCTGTAGGGTTTCTCTATATCACACGGAGAACCAACCCACAATTCTAACCAACCTTGAGCGCTAACAGCGCGTCACCTTAACCCAACTCCCCATGCAAAATCCGCAATAGCATACATCCCAAACTTTGCAATAAACACACTCCAAAACCCGCAACAGAATACGTTATAAGTCATCCCCGCATACATTTTCTCAAAATTGCTTCGGTCAACTCTTTACTTAAACCATATTTCTTCCTTGCGACCAAGCAATCTTAATTTCCCCGAAATGCACATGCTGTAATAAAACGCATATTCAAACCTACAACGAACATTAATCATCACCACCAACTATACCGGGCCGCATACATTTCCCCGAAATTACTTCGGTTAATATCTTATCTAAACGATATTTCTTGCTTGCACCCAAGCAATCCCAATTTCCCCCGAAAACCACTTTGGTTCATTTCCTCCTTAAATCATATGTCTCGTCTGCGACCAAGCGACGGCTGATTTTCCACGAAGCAATCAATACGATCTAGACCCTTGATCATACTTGGCTATGCCAATTTGCCGGTACACACAACCAACGAATCCAACTCAGCTTATACGGCGAGGATTCGCTGGAACTGAAATTCCTATGCAAGCATAGCAACTCTTCTCAAAATTCCTCGTAAGTGGCAGTGAGTTCATTTTAGCTATGACTCCACTGCCACGACGCGATAAAGTTTTTCCTTCCAATAATTAGTTAGTCGAGCTTCAACCGCCAAGCCACACACACCGGGTCAGTCGGGTGCCAACCGCTCAGCGCTACTAAAGTATATCGGATGAAAGTTTTGATCCACGCGAGGCAAAATTAAGCGAGTGCTTGTGGAAGGTTGTAACGTAATAAGTAATAGTATTTGCAAATAAACAAGGCGTGGGCCGGAATAGTGATTCGCCGAATTAAAAACGAATAAGGACTTTCGTCCTCACCACACGAGGTAACCGGATGTGTAGTCTTCAAATCCTCCGAAGATTTATCAAATGAAAACTGTACAATATTTTCGAACGATCTATCATCATCATCGGCACTACAACCTGGAACCGGTCTTGGCCTTATTTAGTAAGTCCTGAGGCTTGTTAAATTTTCCATAATGATTTATTTTTTCTGGGCAAGGTCATTAGTCTTGCGCCAGAGGCTCCCCGACGGGGAATCGAACCCCGGTCTCCCGGGTGACAGGCGGGTATACTAACCACTATACTATCGAGGAGCCGAGAACGATGTATACAAAGTGACAAATTTCGTTTAGGAACATAACAATAAAATAAAATAAAAAGAAAAAGTTTACAACCAAACAAGCCGCAAGTGTTTCATTTTTTGCTCTTTCTTGGTGGACGGTTATTGACGGAACGGGCGACTATTCTGCTGTGAAATGCCGGTGAATGACCTACAGCGAATTAGACGGTGGAAGTTTGGTGAACCCCGCGCCCTTGACGGCGCACCGACCAAATTCCCCCACAATGCCTTGATGCCTTTCATATTGTTGGTTCATCTCCAGTTCCCCACTAGTTCTGTGCCAAACGGTATGGACCAATGTAAGAGGTGAACCAAAATATTCGAGCTTTAGTATGGCAATGACATTGGAAAAAATAATAACTTCAATAGGCTTTGATAGGCGGAATATCTCCCGTGAGCCAGAAGGTAGATTTTAAGAATTTGTTTCTATTAGGGTATATAGGGACGACATAGAGCAAGATTACAGCGTTGAAACCGATCTACGAGTAGAAAGCGTTAAAGTCACCAATTGGATAATAGAAACGGGGACTGTTGAAAGATTCAAGAAGCTAATGTAGCATCGTTGCTTTAGAGCGGGGCATGCAAGTAGTGTGTTATATTCATTTTCAAAGTACTATGTTTGATTTTCTTATAACCGTATCTATCGATTACTATGAAAATTGGAAGGCTGTATAACAGTTTTATGAGATTAAATAAGAAGAGTGGTAAGTTATACTTCCGTATGGCTTTCTATAAATTCATCTTCGGGTTTCAGCGAGAGTTTAATGGCTTGTTAAACAATTATTCAGAATCACGTTATGTTGTCAATAAACAGAGATTGACTCCCCCAAATTATAATATTTCGCATGTGTTTAACGTTTCATTTCATTTCTGTTAGATCTTTATTTTCTCGATATTTTGCAGAAAGAAAAGAAAAAAAAATGTGTTAAAATAAAAACACATACATGTCTTTGCGGATTCGGATGGTCCGAGAACGTTGAATCACAAGTCCAGTTGGCAATGCACTAAGCATTAGGCAATACAGTTCTAGAAAACAGATTTTATTTAATAAAAATTAAAGCACATCCATAAAAATATAAACAATAAAAAACGGTAACATAATAAAAAAGATATTTATAACAGTCTCTCGAGTCTCAGCACCCCTTTAGTTTCCATCCCCAAAATGTTCACATTAGGGACAATCCTAGATTTCCCAACCGATCCCCAACACATTTTCATTGGCCTCGACCTGTCAGAAATCAGGATTCCACAATGAAAAAAAGACGTTTTCATCGCCAGTCCATTAAGTTCGACACCAAGACAAATTGCAACAAGTCGAATAAAAAATTTCGAAAAACCAAAACCGCAGCTGGCAAAACAATGTGACCCTCGCGCTAGTGTTCACTTCCCTGGAAACAGATTCGAGCCACGATTCCCACTTATTTCGAAACCCCACGCGGGTACTTTCCTGCACTTGTAACGTCAAGACAAACAACTTGAGTTTTGTTTTTTCTGCTTCTTTTATTTCATCTTTTTTTTCCTGAAACATTTAAAAACAACTCCCCACTCCACCATTTGGCAAGATTAAGTGGCGCGGCATGTGTAACGATTTAATTTATTGAAACGTTGAAATAAATGGGCTCCATGCGTAGAAATTAGTGCCGCTTCTGGATTCGATCAGAATAGTGAATGCAGACCAGGAGGGTGGCGTTCCGGTTTTAGTTTGTTTGTCACAAGGGGCTCCAGATGGTAGATGTGACATGATGTTTCCACTGTCCTTCAACAACAATCGTTGGATCTCGAAAAAAGAGAATCTGCCATTCAAGACGCGATCAGTTGGCAGAGTGTAAATGCCTTGCTGTCATGGTGCTGCCAGGTCATCGAATCACGCCTACCCACAGCGCCAAGATTCTCGTGAGCCACATTCCGTGGTACGTAGTTTCGTCTATTTGTACGGATTGATATGGGCCCATCAATCTCGGTGATACAGTGTGAATCGTTCATCGCGCGCCACTAGATCGCATCAAGTCAGGAATTTTGCAATTAAGACGCTGACGGCCTTGCAAGGAAAGGGGTGAGAATGGCAAAAGTCACCCGTCGCACGGCACCCAATTGAATTTAGACCATGCAACACCGTGGCGAGTGCCTAAATGAATTGAGATCTGGTTTATCGGGGCCGATCGGAGTGATAGAAAGGCGTTGTGAGTTGTCACAGCGAAAGGGGTTGCTCTTTGGGGATACACATATTATTTCATCGAATAAATTTACTCACTTATCATTTATTATCGCTTATGTTAATAATGTTAAAGAAGCTAGTTAAAACGAGTTAAATAAAATGCAAGGCCTTTTTTTTTAGAGAATATGCACGTAGCAAGTATCGATTGTTGGTAATCTGCTATAACATATTTACAAAACGACGATGTTTTCAAGAAGCGGGAGATGCCCGAAAGTGTCACAAGAGGAGCTAAAAAGTTATCTGCACTAGAGTCCCGTATTCTCATCACAATATTGGATATGTAAAATGTGTCTATAGCTTGTGGATATTCACAGTGATCTTATCGACATTTTTCATAAACAAAAAATACACCAATTGCTTTCTAAATAAAATATTTTACTTATTCATCCATCTCGAGACCTTTCTAGTAATCGGTCTTGAACTCAAGCCGATGTTACCCAATTTTGCTTTCCTAATCGACATTACTGCAGTTGAGATGCGGTCTTCCTCATTTTTATTCACCACATATTCTGTATAGCACTTTCTGGCATCTTGCTTGTGCCTCAGATGACCTGAGAGTTCTGCTCACCGGAGCGTCTCGAGGACTGTTTTCTTCTGCGATAGTAATATCATAAGAACTTATAAATTTGTCACATACGGGAAAAGACATTTCTAAGAGTTTATACGGTTTGTTTGAAACATTACCCAACGCTAGAATGTAAGAATATTGAAGGTACTCTAGCACCTTCTTATAGATCACCGACTTGGATGTTATAAAAAGCAAATTAGGACAGCTTAGACAAGGCCACCTGTTCTATTTTAATGGGTCACTATTATTGACTTAATTCAAGTGGGTCAGAAACGAATAATTCCAATAGATGGCCCACCTCGTAAATAGCTTTGCCTACATTAAAGTGCGCCTCATGTTTCTGCACCATGCGTTTCTGTATTATGCTCACAAGTGGAGATTTTGCCAATTATCTCAGTGTCGTCTCTTTATCTGGGCAAGCTAAGGGCAGATTGCATTTCTCGCTGAGAAAAATTACTGATTACTTTCTTTAATGAGGGTTAATACGTGGAAGTATTGCGTTGTTGGAATCTACACTAGACTTGTCGTATCAGCTTATCTGGCATGCCAAATTCTCTGACGAATTTTTTGAATTTTATTTCAGCCATCATATCATCACGTCGTAACTGGCTGGTAATTTTATAAAAGGTGCGGTGTGGCATTTTGAGTGGACTCCAGTCATATTAACATTAGCCGACTAAGAGCAATTAATAGTACTCAGCATATTTTTTCTGAAAAAATTCAGTAATCCATTTTGTATGTAATCTCATACAGTTTCTAAAAAGGGTTATACCAATACAGCTCCACGATCGTATAGTGGTTAGTATACCCGCCTGTCACGCGGGAGACCGTGGTTCGATTCTCCGTGAGGGAGCCTCTGGCGCATGACTTTTAATGACCTTGCCCGGAAAAAACAAATCATTATGGAAAATTTAAAAAGCCTTAGGACTTGCTAAGTAAGGTCAAGACCGCTTCCCGGTTGTAGTGCCGATGATGTGTGATGTGATGTGTTATACCAATACAACAAAGTGTGTTGATCAACGTAACATTTGCCATTATATTGTCATACCGATCGATCAATGCTACGCGGTCAAACTCCAGAAATTTCTCACCGAAACCAATGAGATCATCCAAGTAGCTTTCAGGGACTCTGCTTTATCGGCTTTATCGTATCCCCAAGTTTCACGATGTTTGAAGGAATTTAAGGACGGCTTAGAATACATAGACGATGAATCCCGCTCTAAACATCCAGTCATGAACTCAACCGTCAAAAATTTGGACCGGGGATTCTGTTGAATTCTGACAGCCGATTGATTGCAGACACTCTCAACATCCAAAAGTGTTGATTGACGAACAGAAGGATCACCGGGTTTTAGTACGATCCGGAAACCAACTTCAAAGTGCCGAGTGGCACTCTTCATAATCTGTCAAACCCAAGAAGGCAAGAATGGGCAATTAAAGGGTGTTAACGATGCTCACTGTCCCTTCGAAGTGTGAGCCACAAAGAGTGTGTGCCTTGAGGGCAGACAGTGAACGCTGCCTACTACGTGGATATGCATAAAGGACTGAGTCCGAGTGAGAAAAGAGACCGCCGGTACCTGGGATCGGGATCTGCACCACGACAACGCACCAAGCCACCCCGCTCTGTGCGATATATATAAGGGCTTTCTACTTGTTTGAAAAAAGTTCTTAATATTGCTTTCTTTCAAATTGCTTTCATTGATGTCCCCATTGCAATTAGTTTAGTAGGACTGCACCCAATTTATTAGCTCAAAACAACCTCAACAAGCGAGTCGGGGCGGGGAGGAGTAGATATTGCCTTCGTGAAAATGTTTGAAATTGGTGTTTGGAAATAATAATCTTTAAGCAGTTCTTACGACACCAAACCGAGAAGTTATCATGATTTATTTGAAGCAGTGCAGAAACAAGTGGTGACATGGGAGTCTTACATAATTTTGTGTCGTCAGCGTAAAGAGACACACAGGAGTAGTTATACTAAAAACTAGAGTGAAAAGTACTATAGCGTTTAGAATGATAGTGAAGAACGTGTGATTCGAACTGACATAGCGACAGTTAGAATCACCAAAATTTGAACCAAAGCGTAACCCATCAGGCTACTGGCCGTGCTTAGAATTCGATTTTTAAACGGCTCTGATTCATTTTCTTATTCGATCTCGTTCGGTGTTCTTCACTATTTGCTTGTGTTTTGTGTGTGTATCTGTTAGAGACGCTACAGTACCATTGAGGTACCCCGGAGGTAGCTAGAAATGGGTTGAATATCTTGTATCTATAACCAAGCACTGTAAAGTCTATCATAAAGGTAGGAATTATAATGGAATGAGTTAAAAGTCAAGGAGCGACAATTTAAAAAGTAAAAGTTTATGAAAAATCTTATCGAAAGCCTTGTTGAGATCGGTTGTAACCAGGCCAAGCTCCTTGCCACTCTCTGGGACTGATATTGTGAAAGATGTAAATACGCCAAAGTTGGTTGTTATTCGCCTGCCTACAAGAGATCCGTATTGTCTTGGAGAAATGAGAGATTTGTAGTGAAAGCCTCAAATTCCCCAAAGAAGGCTTTCAATAAGGTTGGATATATAGGAAAGCTTAGAAATGGGGCGATCGTTTAGTGGGGCTGCCACCCCATTTATTGTGTTAACACATGCAATATAAGTACATAGCCCATGCAATATAAGTTCATAAAACTTTGCTAACTAAAGAAAGTAACTCTAACTTAACTAAGCTGAATCTAAGTTAAACAGATCATGTTATTATATAAAGACAAGAGTAGGGCCGGGGGTAAGGACAGGCGAGCGAGCCAAGTATAGAAAACGCCGCTGAAGATTGGCTATGAGAATGGTTTAGGAGGCGGTGCTTATTAAGTATGGGTAGCGAGGTCGAACGAACAAGGCGGAATTGGAGTTGACATTTGTCAGCATCCGCAAAAGGAGTTCACTGAAATGAAGAGGTGCGGCAAGGGGGGGGGGGGGGGGGGGGTGTAGAAAATGCGGGGATTACGCGTGTTACGAGAGCCTATTTTCAGAGGAATTAAATTAAGGAGGTAGGCGCAGTCGACCGACCAGAAGAGGAGCCGATGAATGAACAGTGTGTCAACCAGGGACCTACGCTTCTCAACGGTTCTGAGATTGATTAATTTGAAGCGGTTAATATATGGGGGCAGAATTAAAGAGTTGTTCTACCCTACCCCATGGAGAACGTAGGAAGCGCCTGTTAATACTTTCAATTCTACGGATAAGCGCTCCACGAAGCCCTACCATATTCCTCCCCCATACATCTTTCATTTTTCCTTTCCTACCATTTTCCTCCCACATTTCATTTTCCCCCATATCATCCATCCATATCCTCAAATTGAATCCAATGGTAAACTTATTGAACCAAACGTTCAATTGTCGCACATGGATTCAATTCTATCAAACAAAATTCCCAAAACATTAAATAAAACGAAATGGGTAAAACCAGATGCTTGCCCATAGACGCGTCATTAAAGAAAATACTCTTCACAACCATTTATACAGAATTTCCCAACTAATGTTCGTTTTATTGAACATCTACATTTCGGGTCACTAAATACCCATTTACAGATCATCTCTTAAGAATTTTGTCTGCACAAAATTCTGATCCTTTTATTACGATAGTTGTTAAGTTTTTTTTGTCGATAGTTGTTAAGTTTCAGTTTTGTGTAGAACGTCCAGAGGAATGGACCTATGTTTTAAAATAAAAATATTATAAAAGAAGTAAAAAACCTTTTCTTTTATTAAACAAAACTCCGTGAACGCGACCCTTCCCTCAATTCACGAGGAAGCACAGCGCGGTAAAAGGATCAAGCTACGTAGGGGTTGGCGAATTCCCTAGCCCAGCGTGTTACATAATTAACCCCCCCCCCCCCCCCCCCACTCGAATCATTAACTGATTCGCATTAATTTTTAAAAGAAACAGTCCATTCCGCGAGTCCCCCATATCAGATTCCCCTACCTGAAAACAAATTCGTCATGGAAGTTAGCAACAGCAAAGCATGGGTGAACGACGCTATTTCTGCATAGCAACAACAGTTTAGTCTATCACCAAATACCGTTTGCACCTTACAATACAAAAGAAAATCTCAAGCGGTATTCCCTCTTTCCTGTACAAAAAAGTACAAGCATTCGCTTGGGAACAAAATTAATGTCCGGTGAAAAGTATGTATGAGTATACTGTGGGTTTTCTTGTCGTCTATTGTAGTAATGTGCCGCCTTGCACGGGTTCACTACGGGGGCCTGTGGGTGGTTGTAATAAACGTCGTTGTAGCAATGTGCCACCTTGCACGGTTTCGCTACTCGTGGCCCCACACGACGGACCCACTCCTATTGCACTCACTCTGGCAACCAAAGGTCTGGTCTTGCACTTTGTTAATAGTCGGTGCACTTTGTTAAACTCAAAACAAACGTATAATTTATTCACAATGTTCGGTGCACTTTGTTACTATTCGGTGCACTTTGTTAAACTCAAAACAAACGTATATTTTATTTACAATAGTTAAAGGCGACTGATTACTAATTTCGAACAACGAAGCTCCGTCCGCTTTTACTCGCAGGCTGTTCACCGAAGACTCTTTAAGATCGCCACCGAAGCAACCGAACCAGAAACATTCCTTCATTACCCCGATGACCATATAAGAAAATCTCGTTTTTCTCCCTGGTGCTTGGAAACGACAGAATACAAAATTCTATCGCTTTCACACCAATAAGGGATGATTCCGCCATCGGTCGCAGGAAATGTTTGCGAACACACACACGATGGTCCCCTTTTGCTCATGCCGTGTGTGCGTGGCCAAACGAACCGTTGATTAAGCGAATCCACACGGGGAACATGAGTTGGCATGTCTGCACATGTATTGGTGGTCGTATGATCAGCGACTGCCTATAGCAGTTTTACTGATCATGTACACATTGGCGACAACTCATGTACACATTGGAACAACATCGGTGTTTTGCTGGGATCTTTCCGTTTACAGGACCCGAACGCATGGGTTGGCCGCCGTAAGCCACGATGAATTTGCCGTTCATGTGACTAACCGATGTGGGCATGCATAAAGGAAGCAAAAGTACGAAATATCTCCTATGGCATTGTAGCCGTCTTCTTTAGGAGATACTTCGTTGGTCGGACCCAATGTTATGTTGGTTGTTAGATGTGCGACCAGTTTGCCCTTCCTATAGACACGCTTGTGTTTCCGATGGTGTTTTACCTCAGCGCGGTTAAGCATTTCAGGGTAGGTTGGTCGTTATGCGCAGGTAAGTTATGCCTTTCAAGCTTCCATATGGCCAGGTGGGAGTTTTTAAATGGGGGAATGGGAAGATGATAGGTGGCGTTCAAAGGAACCGCCACAGGCCCAACTCGACCGTCCTATTCCAAAAACTCCCACACACAAACGAAAAGGCCTCCTCCGGTAAATGGGCTTGATCACCTGTCCCTTGAAATTAATGTACGAAACAATAATGAACTCAAAATAATTATTCCATTTACTAAGAAAGTTGGCAAATGCACAATAGTTCTGACACTTCTTAAAGTTAATTTACACTGGATAAATAAACTTGAGACGGTTAATCGACTTGTTACAAAGATTTGCAAATGTACAAAGGTTCTGATAAATAAACTTAAAACGATTAATCCACTTGTTACACAGATTCGCAAATGTCCAAAGGTTCTGACACTTCTTGAAATTATTGGGCTTCGCTCGTGCACGCAACTCGATGATGACTGAAACGGAATAAATCCCGTGGGACGCCCCACGAGGGATGTAATTGAAGTGAGGGCACAACCTGCCCTCACGGAATCCAAATCGCGATTAACCTCAGTTCATCGAAGCGATAGAATACCACAATTCAATCATCGCTTCGATGACCATATAAGGTAAGATATCCCTTTTCCGTTTTGTTCAACACAAAAGGGGTTGAAATACACACACGATGATTGCTTTTGCTGCACATCGTGTGTGTCCGCAAGTATGCAGACATAGCATAGATCCCATCTAAAAGTTCGCAGCAGGTGCGAGTATCTCAACGAAAAAATGGGTTGAAATGTTTACACGATCAACGACTGCTTAAAGCATTATAGCTGATCGTGTACATGCAATCGAATTCTAATGGTAAATTTCCATTTCCGAACTCGACTGCTTGGGCGGTCGGCCCGATGCCCTCATGTGTTGGTTGGTCGGGTGACCGATCGATGTGGGCATGCTGTGCCAAGGAAAGCTACACATCTCCTTCAGGTGTGGAATATCGTATAGATATTGAACGGGCAATATTGGTTGCTTGGTTGTTAAACCAAATTGGTTTGAGAATATAGCATTTGTTGCCGCTGGAATTTTATATCAGCGAGAATTAATGTTTCACCGGTTTTTCTAATGTTACAGGCACGGCGTGGAAGGTAAATACACGCTTTTTAGGTGTCACAGGTAACCATTTCTTCATTACCAGCCGTCAGGTAAGTAGTGGCGTTCAATGGAACTGCCATAATACTTGTTTTCTTATGCCTGTCGCATGCCCTAGATGGGGTTTTTACCTGAATGATGGGAAGATGGATGGTGACGTTCAGGAGAACCGCCACAATACTGTTCTACCCTTTTAATTTCCCCTTCTTGGAATGCACTGTGGTTCTGCATTTTGAGAGTAATTACCCATGCTTAAAACAAGGTTACGAGGTCACCCTTGTGTTTTCCCTTTTCGTTGCAAACGAAACCAAATCAACCCCTAAGCCGCCGTGTTCTCCTTTGCAATTTTCCCATTCTCCCTGGGCGCATTGACTGTTGAGTAAATTCGCATCAGTTTATTCACCTTAATGGGTGGGGAAATGGGAAAATAAGGATGAGTGTGCGATCGGAAATGGGCGATCAGGCAAAGAGTTCCTGTTGTTAGTCACTGAGCCAGTTAGTGGTAGTCTGTGAAAGCAAGTGTTGGGGGGTCAGTTGTTGTTCATCGTCGTGTGTTGTGTTTGGGTGGTTTTTAAAAACGAAAACAAAATGTGTGTGTTTATAAAGTTTGATTAACAATCGAGAACAAAAGTTTAAGAAAAACTAAAAGAAAGATCAAACAAAACAAAGTGAACAAAAAGTTTTATTGATTGTGATCGACAAAAAATATTTTAAAGAAAAGATGTACTTCTGTTTGTACACAATTTAAAAAATGTATATAATCATATACGAGTACATACACATCAAAGTTAAAATGTATATAAACTATATAAATAATATAGGAAAAAAAGTTTTATAAATTGAAGTCGACAACTAGCGTTTTAAAGAAATGTACAAGGATGAAGAAAAGCGAGTAACAGCTCTACATCGTCAACACGTGAGCACACACACTTAGTTATAATTTATTTAATTGCGCAAAGAAAATTGTTACAAGCATTTCGCGAACCCAAGGGCAGAGTTGGCTTTCCAGATCGTCTCGTCAATGTGTGAGAGGAAGTTAAGCTCCCTACTGCAAAGGACCCCAAGGTGTCAAATAAATTGGATAATGGGCAGAGGTTTGTTATGAAGAGAATAGGGATGTGGGGATGAGTGAATATGGTTACGAGAAGAGGTTATAGAATGGCCCCGATGTTAAGTACAAAGCAGTTTTTATCACACCAACTCGAGAAGTTGTCAAGATCTGATTGAAGCATTGGTGATTCAATGATCTTATACATCTTGTTGTCATCACCGTATAGCGACAAGCAGGAATGCTTAACGACCTTGTCAATGTAATTAGTGGCAGGAATAAATAGGAATAAAACGAAAGTACGCGACACTGCATTTGGACCCTTTTTAGTGAGTGGGGGATATAGAGGATTTTCTAAATGTTAGAGTATTCCACTGAGAGCGAGATAAGTTGAAAATTTTCGAAAGGGGAACTGAAAGAATAGATAAACATTTTTTAAAGAAAACTCTTCTAATGAATAGACAAGCGTTTAAGAATTTCGATCCTATGTTCAATGATTACTTTCGAAATTTGTTTCACTTAAGGTGATAATACCTTGGAAGGGTTTAAAAAGATTTTTTCATATAAGGCGGTCAAGTTACTTATTATGAAAACTGCCAACTCAAGACATTTTTTCATGTGTTATTTCTGTATCTATTAAAGTTAATCCACTAAGCGTGTGGGTTTCATATGTTTGTTCTAGTAGTAAGGTGCCACACGGGCACAGGTTGACTTAGATTACCCAACTCGCCTGTCAGTGTTCCGAACTCCAATAAGTAAAACTCCGCAGTTCGTCTAATATTTCTCATTTATTACTTGTCCAAATAAAAAACTAAACGTTTACCATAACACAACAGATACAAAAAAAAAGGAAACCACTGTATCGTTTGATGTTTAATCTTCTACGATGAAACTGCTCTTGGCACTATGTATAAAAAACAGGATACAGAATGGCACATGCAGCAAGGTAAGATATCTTCGATTGCATCGTCGGTACACCTTGTTGGGGAGGCAGTCACGTATGAGATGGCGACCCAAGCACTTTAGACACAGTTTCCTTTTTCTTGGGACAGACTTCCGATGAACAGGTGTGAGGAAGCGAAAACCCTCGCAAACGTAGATGGAGTGGTGCGCCTCACAGAACATGCATGGCGATTGTCTTCGTGGGGGCTTCGGCGGTGGTACGTGCATCAGGACAATGGTCGGGTTGATCTCTGTGCAGGCGGCACTTCGGTCAGCGGCCTGTTGATGCTCACTAACTTGGGAATGGTACGGCTTCTTTTCCGCTGACTTGGTGGTGACTGCTTGCGAATGCATTCGCCAATCATTGGTGAATCCGTTTGTTCCAGGGGCCGGAGGCCCAGGGCCGTGGACTTCTAGTGATGCGGATGTCTGGAGGCAGCCGTCCGCCCTGAATTGGCGATGGTCGAAAGAGTGGTGACGACAAGAGTTCCGTCGTCGATGTTCGGTACCTTTGGCCGCAGAACTGACCATTTGATCTGGGTTAGAGTTGTAAATTCGCAACCCACGATCAATGACCACGTAATGGCTGGTGGTCGAATATATTGAATCGAAACTTACCGATGGGATGTGGCCTTTGGCATGTGAGGCCACAACGTTGAGTTTGATGTGGATTCTTCCATGGCACCGTCCGCGGGTCCTGGCGAAATGACAGGTGCGGATCCAGCGCCTACTGGGTTGAGAAAAGTACCGTCTCTTCTTGGTTACTGAGAGGCATGCTGGTTGGTTCTTGAATGATAGGGGGCGCCGCCCGCCAAGCGGGCCATTGCGTTCTCCTATCCCCATTGGGGAGGCTACATTTGTTAACCGTCGTCCTTAATGATTGTCGTTGGCCGAAGGTTGGCCACCCGGTGTCTCTGTTAGGTTGCCTTTATGACTGGCAGTTGATGAGAGACCATCGGTTGATGGAAGATTTCCATCCGAGTAGTACAGTGAATTACCATTGGTTGGATCGATCGACATCACAGATTGGTTGGTGAATGACAAATGCGTTTGGTCTGCTCCTCGGGCAGTTCCTGCTGAAGGTTGCTGCTGATGCTTCTGTAGTTGTTGCTGTTGCAACGGATTCTGTACTTGGTTATGGTCACTGGTGAGATTGGGCGTGGCTACTGTTGCTCGGACAGTTGATGTCGTCTTCGTGAAATGGATTGGTTCAAGGTGGGCCAGTTCCTCTGGGTCGGAGTTGTAAGTTCGCAACCCACGAGGAACGGCCAGGTGATGGGCCTGCTGGTGCTTATTCACTGGGAGTGTGTGCGGTTCCTTAACCGCTTGGTTGTTGGCGACTTCTGGCAACTGTACTGACGGCACCTCGCTAATGTCGAACTGATCGGCGTGGTCCATAGTAGTTGGGGAGACTGGGTCGAGCGCAAACTGGGCCTCGAGCAGCCTCGATATTCTTTTAATGCTTTGATCGGCGCTGGTTGTTTTAACTGAAGAGACCGGGTCGAGCGCAAGCTGACCCTCGAGCAGTCTCGTTGATTTGATATCATTGCCTTGATCGGCGGGTTTCTCTGAAACAGGCTTCTTTCCTTCTTGTGGTGCATCGGATTTCTTGTCATCTTTCTTCGTTGGTGCTGGTGCACTGGCAGCTGTTGGTGCCTTCGTGCTGAACTCAGCCTTCCTTTGTAGTGTAGTGTCAGCGGTGGGTGCCGCTACAGTTTTCACTTCTTTCACTTAGGCAGCACCTGCCTTGGCTGGCTTTCCGGTGTCTGTTGTAACACCTTTGTTGTCCGTATGAGTTATGTGTTCCGCTGGCATCATTCGTGGTGGTAATCTGGATGAATGGTCACTTGACAGTCGAGGGATAGGTGTTGATGGAGTTCCTGGCCACCGAGGTGGTTGTGACGTCAATGGCGACAAACTATTTGATGGTTAAATGACGGTGTCCGACGCAGTCTTGGATGCGGTCGGTCGGTCGGACGTGAGGGCGTCCCTTGCCTCAATAAACTTTGTGACCTCGTCCAGAAATATATCCTCGGCCTGATTGATGAATCTGTTCACGAAGTAGCGGTGGCCACGGGTCATCTTGGGTGTGACCAGGCGTTTTATCTCCTCATGGTTCCGTATGATGTCTCCCCATTCACTCTGGAGCTTGTGCTGGTGTAATTCCACCGCGACCAACGTTGGCGGACCTCTTTTTTCGAGATTGAGACAAGCACAGAACATCCGATCCTTGGAGGCGAACTGGGTCGCCATGAGGTTTTCCGCTAATGTAGCTGTCATGTTCTGTTTTCTGGGCGTTGACATTGGTGCCGACAGTTCCTTGTGATTTAGATACCACGAACTAGGCGACGGTTGGTCGTGAGTAACTGCTAGGGGCAGCGTCTGTTCACGCCACAAATTTGGCAGAGGTAATTTGTTGGTAATTGCAAAACGTCTTACCTGTGGTTAGATTGCTAATACGCCACTAATCTGGCGGCTGTCTATAGATGCACTGGGCAGATTGCTAATGCGCCGCTAATCTGGCGGCTTTCGATAGCTGCACTGGGCAGCTTGTTGATGCGCCACTTAGCTGGCTGGGGTTAGGTCCTTAGGCGGGACGGGGGCTGCATTCGGAGTAGCGGTAGTAGTAGCTGTCGTTGGGGCAGCTGGTTAATGCGCCACTAATTTGGCGGCTTCAGCTCCTTAGGCTGGACGGGGCTGCATTCGGAGCAAAGGTAATTGTAGCGTTGGGGCAGCTGGTTACTGAGCAGTATGGCTCCCATGTGGGCAGCTCATGTTGTTCTGAACTGGCGGCGGTCTGCACTGATGTTATGCCGCGAACTGGTTGGTTGATTATGTTCACTGGATTCACTACACTATTTTCACAAACACAATATACAACCACAATCTTTGAGGTCTTAGCGTCTGTACTTGAATGACCCGCGACCGTCTTATATGCTGCAAGCTGGCAGCAGTGAATCTGGATCCACAGACTGGATCCGGCTCGAAGGACCAATAAATGTGTATCCAACAAGCGTTGAATACACGCGGTCAGGAACACGATGGTGTCTCCTGGCCAAAAAGATGTGTGTGTCAGACAAGCACTGAACACACGCGGTATGTACACGGGGTCTCCTGGTGTGGTTGCGTTGAGAACACGGTGCTTCTCTGGTGTGCAGCGACGTTGCTTCCGTGGCTGAAATCAAATGCTAAATTTGTTGTCTATGGACAAAAGATTACCTTTATGCAGAAATAATCCTTCTCCAAATAAATAGATTACACGCCGGTTGTTTTCTTCTAGTAATAATGGCCGTTATTTACAAGTTTAATTTGAATTTTCCTGATTGAGAAAAGAACTCAACTGGTTTGGCCGATGGTTAAACAAAGAAGGAATAATAAAAAGAAAAATGGTTGTCATTTGACAACCAACAGAATTAATTCTAAAATGTCAGCTGATTGCTGACATTGTTTAGGGTGATGCCACATATAGCATTTAGGTGGTGCCACAGGTAGCATTTAATTGCGAATTCGCCAAATGTCAAGGGCGAATCCGCAACACTTTATATTTACAATAAAAGAGCACTTAGCAGTTTGTATATGAACAGGATACACAATGGTTTGAAGTCTTTAAATTTTACAATAAAAGAACACTATGTTTATAAACAGGATTCAAAATGGTTTAAAGTCTTTAAATTTTTCAATAAAAGAAACACTATGCTGCTCACTGACCACCAGTTGATACCCGACTGACTACAATTTCGCCAGTGGATGCGGACCATTCACTAATGGTTGATCTCTTATTACCACCACCACGTACAGTTGGACGTTCGGTGCCCGCTCGCCCAGTAGATCCCCGATTTATCATGACAAGGGTGAATGATCATGTGTCGTCGCGTCGTGGCACACGAAAACGACGTAAAAAAAAAGGGATATCTGAAAAACATAGATCGTCCTGTGTGTGTGCCCGCAGCTGTGCTGATCGTTATGCCTGACTATAGGGCAGCATGTGACATCAGCGAATGCCGGTGGCCACCCTGGAATTCATGGGTGCATGTTAAAATGCTACATAATTTGCTTCTCGAAGTCTGGGCGCAAGATAGGTGCGCAAGTTTGTCGGTTCGAACGAACTTGGGTGACTTGAGATACGTATTACGATACGTCGCGCCCGTGCGCAGCAGGGTAAATCTGTTTATGTGAAGTACCGCTTGGCTTCCTTGTGTATGTTGCATGTCAGCAATTCCTTACAGGGAATTCTGGTGATGCAACCATACAACGAATAATATTTCGTTTACGGGATTTTTATGACGCCTTGTGGTGATGCAGCAAATCCACGAACATGATTTTCTTTCAGGGAGGTTCCGCAGATGCGTTGAATGCATGTTATGGGGGAAACCCTGTAAAAGCAGAATGTCTGCAGGTGATTGCAGGTAATTAAAGGATGTTGAGGCTGTCATGGGTGGCGTACCCTGGTGATTCAGAAGAAATTTCTGAATAGAATATAGTGGTAAGTAGTGGCGTTCAATGGAACTGCCGTGGGGGTTCTCTATATTACACGAAGAATCAACCCACAATTCCTACCTAACTTCGACCGCTAACAGCGCGTCAACATAACCCAAGCCTGCATCAGCACACATTCGCAAACATGCAAAGAACACACTTCCCACCTAAAACAGCACCCATTCCCAAACCTGCAATCGCATACACCCCCAAACTTGTAAAGAATCCAATTCCCAATCCGTAATAAAATGCATTTTCCACACTTACAAGAGAATATAAATCATCTCCCTCATCTACATCAAGCATACATTTTTCCCAAAGACCACTTCGGTTAATTTCCTACCTAAACTACATTTTTCGCTTGCAACCAAGCAGCATTAATTTCCCCCGAAAATCATTCCGGCTCACTTCCTGCTTAAGCCATTTCCCTCGCTTGTAACTAAGCAACATTTAGTTTCCCCGAAAACCATTTCGGCTCCCATCCTACCTAAATCATCTGAAATATACCAATTCTCCTTACCGGTAAGCCACCAGCACGACGCGTTGCATTTCCACGAAACAACTGTGGCCACTACTTACCTTCTCATTTACCACCAGGTAACCGTTTCATCAGCAAAAACGGACATTTACCACAAGGGTATACCCGCACGAGACGCACCCATGTCCCTTAAAGGCAATACGGTTGCAAGTAGAGCAAACAACATTGCCTAAACCGTACCAAGAAGTACCTCCTAATGTGTCTGCCACATACCACGGGAGATGTTTCCTATTTCTTGTATTTACTTTATGCCCACATCGTCGGTCACATGAACACATGCACATGGTGGCATATGGCGAGCATCACCTCAGGAAATCGAGCTTCTTGGGATGGAAATTTACCAGCAAGAGTTCGTTTGCTGGGGGGTTACCGCCAATAAGTACAAGATCAGCAAAAATGCAGGACGCTGGCACTGATCATGTACACATTAAGTGTGATGCGACGATGTGTGCGCTCCGACCATGCCAACAACACACACACGGTCAGCAACAATGTTTCGTATAGTCGCTGATCGTGTAAGCACATCCAACCCTTTTCTGGATGACTTGTCCCAGCTGCGAATGTTGTTTATTTTTACTTAATTGCATGTCCATGGTTCGCATGCTGGGCGACACGCGCGATGAGCAACCTAAAGGGATCATCATGTGTGTGTAAAGTTTCAACCCGCTTTTCTTTCAGATACAACTCAAAAGGGGATTATGACCAAATATGGTCATCGAAGCGATGATTGAGCACGTAGTATTCTATCGCTTTGATGAACATCTTGAATCGCGATTTGGATTCCGTGAGGGCGAGTTGCGCTCTCACGTTAATAAATACATCCCTCGTGGGGCGTCCCAAGGGATCACATCAGTCTTCGGTGGATCGTCCCACTGGAAACAAAATCAATGTCGGTTTTGGTTAATCTAAGTGCAAAGCACATAACAATATATATACCTTAAATATTTGAATAGTGAACATTATTTAAGTTAATCTAAGTGCAAAGCACATAACAATGTATATATCTTAAATATTTGAATAGTGAACATTACTTAAGTTAATCTAAGTGCAAAGCAAATAACTATTGAACACTAGTTACGTTTGATTAAAAAGAAAGGAAACTGAAATAAAAAGTTGGTTTCACCAAAACTGGTGCGTTTCATTTGGCTACTGTTTTTGGCAACGGAAAGACCGGTACCTAGTTTACGAAGTTAACTCTATAGTGGAATCCTCGTACGACCAGTGCCAAAGCAGGCACAACGACGAGGACTGGAACGGCACCCCATAATTGGTGACCCATCGACGTGTGACGTAACACGCAACCGCAAAATAGTGACATTTTCCGTTTTCCAGTCACCAATAAATTTCCTTTAACCCACCAAACCCACCTTCTGATACTGAACAGTTAAGAGTGCACGCGCAAAGAGAAATATTCAAAAAGTCTGTAAAAGGGCAAATGTGGCCCAACGAAACTCCACGCAGCCGTGTGAACAAACGAGTGACGACACCTGACGCAGCCATCTTCGGATACCCAACGTTGGACTCCAGGTTCTTTTTTCTTTCCTTTTTTTGTTACATTTCCTTTTTCCATCAGATTTGTACTTTCTGTAGTAGGTGAGCTCCTTCCGAGCCACCAAAACATATTTTTTTTAATATTATTATACTTACGAAACTTTAGAAAAACTATATAAAAATAAAACATATTAAAAAAGGAAAAGCAAATATTAAAGTAGACCAAAGTTAAGCAAACTTACGCGAGAAGTTCATTGAACGTACGCGAATTCCCAGATCTTCTTCATTAGTATAATAATATTGTAAATAAGGAGACGAGCTATTCTTATAGACATATATAGACATACATTATCCTTGCTAAATTGCATTTTCGACAAAGTTTTTAGGTACACAGAATTAAAAAATAATACACATAATATAATAGTAAGAAGGAAAAGAATTAAGAGTTAACTCGTTCAGAGTTATAGGGTTGCGGTATCATACATTCACCGAGTTCCACAACTTCGCTTGGTGTTTTTATCACAATTGATAATGCACAGTGGTCGCTGTCATACTCAATTGTGCGTAGGCAGTTTATTTTTTGTCTGTTAGTATGCGTATGTTTAAGTTGTGTGTCAATACGCATAATATCGAGGAACGATCCCCCTCTGGGGAAAGAAGGATATTCTGTAGCTAGCAGGTCAGCCTTATATTCAATGTGATGTTGATCTAACCAACCAGCTAGTTGATTTCCTCTCGTGTTGGATATGCTGTTTCCCCAATTTGGGTGTTTAGCATTCAAATCGCCACCTACGATGTAATAGTTCCCTTCCGAGTAAAGTTGTAAGCATTGGAAAAGAGTCTCTAGCTCCACTATAAATAGATTTTGTTGATGTGCTTCTGGTGCGTAGGCAGATATCACATACATCCCCCTACCTTGTCGGAGGGGTATGCGGATAATGCACGCTTCAAGCACCTGAAATCTGCGCATCTCACCACTATATATTACCTTATGTTCAAGTTCTTTTTTAACAAAGATTGCCACCCCTCCTCCTTGTCTGGAGTTGGGCCGGTCTCTTCGTATAATGTCGTAGTTTGTGTGACATAGTTTATGCCTCTGATTCAACTTAGTTTCGGTAGCCAGAAGCGCGTCAGGGCTTTCGTCTTGCAACAATTTAAAGGGAGCGGCTTTTCTCTCGATTCTGATTTACATTCACGACTAAAGCCTTAATTGTGCTTTCTGTTCGGGGGTTTATATTGACGGCTGGCTAGACAACGGTGAACAGACCTAGTCTAGTCTAGTGTCCTGGTCCTTTATTTGTTTTTGCAGTTGTGTCATCTGCGTCTGAATAGCGAGGAAGGTTGTGAGCACATTTGCTAGTGTTACTGTTTCTGGAGGCACAGTCGCGGCGGTGCCCGTGTGGTGGGTTGTGGCATGTTTCTCCTACCATCTGTTACTTGAGCATACGAGAACTGGGGTGTTACATTTAGTTCTGGTCGAGCTTGAACTATCGGGCGTTCTATTTTTCGTTGTTCTGAAAACTTTTTTCCTGTAGTTCGCGGAATTTAGGACAGCCTCGATAATTAGCAGGGTGTCCCTCACTCTTACAGACTGCACACTTTAGAAGAGATCTGTCGTCTACCTTTTCTTTACCTAACGTGCATTGTTCTGCGCTGTGGCCCTGTCCGCATCTTATGGATAGATACTGCTTTTCGCAATTTGCTGCTGAGTGCCCGAACCTTTGGCAGCGAAGACACTGGATTATATCTCTGCCTTTTTTCAATTTGTCCCATGTGACAATTTGATGGTTCAGGATAGTGATTTTCCTAAGTCCACCAATTTTGCTCCCTGGGCCCAGCAGCACCAGGTAGAATGTTAATTTTCGATTCCCCCGTCTAGCCCTAGCTGTATTGAAAGGTTTTACCGCGATAAACTCAATATCATTACAGTCAACCTCTCGTAGCGTTTGTAATAGAACTTCTGAATCGTTATATTCTTTAATTCTTTCGGGGTGTACGTGTAAGATTCCGCGGTGGCCCGATGGTAGGATTCCTGTAATGTTGATGGGTGGCATCTTCGCTTTCGTTTTTGCTGTCTGTTGCTCTTGTTGTGGTTGTTGTTGCGAAATCTCTTGTGGTGGACATCCTTTTTGTTGGCTAGGCTTCTGTTGTGCACATTGCTTCTGATTTTTCTGCTGCTGTTGTTTCACAATTAACTGCTCCTTTTCAGCCAATTCCTTTTTTCTGCGACGCTTCTCTGCTAATTGCGCCCTTGCTCGGGTTAGCCTTGTTTCAAGATCACTGATTTCCTCCTCCTCGCCCGCAGTCTCGGTAGTCGCTAAACATGCAAACATATTATTGGTCACATGGCCGTCATTATATGGAACCGGGGGGAATGTATGGTCCCCTTCCATTTTTTTTGCATCATTTCGAGCAAGTCTGTTATGCCTCGTTTGGCTTGTTGACTTTTGTTGTCGCTCGTGTTAGTGGGGAGCTCGGCGGGCGTTTTATTAACGCGGACTTTGGTTTCAATTTTTTTATATTTTGTTTTTTGTCTGCCATTCTGCATGCTGAGCTTGTTACATCCAAGATAGCAGGTTAGTCTTTGTTGTAAACCAGTTATTAGGTTGGCTTCACTTTGTAATTTCACTATATATTTTAGTTCCTTTTGTTTCATTTTTATTTATATTTATTATTTTAGTTTTGTTTTGCTTTTATTTTAACTTTTTTATTTTTGCTAAACGTGCTCACGTACACTCCCACAGTTGGTTAGTATTAAACTGTGTTTGTTTTGACTGTCAAAACACGTGACTTCGTTCTTTTTTATTTGATTATATTTATATATATTAACTTTGTTTTGACTGTTTTTATCACTAGAATTTATTTATATATAAATAGTCTTTATATTTCAACCACTCGCGACTCATAAAAGCAATATAGCGTTTGAAATAATAGTGAAGAAGATCGTGTGATTCGAACTGACGCTATGACAGCTCGAATCACGAAAAAAATTTTACCTAAGCGTTACACACCAGGCTACTGACCGTGTTTATAATTTGATTTCCAAACTCGAGTATATTCCACTGATGTGAATTATTTTTAATTTATCGCTTGGTATACGGTTCTGATGTATTTTTCTTATTCGATTTTTCGTTCGGTGTTCTTCACTATTTTTGACTGTGTGAATTGTGTGTATCTGTTAGAGTTGCCACACCACCCCCTTCCCAGAAACTTCGTTACGATCAGATTCGGTGCGAGCGACGAGCGAGCGAACGAGAGAATGTCGGAGCAAGCCAAGCGAGTGTGTCTTGGTGCTCTATGCAGAAGTCATGATTGCGTGTGTGAAGTTCTGTTTACTACGGGGGGTGTGTGTGTGCTGCGTCGTGTACAGATCACGCCGGGGTCACCAATTATAGCGTTTGAAATAATAGTGAAGAAGATCGTGTGATTCGAACTGACGCTATGACAGCTCGAATCACGAAAAAAATGTTACCTAAGCGTTACACACCAGGCTACTGACCGTGTTTAGAATTTGATTTCCAAACTCGAGTATATCCCACTGATGTGAATTATTTTTAATTTATCGCTTGGTATATGGTTCTGATGTATTTTTCTTATTCGTTTTTTCGTTCGGTGTTCTTCACTATTTTTGACTGTGTGAATTGTGTGTATCTGTTAGAGTTGCCACAGCAACTTTTTCATTTAACTCGATCGCCGACTTGAAAACACGTCCGCACTCGGTGACTGTGTATCATTGTATGATACCATAGAGTGTAATACTGTGTACATTCCAAGTGAAAAAGCACCAAAACAGCCTTAAAGATGACCAAACGATTGCGTTTATTCTCAACTGAGAGTTCAAGTGGCACACACATTACCGAGATTTTGTTCACCCCTATTTGTTCAGGCAAGTTTTCAGTGAATAATGATGCTTACTGGTGAGCTGTCTGATAAGTCACGATGCTTACTAAGAACCAACTGATTTTGTTTTCCTTCTTCCAAATGTTCTGAGGACTTATCGAAGCCCACTCTTATTCCGAATTCTGCAAATTCCTAAATGATAGCTAGTAATTTCACGGCAGGCGATCCACGAGCCACATGCGTATGAGAAAAAAAAAGTAGCTTTACAGTGTTATATCGGTTTTGAACTTTTAGAAATGTATCTCTTATTAATGTTATTATTTTACTGCATTTTATTTATTTATTTAGATTATTATAATTTTTAATTTTTTTTTGTTTTCATTTTTTATTTATTAATTTATATTTTCATTGTCGAATAGTACAATATTTCAAAAATATTTTTCCAAACTTTCAAGTCGTTCTTAATAAAATTCTAGACGAAAGAGGCGTTAGAAATATATTTCAGTAAGTTCGGTCAGGTGGATGTATTTCTATCTAGTTTCTTGAAATTATTTACCTGTATTTCTCGTCCTTTATAGGCCGCTTTCTTTTTGTTAACTATCGTGAAGATCATTTAAATAAAAATTAGTGTCAAAATTAACGTATAAGCCGACGTGTTTATTTTTTACCTTACTTTTATAATTAGCAAATGGTTTGAATATAATCGACAATTTTACTAATTGATTGGCTTTTAACTTGACTCCCCGTTTATCCACTTCCAGGTGCATGGCGAGACGCTGGTCCTTGAGCTGGCGTTGGACTCGTAGCAGACTCTGATCATGGACCAGATGTTTATGCATCGGAAATGGGTTTTTCTAAAGCAGTGGATGGCTCTGGAGAAGTGGATGATCCCAAAGAAGTGGATGGCACTGAAGAAGAGGATGACTCCGGCGAAGCAGATGATTCTATAGAAGACGATGGCTCTGAAGAAGTGGATAATTCTGCAGAAGAGGATGGCTCTGGAGAAGAGGATCATTCCAAAGAAGTGGATGGCGCTGAAGAAGTGGATGATTCCGGGGAAGCAGATGATTCTATAGACGACGAGGGCTCCGGAGAAGTGGATAATTCTGCAGAAGACAATGGCTCTAGAGAAGTCGATGATTCCCCAGAAGAGGATGATTCTGAAGAAGTGGGTGGCTGTGGGGAAGTGGATGTTTCTGAAGAGTCGATTGATTCTGATGTAGGGTCTGATCCTGGTGTGGTGGATGAACCATTTAGTTCTGGAGTCGTGGACGTGGAATTAGTGCTATTGGATCCTCCGCAAAACTCATTGCTGGGATCAAATGTGTAGATGATGTTTCTCGTAAAGTCGGCCTAATCTGACGGATCAGGTGTGTCTGGAGACTGTGCCTCACTTACATGTGTGAGACACAGTACACTAATAAGTGCAACACACCAAGCAGCAACTACTGACTTAAATATCACCTTGGGACATTTTTGTTTTCACTATATTTTAGAACTTCATTCGCGTGTCTTATATACCAAATTTCCGAAATGCGATGTAATGACAATATGAAGCACCTAATATTGTTTATTCCTTTATTACAATTTAATTATCAATAGTTGTTTAAACATACATTTGTGCGGCTTTACTAAACTAACGTGCTTATTACAAAAATATGCTGAATATAAATTGCGCACCAGCAAACTTATGAGATTGTTAAGATCAAATGGCAATATACGATTGTTAAGCGAAGACACGTTTGATAATATAAAATATTACGACAAATGTATAAGCAAAAATCAAAAGGACAACTGCCAAATTAATTTGGGCAAGTTCTTAAATCAAAAAAAAAAAATGATGAAGTCAACGCAGAAAGATACGCGACAATTCGGATAGAGACAATGAGGCTCTTCAAACGCCAAAAACGCGAATGGGAGAAGACTCGGATCGAAAAAATCCTAGAAAATTCTAGGGCAAAGAACAGCAGAGGTATGTATGTCGGCATAAATTCAATTAGAAATGGCTACCGAGGAAGAGCCAAAATAATTCGAGACGCAAACGGCTGTCTGGTCACAGAAACAAACAATGTCGTGACAAGATGGAAGCAGTACTTTGAAAATCTGCTCAATGTACGCACCCATCAACCGCAGGCAAATGCACCAAGCGTACATGCGGCCGAGCCTCAGATCCCAGAGCCGTCTCTCAACGAAGCTGTAGACGCAATAAAGCGATTGAAAAACAACAAGGCTCCCGGAGTCGAATGCATACCGGCAGAGCTTGTGAAGCATGGAGGAGAGGCAACCGCTCGAAAGATCTACCAGCTCATCCAAACAATATGGGATAAGGAAGTCACTCCGGAAGAATGGAAACCCTCAATAGTCATCCCCATTTTCAAAAAAGGCGACAGATCTAACTGCGAAAACTACAGAGGAATATCATTGCTCCCAACCGCATACAAAGTATTAACAAATGTCATTCTGGTGAGAATCACACCGTACGCAGAAGAGATACTGGGAGACTACCAATGTGGATTCCGTAGGAACCGGTCAACAAGCGACCAAATGTTCACAATAAGACAACTGCTGGAAAAGAAGTGGGAATACGGAAAGACGGTTCGCCAACTGTTCGTGGACTTCAAAAAAGCCTACGACTCAGAGGCAAGGCAGAGACTCTACCATATTGTAGTTGAGCTGGGAGTCCCAAAAAAATATGCCGCACTCATTCAAATTTGCATGAACGAAAACAAAGAGCGAGCCAGAATAGAAAACCACCTCTCAGAACCATTTGAAATCCGGGACGGACTAAAGCAGGGAGATGGTCTATCACCGTGTCTCTTTAACCTTGTGCTCGAGTATGTCATCAGAAAGGTGCAAGACGACAACATGGCCGGATCATCCCTGAACGGGGTCACACAAGTGCTCGCATATGCGGATGACATCGCCGTTCTGGGCGATAATCTAGAGACTGTTAGTAAAAACTGTGAAATCATCATGCAAGCGGCAGAAGAGGTGGGCCTAGAAATAAATGAAGACAAAACAAAATACATGATTACGGCGAGAGCAGGTGGATCTCAGATAACACATATAAACGTCAAAGGTAAGATATTTGAAAAAGTTGAAGAATTTTAATATCTGGGAACGATACTGACGGCCAGTAATGAAATGTCGAAGGAAATTAACAAGAGACTGCATTCCGGCAACGCGAGTTGGCATGCAGTCAGTAAACTGCTGAAATCCAGACTGCTATGACGTAACATAAAGATCCGTGTCTATAGAACCATAATCATGCCGATTGTTCTATACGGATGCGAAACATGGGCTCTCACAAAACGGGAAGAAAACAAATTCCGCGGTATTCGAGAATAAAGTTTTGAGGGGCATCTTTGGAGGTAAATATGACGAGGAGGCAGGACAATGCAGGAGACTCCATAACCACGAATTGGAAGAGATATATCGCAAACCTACAATAGTGAGAGTAATCAAGTCGCGAAGAATAAGATGGGCCGGACACGTGGCGCGAATGGGGAACGATAGGACCGTGCATAGAATTCTTGACGGTAGACCAACGGGAAAGAGACCGAGGACTGCCGCGACGGAGATGGGAGGAGAATGTTAGGTTTGACCTTGAGGAGATCGGATCGAATGGTCAAGCGTGGAAGGAGAGTGCCCAGGACAGGGAACGATGGCGAAGCCGAGTCGGTGAGGTCATGAACTTCCGGGTTCTTACAGGCCAATAAATAATAAAATAATAAGTTCTTAAATCAAACAAAATCCCACAAACAATGAAATTGTTTGTGCATGCATTATACCTTCATTACCCACAATTGCTTTGTGTTTCCTCTTCCCACCGCCAAGGTTATACCAAAAATCTGTTGAAATCTGTGTAAACCGGCAGCAAATAAACTTGCGATTCACAGAAGACAGATGTTATCTCATAAAATCTACCGACGATAAGGAACAGAAAAGATCACCTGTAAAGAAAGAATTCGGAGCTGTCTTGGTAGCACGAATTCAAATCGCTTCATGGTGCCGTCTAACAATTGCTTACATCTTACTAAATGAAAGCGGCACAGTATAGTTTTCTTAGTCTCAATTGGGGACTTACTTGTGCCTAATGAATGACTCTATAATGAGTATACATACACAACTTAGTTTTCTTATGCCGATTACAGAGAGTATTAGAAGTGTGCGGTACAAAAAGAGCTAAGAAGACTCAAAAATTAAGACACTTTAGGCATATTTTGCGTTTTGATGTGAATACAACTGTAGTTCGTGTACTACCTTAATCTCATTAATTTCATCGAATATTATTTTTGTTGTTATTGTAAGACTTAAAAAATAAATTTTAAACATAAATCTATCTAAGCTGTAGTTTGCCTGAATTGTTTATTGTCGCCTTTTCACCATCTCCAAACGTGGAAAGACAACTCATATATTAGGAAACTTTATGCCTTGCTTGTGTTTTCGATGGAAGTATAACTATAATCTTATTAATTTAAACAAACGTTTTTTTTTCTGTGTAAATTTAAATCTTATATATTGTAGCGAGCTTAGGGTTCGCTGGATTAATTATTTTAAAATAAATAAGAGCCGTTAAATCGATTTTGAATTAATATAACACTTTATTAGTCCGTAATACAACCGTTACTTATACCGTACACTTAACGATTTCTTTACTTATCGCTTCCGTACTTATCGCGTCTTTTACTGCTTACTTCTCACTCGAGACTTATCGCTTGCTTCACTGTCTTACTTATACTTTCTACTTCCGCACTTATCGCTTGCTTCACTTTCTACTTCTTACTCATCTCCATGATCTGTGTGTGCGACGTATTTATACCGTTTCTTTATTCTGATTCGGCGTTTCGTTTCCGTCCGTTCCATAGTCTTGAATGTTCTACTGTTCACGGTCCCCAGTTTTCCATTACTTTATAGAGTATTCTTGTACTCCGTTTCGGACTCTCTAGAATATTCTAGTACTGATTGTCATATGCGTCACACTACCCTCCGCCTAGATTAGTTCGTCCCGAACTAAGTTCATTGGTCTCCCGGGCCAACAAAAGCCGGCAGTCGGTCGCGATGCACCACTTTCATCTTGGCGTTCGGTGGTGGAAGTTCTTAACCTTCTTCCAAATTTTCTACTGCTCTCCTTTTCGCGTCAGCTCTAGCCTGTCGCCATTCTTCTTTTTCCTGACGACGGAATTCCTCTTGCATTTTAGGTATCTCATGCGAATAGTATAAGAGAAAATGCATCTGCACACCCTTAAGCTCTTCTGGAGTTTGCACATCACGTAAGTGGTCTAGATCTTCATCTTTAATTACACGCATATCATCTGATATTGGAGCATCTGTCGATTTCATAACCGTATCCAACTGGTAGTTCCGCATCTCTTCAAATAACTGGAGCAGTTTGTTCTTTGGAGCTGACAGTAAACACCAGCCTGCGTCGTAGTAATAGACTTTCCATAGATCGTCGCACGTTCATTCTGGTTTCACGTGTTCTTCTCTATAGAACGCAATGAACGGCACCTCTAGCTGTTGATTACGCCTACAATCTAGGGCTTGCTTGATCACTCCCCCTATATGTGGTGGCTTACAATAGCGGTCAAGACCTCCAACATCCGTTGATCTCTCTTGGTCGGAAACTGTTGATTTACAAAACCCCTGTTTGTAAATCCATTCAGCTTCATCTTGTAGTTCATTGGGTCCCTCTGGAACAGGCGTAACCGGAACTTCGCGGAATTGCATTCGCTCAGGAATATCCGTTATACGGATTTCATTGTCCAAATCCATAAAATAACCATTTTCCAATTCACTAGGTTCGTATTCGGGTTCATATCCGTCCTCGCCATTGTAAATCCGTTTCGGGAAACGGCCTGAAGCATCAGTGTCTTCACATCAGTGTAAGGATGTATGCCGGCATAAATTCCCTTAGAAATGGCTTGTCTGGGCACAGAAACAGACAATATCCTCACATGGTAGAAGCAGTACTTTGAAAACCTGCTCAACGTGCGTACCCATCAATCAAAAATAAACACATCAGACGTATATACAGCCGAGCCTCAGATCCCAGAGCCCTCCTTCAACGAAGTTGTAGATGCAATAAATCGATTGAAAACTAACAAAGCTCCCGTTGTCGAATGCATACCGGCGGAACTTATGAAACATGGAGGAGAGGCAACCAGTCGAAAGATTTGTGGGGCTTTTCAGGGCCCGAAGAGCCATGCATCGCTCGATCCCCACTATTCCAGGCGAACGACTTACCTCTCGGTCGAAATTCAGCAAGGTTGCGTAACCTTGCTACGGCATTTACCCCCAGCCAAATCGCTGGAATTAATACAGTTACCCAATCGGATAACTGTTATGCATATCCGTTAGGCAGCTTACCTATTCTGTGGGGGGTTTTCCTTCCAAGCCCCTTTTTCTCCATCACCATCCCTGAAAAACATTAAGTCCACGGCAAAGCTTATCACTTAGCCGTGGCATCGAAAATTTTTCCTCGGGCAGGCATTGATTTCTAAAAAAAACATTAAGTCCACGGCAAAGCTTATCACTTAGCCGTGGCATCGAAAATTTTTCCTCGGGCAGGCATCGATTCCTAAAAAAAACATTAAGTCCACGGCAAAGATTATCACATTGCCGTGGCATTTGAAATCCCATCCTTAGGCATACATTCTACCCAGGGCATCTCGTTTCCACAGCCTTATGCTATGGAAACAACATCAACAAAGAGTTCCTTTGTTTACTCGTTTTTTTTTGTTTGCCCATGGCACTCCTAGCATGCGGCTATTAGGTCCCATTGGTTTGCCACCGCCGACAAGGTTTCGGCTGAGGCAAACCAAACATTTCCCTAATTACCAGCAATAGCTGGTTTCCTATTATCGGTCCCCACCGATCAGGGACCGCAAACAAGCAACGAATTGGATGCAGCCAGCAAGTGTTTACTTTTAACATCTGGCAATGGCTGCACCCTATATTCGTTGCAATATCTAAACAGGGCATTGGCACCATAGAGTGTTATGCATACACAATTCCCTATTAACGGCCGCCACCCGTCGGCGGACCAAAGGAAATTCACATCATCAACCTAAATGTTGATTTATGGCCTCCCATAGGATGACCAGATATTCATTGTTTGCATTCGTGGAAGATGCAGTTGTGATGCTGGCATCCATGCTCGGTCGCCGGACGATCGTATGCGAGGCATACACACATATGCATAATGTATGCCTATTCCCCGGTCCAATCACGATTAACTACCTCGAGTTAATCGTGTGGCTCCTCCCCTTTGCGGTTTCCTTTAGGTGTCCCTTTTCTTTGGTGGGCATTAGATACCCAGTCAGATTTTATCACCAGTCGTGTGCGGTACGAGAGCGGAGAGAAAGTCGTCGCTAGTTAATTTGTTTCGCGTGGTTTCATATCTGTTTTAAATATTTATTTTTTATCATCGGACTACCCTGTCAAACTATTTTATTTTGGCCTAGCAGCTACGAAACGAATTAATATTAAATCTACGTCAAATAATTTACTGTTACAGTGCGATATATTTGTTAATTAATCGAGTATCAGTAGTTAAGTGAACCGACAAAACAAGTATACATTTAAACAATAAAGACTAAACGGAAAACTACTCCAGCGTTTTATTTCACGGAAATTGGTGATCCGTGGAGAACAGTGTTTGGCAGAACAATTTCCTGCGTAACATCGGTGGTGTTTTAGCTGAATCCGCACCCGTGCTTGGTACATAGCCAAAACAATACCACAGATTCACCAACTGATTAAAACAATATGGGATAAGGCAGTCACTCTGGAAGAATGGAAATCCCTTATCTGACTGCCTAAACTACAGAGGAATACCACTGCTCCCAACTACGTCCAAATGTCATACTGGCGAGAATCACACCGTACGCAGAAGAAATACTGGGAGACTACCAGTGCAGAATCCGTAGGAACCGGTCAATAAGCGACCAAATATACACAATAAGGCAACTGCTGGAAAAGAAGTGGGAATACGGCGAGACGGTTCACCAATTGTTCATTGACTACGAAAATGCCTACGACTCAGTGGCAAGGAAAAGACTCTACCATATTGTAGTTGACCTGGGAATCCCGAAAAAATATGTCGCACTCGTTCAAATCTGCATGTTCGAAAATAAAGGGTGAGTTCGAATAGAAAACCACCTCTCAGAACCATTTGAAATCCGCGATGGACTAAAACAGGAGGATGGCCCCTCACCATGCCTTTTTAACCTTGTGCTCGCGTATGTCATCTGAAAGGTACAAGACGACAACATGGCCGGATCATCCCTGAACGGGATCACATAAGTGCTTGTATATGCAGATGACATCGCCGTTTTGGGCGATAATCTAGAAACTGTAAGTAGAAACAGTGTAATCATCATGCGAGCGGCAGAAAAGGGGTGCCTAGAAATAAATGAAGATAAAACAAAATACATGATTACGGCGAGAGTAGGTGGACCTCAGGGAACACATATAAACGTCAGAGGCAAGATATTCGAAAAAGTTAAAGAATTGAAATATCTGGGAACGATACTGACGGCCAGTAACGAAATGTCTAAGGAAATTGACAAAACACTGCATTCCGGCAACGCTAGTTGGCACGCAGGCCGTAAACTGCTGAAATCCAAACTGCTATCACGTAACATAAAGCCCCGTGTCTATAGAACCACGATCGCCATTGGTCTATACAGATGTGAAACATGAGCTCTCACAAAACAGGAAGAAAACAATTTCCGCATATTCGAGAATAAAGTTTTAAGGAGTATCTTTGGCGGTAAATATGACGAAGAGGCGGGACATCGGAAGAAACTCCACACCAACGAATTGGAAGAGCTATATCTCAAACCTACAATAGTGAGAGAAATCAGATCGCGAAGATTAAAATGGGCCGGATATGTGGCGACAATGGGCAACGATAGGACCGTGCCTAGAATTTTCGACGGTAGACCAACGGGAAAGAAATCGGCAGGACGGCCGTGTCGGAGATGGGAGGATAATATGAGTTTTAGCCTTGATGAGATCGAATTATTTGGTCAAGCGTAGAAGGAGAGTGCACAGGACAGGGAATGATGGCGCAGCCGATTAGATGAGGTCATGAACTTTCGGGTTCCTATAGACCAATAAAAACGTATTAATGGGAGCCTTTTAGCGTGTATGGAAGTTCATATATGATTGATTAGATCAATTTAGTTTATTAATCCGAGCGTGCCATTCAGATACATTACGAGAGTTTCCAAAGTGAGAAATGGGTAGTATAATGGCAGTGGGCGATGCCGATACTTTCGAAACGCCAGGAGTGGAATTTCTGGTGGTCAAGGGGGGTAAGTCGGTGTTGAGTGGATGAAGTGCGGGAGAACGGATCGGAGATAGTTCAACATCTTGTAGGTCGGCAAGTAGAGAACTCACGAATCGAAAACAGTTTGGAATTTTTTCCTGGTTTTTAGTCATTATTATGCCCTTTCCAAGTAGGCTAGCGAGGAGCGTGCGTACTTAATTTCCTCACTGCGTCAGGTAGAATCGGGGTATACGAGTTTTGCCACGATAATGAAGAACGTGTGATTCGAACCGACGCTATGACGGTTAAAATCACTAAAAGATTTCATTCTTATCGAGTACTTCAGAGCGAACAGACGTTCGCTCATAGCATAGTTGAAACTCGTGTCTGTGAAACTGGGTGGTAAATATAGTTGATGGCTAAGTAACACGTTTGCAAAACAACAACTTGAATAGTATTTGGATGAAAATCATGTTAACAGGAGTACTCAACTTCCTTTGTTGTCATTATTTTCCCCAGATGGCAACCGAACAGCGAAACTCTGCGAATATCATTCACACACCGTCAACCGGATACAATTCACACAGTTGGTGAGATTATTTTACTTCTCATTCTCACGGAATAGATGATCCTGGGAGGCTGGCTGAAACATTCGCCTTTAGATGCTAATGAGACAGCAGGTTTCGCATTTAAAAGATAACCGAGGCAATTTTTGGGTATATATATGTCATCCTGGATAAAAAATTTCCCTGAAATTCGAGCGATTAAAGGTCCTATATTGGTGCTAACTATATTTCGGTTTCATTTAGTAGTTTGCTACCATGCACAAAACATTTCGATTTGTCGACGAGTTCTTAAAATCCCTTATAATTCGAATGATTGTTCGGTTAACTCCCCAACGTCCCACCATCTAAGATGCAACGAGGTATATTACCTAAATCGAGACATAGACAGGATTTTACAAGGGAGAAAAACGAATCAAGCTAACTTCAATGCCAAAAGAACGAATAACAACCTGGATAAGGAAACGGATCTTCAGAGCTTCAGCTTGCGATGGACAGCTGGGTCATTAAGTCTAAGAAAAACATGAGTAGTATAAATATGTGTCTAAGATCATCAAATCTGTCAAGACGAACCCAAGTTATCTTTTCATATCTAAAAGCTGTATTACTACAGCCCAACTTCTGTTTCTCTACAAATTTTGAGTTAGACTCGCAAACGAATACTGCCTGTATGTTTGGAGCTCTGCTCCTAAGCATACCCTTGACCTGATCGATGATGTTAAGAGACGAGCAATCGCCTTATTTAAAAACACAAGACTAAAATCAAGTCCACAATCACGGCCACACTGAAGGCGCGTTTGTCACTCAATTTTACCATGAAGAAATCTCCGCTGAGATTCATAATACCATTCCTAGAAATTCGGCTTATTTGTACCCCACATAACAAACTAATCGAACCCATCAATTTGTTATTAATCTTTCAATTGCACGTATATGTCTGCAGTCCCATTGCAAAACTCCCACTTACCCAAGTTTCTCGAAATCATAAATCTCTTAGTTTTCGTTACTATTACTATTTATTGGCCTAGAGGAACCCGGAAGTTCTGACCTCACCGAATCGGTTAGTCCATCGTTCCCTCTACTGTGCACTCTCCTCCGCGCTTGACCATCTTATCCGATCTCCTCAAGGCCAAACCTAACATTCTCCTCCCATCTCCGTTGCGGCCGTCCTGCCGGTGTCTTTCCCGTTGGCTTACCGTCAAGATTTCAATGCACGATCCTATCGTTGCCTATTCGTAAAGCTCTTCCAATTCGTGGTTGTGGAGTTTCCTCCATTGTCCTGCATCCTCGTCATATTTGCCGCCAAAGATACCCCTAAGAACTTTATTCTCGAATAGTATAGAACAGTCGGCTTGATTATGGTTCTATAGACACGGAGCTTTATGTTACATGATAGCAGTTTGGATTTCAGCAGTTTACTGACTGCATGCCAACTAGCGTTGCCGGAGTGTAGTCTTTTGTTGATTTGCTTCGACATTTCGTTACTAGCCGTCAGTATTGTTCTCAGATATTTAAATTCTTTGACATTTTCAAATATCTTGCCCCTGATGTTTATGTGTGCTCTCTGAGGTCCACCTGTTCTCGCCGTAATCATGTATTTTGTTTTATCTTCATTTATTTCTAGGCCCACCTCTTCTGCCGCTTGCATGATGATTTCACAGTTTTTACTTACAGTTTCTATATTATCGCCCAAAACGGCGATATCATTCGCATATGGGAGCACTTGTGTGACCCCGTTCCAGGGTGATCCGGCCTTGTTGTCGTCTGGTCCCATTCTGATGACATACTCGAGCACACGGTTAAAAGGACATGGTGAGAGGCCATCCTTCTGCTTTAGTCCGTCGCGGATTACAAATGGTTCTGAGAGGTGGTTTTCTATTCTAACTCGCCCTTTGTTTTCGTTCATGCAGATTTAAATGAGGGCGGCATATTTTTTTCGGGATTCCCAGGTCAACTACAATATGGTAGAGTCTTTGCCTTGCGACTGAGTAGTAGGCTTTTTTGAAGTCAACGAACAGTTGGCGAACCGTCTCTTCGTATTCCCACTTCTTTTCCAGTAGTTGCTTTATTGTGAACATTTGGTCGCTCGTTGACCGGTTCCTACGGAATCCACATTGGTAGTCTCCCAATATCTCTTCTGCGTACGGTGTGATTCTCGCCAGTAGGATAATTGTTAGTATTTTGTATGTGGTTGGGAGCAATGATATTCCTCTATAGTTTTCGCAGCGAGATCTGTCGCCTTTTTTAAAGTTAGGGACGACTACTGAGGTGTTCCATTCGTCCGGACTGACTTCCTTATCCAATATTGTTTTAATCAGTTGGTAGATCTTTCGAGCGGTTGCCCCTCCTCTATGCTTCACAAGCTCTGCCGGTATGCAGTCGACACCGGGAGCCTTGTTGTTTTTCAATCGCTTTATTGTGTCTACAACTTCGCCGAAAGGGGGTCTGGGATCTGAGGCTCGCCTGTATGTACGTCTGGTGCGTTTATTTGTGGTTGATGGGTGCGCATATTGAGCAGGTTTTCAAAGTACTGTTTCCATCTTGTCACGATATTTTTTGTTTCTGTCACTAGACAGCCATTTGTCTCGGATTATTTTGGCTCTCCCTCGGTAACCATTTCTAATTGAATTTATGGCGGCATACATAGCTCTGATGTTCTTAGTTCTTGCATTTTCTAGGATTTTTTCGATCCGAGTCTTCTCTCATTCTTCTCTCATTCGTTTGAAAAGTCTCGTTGTCTCTTTCCGAATTGTCGCGTATCTTTCTGCGTTGACTTCATCATATCCTTCCATGTGGATCACTCTGCGGCGTTTACGTTCTTCGATCTTCGCCCTGCACTCATCGCCGAACCAAGGTTTGGACTTAATTGTTTTCTTAAATCCTAATACCTTTTGGGCTGTTTGTTTGATTGTGTCTCTGATCGAAGTCCATTTGGTGCCCAGATTACTGGTGTCCTCTTCCTCACTACTCCCATTCTCTAAGATGCTAAATCTATTCGTTAGTTCCTCTTGATATTTAGCCTTTTTGCGTAGGTCTTTTAGTTTACCAGCGTCGAACTTTTTGCTCGTCTCTCATGACTTCCCGTATCGGTTTGCTGTGAGCTGACTCCTAATTTTGCCCATCACTAGAAGATGATCGAACTCGCAAACCCATTTCTCTATATGGTCTTACGTCAAGGATATTCGAGTGGTGTCTTTTGTCTATAAGGAAGTGGTCTATTTGGTTACGCGTTACGCCGCCGGGTGATATCCATGTGGCTTTATGAATTTGCTTGTGCTTGAACATCGTGCTTTTCACTACCAGATCTTTTTACGCTGCGAACCTAATAATTCAAATTCCATTATCATTTAAAACTTCGTGTAGACTTTCTTTACCTATAGTTGCTTGGAAGATGTCTTCTTTTCCAATTTTTGCGTTCAGGTCCCCGAGGAGGATTTTAACATCGACTGATGAGATCCTATCAAATACTTCCTCTAGGGTCTCGTAGAACGTGTCCTTCCTTTCTTCGGCCGTAGATTCTCTTGAGCCGTATACGTTTATGAATACATAATTGTACCATGGTCCCTGTATTTTTAGCACAGACATTCGGTCATTAATAAATTGCACATCTTTTACATGGGGCGTATTCTTCTTGCTTATGATGAAGCCGGTTCCGAGGTTATGGGCATCGGTACCTCCACTGCCAGTGCAAACCCGTTTGTTTCGATTTTTTGATGTGGGAGTCGGACTTCCTGAAGCGCGACGATGTCCATTTTATATTGTTTCGCGTTTTCTACGGCCGTCTGTAGCGGTATATATAACGTTCGAACATCCCACGTCCCGCCGCGTATATCCCGCTTTTTCCGTTTTTCCCTACGTCTTCTTTTTGCCGAGTCGGTGTTTTCTTGATGATTTTTTCCCTTATGGTAGTGTCGGCTCATCACACCTACGTCTACTGGGTTTTTCGTGGGATTGTTTTTTTGTATATTGATTTTTCATTTTTGATCCCACGAGTCTTGGGGTTTCAAATAGTCCGCTACATCAGAGCCCCTCTTTGCTATGGTAAGGTATGCTTACTGCTCTTGTTCGACCAGGTGTCAGAGAGACGCTGTTATAATATAGCCGGTATATCCCTGGCTGCAAAGCATCCAATGGGCACGGTGACGCGTAACACTCTGGATTAGGACTGGAAGATCTTTGTTGTTACTCCTCGCTAGCTTGTCTCACATGGGTGCCCCTACTGGAAGCGTATGCTGCCATCAGCAAAACCTGAGTGATTCATTGTGGTTTAAGCCCCCGGACCACGTCAAGGTTTCTACCAAGCGGGGGGCTTGTATAGGTTCACGTACGGAAATACGTGGAATGATATCAGGTGTTTTAACGCCAATAAGGAATCTATCTTTTGTTCTGATTGGCACTTTGCTCTCGATTGGATTACCTAACCCTCAACTACACGATGCAACAGCTCGTGACCGACAGACAGCAACGATGGCACTGGTACGCCTTACAATACAATCCCACTTATTTAATTAACCTATCATTACTGTATACTAAAACATCAACGTCGTCGTGTTCCAAGATCAAAACCATTCGCTTTGAACCAAAAGAGCTAATCAGCTTGGATGTATTTCAAGCCATTTCCACGAGCACTATCGTTACCAATCTCAATATACAACCAGCTTCTTACAAATCGGCTTTTGGAGCCACGCCCGTAATTCTCTTTTCCAAAATGAAAGAAATTTCGGCAGTGAACAGCATTCCGGATACACGAAAGTTACATACAGCTAGAGAAGTAGCTGGATAAGTAGCCACGGCAGCCTTAGGTGGATTGCTAGCTGCAGAAGATGCCAATCGGGCAAACAAGAGCGAAAGTTTAATAAGTTTTATAAAAATTTTAGTTTTTTACTTCTCTAGACTATTTCGAATATGGTGAAAAAAAAAATATATTCACGTTCAGTCTATTCGCTCCGTGATTGGATGCTCCTGACATAAAATATGTAAAATCAAATAAAAACGCCTTTCAACACCAAAACGTCCTAGAGGGTACGGCCATATACACATACATGCGTGGGCTGAAAAGTTTCCGACCTAACAAAGATACAGGACATTTTTCCTTAAAATGTATTCTTATTTTTCTACACAGTCTCCTTGTAACTCTACACAGTTCCCACAGCGATGCTTCCATCTCCCGAACCCAACCAAATAGTACTCGGGGTTTTTCTCTGCACAATAACTGTTCACGAAGATGATTGCCTCCTCATTTGATGAAAATCTCTGTCCTCCGAGCGCAATTTTTAGATTAGGAAACAAAAATAAGTTACTTGGGGCTAGATCTGGTGAGTAAGGCGGATGATCAAGCAGTTCAAACCGTAATTAGTGGATTTTCGCCATCTCATGCCCAAATCTTGATTTAATATGTGACAAACACGTTCTTTGGACATTTTCATAGCCTCTGCTATCTCTCACTTTAATTTGGCGGTCGTCTAGCACTGTTTATTGAACTTTAGCGATGTTATCGTCAGTTGTTGCAGGTTTTCGATGTCCCGAATGTTCATCGTTACCCAAGCTCTCACGGCCAAGTTTAAATTCAGCTGCCCAAAATTTCATTGTGGTAAGTGATGGTGCAGAGTCGCCATACACATTCTGGTGAGTAACTTGTGGGGGTGAAGAAGTATTTGCGCCAGACACATGCGCGAGTTAACACCCATAGAACCCCACTAATCCACAACTTAAGAAACCTACAGATAACGACAATAATGATAGCCAACGACGACAACTATGATGACTCATCACATCACCAATAACCAATGATTATAACGACAAACCATGATGACTCACCACACCGCCAATAACCAATGATGATAATGAATGACGACAACCATGATGATTCATCACACTGCCAATAGCTGACGATGACAGACAATGCCGATAAACCAATCAAGATAACTATTCGTATATAAGAAGACTGACAACAAGCAACCGATGCTCATTCATCCGCCTGTAGTGTTACAGCTAGTGTTAAGCAATAATTGTAAAGAGCCTCAGTACTAATGTTAATAAAATAAATATATTTTTTATTTTATAAACTTACTGAAATAATTAATTGGCGCGGTTCACTTTCTTCCCCACGATGTTGCTCAACGAGTATCCAATAAAAGGCATTGGTGTTCCTGGTTGTATTAGTTTTTATTTATGTTCTCTCTTTATTTATACACTTGAAACTTTTGTTGTTCCTTGCCATAATACGATTCTTAAGCCGAGAATATTTTTCTAGTTGTTCTATAAGCAACGAATTTAAATAGCAAATTTCGCGTTTTGATTTAACTAGTCCACTATTAAGTTCTTGATTATAAGTATTAACTCGCGGTTGATTTCACGGTATGTCTCCATTCGTAAATAACGTTTTAATTATTAATCGGATTTTCTTTATAACCTGTGACTCACGCGTGTGCACCAGCGATGGTGATTGAAAAGACTTTCTTTTTGATCGAGCAGCGACGTGACTTGACACTGTGAAGTATGACTAGGGACTGATTTGGTTAGGGGTGAAATTCTGTGTTCTCGATTATGCACACAGGACAACCAAAAGAGATCACGCCTCTGCTCTCTTATCGTCACGCTCGTCGAATTGTGGTAACTTCGGTTAATTAATAATCGACAAACGTGGTAGAATGAGAGAACAGAAACACGATGTACTGTGATCTCGGGTCGGCTTGGTTGTGTGTGCTGGTATCAAATGCAGCTTCTGAGCACGACCTACTGCCCTAGTGTTACGGCTGTGGTGAACTCAGAGTGCATTGAACCGTATGGAAACAGAATTATGAAGGAGAGGAAAATGTTGTGCGCGGTATTCACGTGTCAAATGAGATCGTTGATCCCAAGCGAATGGGTGATCTGAAGAAAAGCCGAAGTGACGCGAAATTGGCTAGGATAATTTATCATGAAAACGAATTAGATATTTTTATAAATTCCCCAGCGGTTTTGCTATAATGCGACGGCGTCGTTTGCTTCGGCTTGTTGTTGCTAACCGACATGATGTGATTTCCGATGGAAATCTCATGGGCTAGCAAAAATGGAGTTGCCGTATGGCAGAAGGTAGCTGGTGAATTCAATTCTGCATTATATGCATAGAATAATGAATTCAGCTATGCTTTCTTTTACAGGTAAAATAGCCGAACGGTGGGATAGGGGATAATGTGACGCGCTGTTAGCGGCCAAAATTAGGTTAGGATTGTGGTCCTCCATGTGATATAGAGAAACCCCACAAACTGTCAAAGGATGCACAACTACATTCACTGTCATTTATTGACGAGTGCTACTATCTTCACGTTGAGGTTGGAAACTTTTCAGTTTTCTTCTGTTAAAAAAGTACGGAAAATTGAATATTAAAAATGCCCGCTTAAAAGGATTGTCAAATCCTTTTTGTCGCTAAGTTGGCACAACTTTGTTGTCATAATGTGCTTAATATGAGAACGTCCAAACTAGGAGTAAGATTGTATACACAGTTGTAGAACTACAACTAAGGCGTTCGACACCACAAAAAAATAAAAAGCAGCGTGAGCAAAGAGATAAAGAAGGGGATAAATAAAAGGACAAAACAATCAACAACTAAGGCCATGTTGGCATATTAAATAAGCAAATCTCGGTATGAGGGTCATACCTTATAGCATTTAGTATTAAATAGTTATGTAATACAGTAGGACTGTAAGCAATTTGTAAACAAATGAGGAAAAACTCAAAATACTCTACTGAACGGTCTTTCAGAGTTATGTTCATCCTCGATATTAAAATCGTATTTTGGGAATTTGTATAGGGTGGGCTCCTGAATACTTATTTATCGACAGACTAAAAAACGGATCTTTTACATAGAAGGGCGCGACCAAACAATACAATCCCAGGAAGCTCAATCAAAAGAGAGAAAACGTTCAATGCAGCTTTGGTGCACACGTACCTAATGTAGTACGTCTGCAGTTCATCATTTACTAACTTTGCTGCGAAGTTTTCAGAAGTTGTTTCACTTATTGTGGGAGTGTTAATTGTCAAATTTGTCACAGAATCTTAAAAAAAAGGGGTTCGATGATCTCTAATTGCCTTGCAGGAGGTTATTCCATTATTTTATCCCATTAACAACACGCCATACAGCTTAGCAAACATGTGAGTAATCAATTAGTTAATTCGCTGTCTTTTTATGTGTCTGACTTTTATTGAATTGATATATTTCATCAGGTGCTTTATCTATCAGACAAACACTGGCATTTGCAACAAATAGTAACAGACGTTGATACTAAAGAGGTATGTGCGACCTTCAAATTAATTACATTGCTTATTACAAGTGCATTATTTTATATTTGCTTTAAGATAAATAACCGAGAATAAAATAAGTACTCTTAATTAATCAACAATGCGACTATAAAACATTAGATATCGCAATGACGCAAATTACTCGTTGCTGATCTGGTATATAAGCGCCTTGTACGAAATTCTTAGCATCAGGAACTTTTCCAAAATGAACTCCAAAACATTACTTGTCTTAGCAGTTCTTAGTTTCATGTGCATGACACATGTGACTGTAGCAGAACCAAGTGATCCGGAATATCGGTGGATAGTTTTGTTACAACATCTAGTTTGCAGATGCCACCCCGATTTCAAATTTTGCAAATCTTCACCGCCCGGATGTGAGCCGACTCCACAGCCAGAACCGGGATGTAGACAACCACCGGAACCGGGATGTGGGCTACCAACGGAACCAGGCTCGGAATCAGGATGGGAGCCGGGATGTGGGCTGCCAGCCGAACCGGGATCTGAACCTGGCTCGGAACCAGGCACGGAACCAGGCCCGGAACCAAGCCCGGAACCGGGCCCGGAACCAAGCCCGGAACCGGGCTCGGAACCAGGCACGGAAGCAGGATCGGAACCAGGATCGGAACCTGGCTCAGAACCGGGATGTGAGTTACCAACCGAACCCGGATGTGAACCTGGCTCGGAACCAGGATCGGAACCAAGATCGGAATCAGGATCAGAACCAGGCTCGGAAACAGGCACGGAACCAGGATCAGAACCAGGATCGGAACCAGGATCAGGACCGGGCTCGGAACCAGGCACGGAACCGGGATGTGGGTTACCAACCGAACCCGGATCTGAACCTGGCTCGGAACCAGGCACGGAACCAGGCACGGAACCCGGCTCAGAACCAGCCACGGATCCAGGGGCAGAACCTGGATCGGAACCGGGCTCGGAACCGGGATCAGAACCAGGCTCTAAACCAGGCACGGAACCAGGCTCGGAACCATGCTCGGAACCAGGATCAAAACCAGGCTCGGAACCTGGATCGGAACCAGGCCCAGAACCAGGCTCAGAACCAGGCACCGAACCAGGCACCGAACCAGGATCGGAACCAGGCTCGGTACCAGGTACGGAACCGGGCCCAGAACCAGGCACGGAACCAGGATCGGAACCAGGCACAGAACCGGGCTCGGAACCAGGCTCGGAACCAGGTATGGAACCAGGATCGGAACCAGAATCGGAACCAGGCTCAGAATCAGGCTCGGAACCAGGCACGGAACCAGGATCAGAACCAGGTACGGAACCAGGGTCGGAACCAGGATCAGAACTAGGCACGGAACCAGGCACGGAACCAGGATCAGAACCAGGCACGGAACCAGGCACGGAACCAGGCCCGGAACCGGGATCAGAACCAAGCACGGAACCAGGATCAGAACCAGGCGCGGAACCAGGCACAGAACCGGGCACGGAACCAGGCTCAGCACCAGGTACGGAACCTGGATCGGAACCAGGCCCCGAACCAGGCTCGGAACCAGGATCAAAACCAGGCACTGAACCAGGCACGGAACCAGGATCAGAACCAGGCACGGAACCAGGCACGGACCCAGGATCAGAACCAGGCACGGAACCAGGCACGGACCCAGGATCGGAACCAGGCTCGGAATCAGGCTCGGAACCAGGCATGGAACCAGGATCAGAACCAGGCACTGAACCAGGCACGGAACCAGGGTTGGAGCCAGGCACGGAACCAGGATCAGAACCAGGCACTGAACCAGGCACTGAACCAGGCACGGAACCAGGCACGGAACCAGGCACGGAACCAGGATCAGAACCAGGCTCGGAACCAGGATCAGAACCAGGCACTGAACCAGGCACGGAACCAGGGTCGGAGCCAGGCACGGAACCGGGATCGGAACCGGGCTCGGAAACAGGCACGGAACCAGGATCAGAACCAGGCACTGAACCAGGCACGGAACCAGGCACGGAACCAGGCACGGAACCAGGATCAGAACCGGGCTCGGAACCCGACACGGAACCAGGATCGGAACCGGGCTCGGAGCCGGGGTCAGAACCGGGGTCAGAACCGGGCTCGAAACCAGGCACGGAACCAGGATCAGAACCAGGCTCGGAACCAGGATCAGAACCAGGCACTGAGCCAGGCACGGAACCAGGCACGGAACCAGGCACGGAACCAGGATCGGAACCAGATACGGCACCAGGCACTGAACCAGGCACGGAACCAGGCACGGAACCAGGCATGGAACCAGGGACGGAACAAGGCACGGAACCAGGCAAGGAACCAGGCACGGAACCAGGATCGGAACCAGGATCGGAACCAGACACGGCACCAGGCACTGAACCAGGCACGGAACCAGGGACGGAACCGGGCACAGACCCAGCAGCACAACCAACACCACAACCATCACCACAACCATCACCACAACCATCACCACAACCATCACCACAACCATCACCACAACCATCACCACAACCATCACCACAACCATCACCACAACCATCACCACAACCATCACCACAACCATCACCACAACCATCACCACAACCATCACCACAACCATCACCACAACCACCACCACAACCATCACCACAACCAACACCGGCCCCAGCATCTGGAGAAGACCCGAATCCAGGATCTGGAGAAAAACCGAAACCAGGATCTGGAGAAAAACCGAAACCAGGATCAGGTGAAAAACCGAAACCAGGATCTGGAGAAAAACCGAAACCGGGATCTGGAGAAAAACCGAAACCAGGATCAGGTGAAAAACCGAAACCAGGATCTGGAGAAAAACCGAAACCAGGGTCAGGTGAAAAACCGAAACCAGGATCTGGAGAAAAACCGAAACCAGGGTCAGGTGAAAAACCGAAACCAGGATCTGGAGAAAAACCGAAACCAGGATCTGGAGAAAAACCGAAACCAGGGTCAGGTGAAAAACCGAAACCAGGATCTGGAGAAAAACCGAAACCAGGATCTGGAAAAAAACCGAAACCCGGATCAGGTGAAAAACCGAAACCAGCATCTAGAGAAAAACCGAAACCAGCGTCAGGTGAAAAACCGAAACCAGGATCTGGAGAAAAACCGAAACCAGGATCTGGAGACAACCCGAAACCAGGATCAGGTGGAAAACCGAAACCAGGGTCAGGTGAAAACCCGAAACCATGATCTGGACAAAAACCGAAACCAGGGTCAGGTGGAAAACCGAAACCAGGATCTTGAGAAAACCCGTAACCAGGCTCTGGATCAGAATAAGTAAAATTATGTATTTTATCCTATTGTCAGTTATTTCTGTGGACATATGTATTCTGCAGTTTTTTGTGTATATACAATATAAAATAAGGCACTGCGCTTTCGCTACTTGAATTTCATGTACAGCCACACAGATCGTTCTAGGGAAATGTATTAAAATATTTTTTGTAAGACGTTTGGATTGATAAATCGCATCAGTGAAATCAGGGGTCTAGGAACAGAATCGGTTAACCGGCCAATAATTCAAGAACGACACTTCTGTCATTTTTGTAACGAATTGTTTTTTTGGGGCAATCTGCCAAGGCTATCTTAAACAAACACCCAAGTATACCCCGTTGGGTTTATTGGTTCGAAAAGAAAATTCCCAAAAGGATCTCCACGCCTTAAGTATGATGTAATGAATGAAGTAACAGAGAAACGCGCCCCTGCCCCACGATGGAAGATCTAAATAGAAAATTCAGTCGAAGTGCTGGGGGAGGTAGTTTTAATCAGTAAAAAACCGTCATGAAGCTAGATCGGTGTATCTTTTAAAGATGTTCACCCCTGTGGCGGTTCCGCCAAACCCCACGGTACGCTTTCCTTAAAAACCCCCATAACACCCATCTTCCCATATAATTCCGCCAATGCAATCGCATTCGGCACACAAAAACGCTGCACGCATTTAAGAGATCAAACCCATGATCTTAAATTCCCTGTTAAGAAAACTTACCTTCATGCATCTCTTCGCATACAATTTTCTGTAAGAATTCTTCATGACCTTTTTAGGAATTCCGTAACTCCCATTGTTTCCCGCCAATGCATTAGCATTTTCCACAGAAAACATTTCCTTTTCCAAGGACATGTAATGCTTTCAAGCATTATCTGAGATTCGTAAAATTGTTCCTTAATGTGCATTTGCACCATAAATACCAAACATTCGGCAGCCTTTGTCTGAGTTAAAATGCTATGTCGGTCAGCTTGTTTTTACAGCTGCAACACTAGCGATTCAATAGATAAACAATCTTGCATTTCTTTCGTCGCCACCACGAATTGCTTGGCATACCTAAATGCAAGCAAGGGATACGTTTCGGAAATTAACCCAAGATACGATATACAATTTCCATTGTATAAAGTATCGTATCCCATTAACACCTTTTTACCAACATCCGTCATAGCGAAGTTGCATAAACATGAGCCCCATTACGGAGCGAATCATTTGGTCGCCTTTTCCTTTGTTCTCGCCGACAGCCTTTCTCGTTGTTTCATTGCTTTCGAACACGTGCAACAACATCGGATCTGAACGTCCACACACACACAACCATGATCTCAACTACGAGATCCAGTTTTCTTGTTCCCACAAGAGAGACTCTACGTTAAACTCGTGGTAGATAAAACATATCCTTGGCAAGAATATATTCACACCCTTAAGAGAAAAGTTTTTCTCTCTCTTCCTTTTTCCTTAAATTTCCCTTTTTAGCGAAATCATCTCCGCATGAGATGATGATCGCCGAGTCCTTTTACATCCGCGGACCAGAATGGTCACGCTTCACTCCTGCTCTCCACCGGCAGCGGAGACGTGTAAATAATTACATGCGTAAATACCCGGAGACGTTGTCGTAGTGTTGTGTCAGACTAAGCATATAATCAATATATTTAATTAGGGACATTTTTCTTGTGTCCAAAATAACTTTCAATACAAATAAAATAAGGAACACCCGAACAGTGAAACGGGCTGCTTATCCTAGTGGTCCATTTTCGTTTCTTCCGGGTGAACAGTTTTCCTCTAGTGCTTGGAGGAACATTTGTGGAGCTTTTAGTGGATGTGATGGTGAAGAAGTGAACCGTGTGTCCGTGTCTGGCACAATACTTCTTCCGCCCTACACCCCCCTATCTAAAAGAAAAAGATGCATATGCGTTTTTTTTTTTCATCTTTGTTGGATTCATCCAATATGGTTAACCTTGAATGAGTTTTTGCCATTATTTGGGATGTGGTCGACATAATATTTGTTACAGACAGATCGTGGTTTGAATGTCTACAGGGTTTCATAGCTTTAAGGGCATCAATTGCGGACGTCAAGCTATATTGTAGTAATGCGCTTTATTATTGTGAATGTTGAATATTGCTTCTTCGTTGCATTGAACTCGACGAGAATGGCCTTTCCCAACTGTAGGATGTTATCTAGATCCCGATTCAGAGAGCCAACCTGACTAACTTTCATCTGATGCGACGTTGATACATTAATCGGTCGATCATTCGAAAATGAAGAGATAAATTTACTATCATCCGCAAAACTGAATATTTTGCTTCCCGTGGATCCCAACAAATCATTAAAATGAAGCAGAAACAAGCCAAAATAGATCCATTCTGGAACTAATAGAATACAAATCTGTAAATACGCCGTTTACAACAACCTGGATCGATCGATTTCGGAAGAAGCTTTTCCTTCAATCACAAAGTGTTTGGGAGAGTCCGAAGGAACGACGCTTGCTTAGCAAACACCCCGCGACTGACGCTGTCAAAGCCCTTGGAAATATTCAGTTCTACCGCCCTTGATTCAACATGTTTTTTCAATTGCAATTGTCCAGATGGTAGTTACAAAGGTCAAAGAGGTCTCTAGTGGACCAGCTGCTACGTAATTTGTATAAGCGATCATTTAGAAGTCCGTCACATTCTTAATATTTAATCAACTCGGTATTGACGATATTTTCCAGCAACTTGGATAACGTAGACAGTAATGTTTTCAATCCGTAATTTTGCGGTAGCTACTTTCACACAGTCTTTGGGAATGGTTGAATTCGTGCGACTTCCCGACCTTCCAGCAGGCAGGAAATGTCCTCTGTGCATAAGATAACAAGAGAGTTTACTAAGAACCGGCGAAATTGTTGCAGTCCAGTTCACGAAGAATGGGTTGAATAGCATGTGGTGCGAACTTTACATCCCGCATTGAAAGTTGCACCGGTGCGATCACAGGGGCCTCTGAAAGACTGGCATCGAAGGTTGAATTCACGGTAAATCAATTCGCGAATACATTGGCTTTTTTTGAATTCATGATCGCTGTCCGTCACTAATGAAGGGAAAGAGGAGAAAGGGAAGTTATTGCCGGAAAATCATTCAAGTGGCTTGTTGGTCACTTTGTTATTGTGAATCTTCATCGCGATGGTCCACGATAAATTGGGTACAAACAAAATATGAAATAAGTATACAATGGGGTGTGACGGTTCTTTGAACCACACAAACCACTATAGGCCGAGATGTCGTCGTTCCACCAAGGAACATACTCACCTATATCCAAATTACATGGGCCCACAGACACGTGTCCTCAAAAGTTCTCCTTTCCACCTGAAATAAAAGGCAGCATTCATCTTGGAGTCAACAACCCCACGTATCCACAGATACATGGGTCATAAGTCCGACCGATTTTTCCTACGCCTGCAGGGCGATCGAAGGACATGACCCAGCATAGAAATTGTGTATCAATCCATTAACTGGATGTACACAAACGGTTGGCACAGCTGCGCCAGATGTCGACAAACATCACATCTCCGGCGATAAGCTAATTACTGGAAAACCAATCCGTCGACAACACCTTTGTCCCTGCGGCAATGTACTTCGACTAAACAAAGGCCATTGCGGAGCAACAGCAATGAACGAAAATGCCGTTCCCATAGGGCAAAGTAAACATTATCCCAAGATCGTATAATGTAAATCATACAATCGATTATGTGCATAACCGATGCATCAGGGGTGTGAAATTCAGATCACAGAATGATCCACAGCAACCAGGCAATAACCTCCGCGCCTGTATGTGTGAGCAGGATGGCCCCTGGTGGAGAGATTCTCGATTGAGAGAAAGTCACCACCAGCGAAAGGGAAAAGAAAACTATGGGGTGAATATGATCATCCCCTGAGAATGTAACCTCAGTCTAGATTGAGAATTCCCGAAGAGGACAAGAGGCCAGGACAGAACGTCGCGCGGTGTGATATCTAGAATGTAACCAGAAAGAAAAAGAATAAACGATATTAAAACACGATTTGTGAGATGCGAATGCAAAAGATATTCGTCTGTGGTATTGTCGGTAGTCGCTAAAACAAACAGAATTAGTGAATGATATGTAAAAGAAATCAGTCCTGTGTATATAATCGACTTTGGAACATTTGCAATTGTAATTCACCATTTAGGTAGTTGTGCTGAAATTAGTGTTTAGAGAAGTGCAGGCGTTATACGATGTAACAACATGAATGTAAACCTCAAAAGAAAAAAATATAGTCGATAATTGACAGTCACGGAGGTCAGATCCTCTATTCACAAAAGAGTGTCGTCGCAGTGTTGTATAATAAACTCTGTAAAATTAGAGACAGGCAGACCCTTATAAATTAAAACTATAACATAAAAAGCGAAAACTTTAAATGGGATCCACATTCCACTTGGAATCTACACTTAAATACTAGCGATTGCACAAGCCTGCATCGATAAGTTATCAATCTTCGAAGGGACAGTAATGGCGAAGTTTTTTTTCAAAAGGAGGCGGAATGACGAGGAATGGAGAGAGAGAGAGAGTGGATCTACAAGAAAAGAATCAGATCTGATCTCCTCGAGGAAGGAGCTTCGTCTTTTGTCGCATGAAGCTAGTTTCGTTTTGTTGTTTTTTCCTCCTTTGTGAATTCATGTTGAATTTTTATTATTAAAATGTATATTTAAAAAGGTGAAGAATGTTAAGTTGTTTAAAAAGTAAATAAATGAAGAATGTTAAGTTATCCGTTTTGGAAAATTACCTCGTTTTCGTTTTGGTTTGTTGGTGACCGAGGCGCATCCGCTCGAGTGCAGGCGGAGACAGTCCTTTTTGAAGTCCCCAGGAATTGTGGGTAAGTGGGGTGTGTTGTATTCCAGAATACTACTCTCATTCGATTTTTATACTGAATCTCATTACTTTTCTAACATACCGTTAAAACTACCTCTGTTCATATCTAATTCTCACTTAATACATAACAGTAATAAACTTTCACAATATTCTATATCAAGCCCCTTTTCATAACATGCACCTTTTTTTCAGTCAAAACATAGCACTTTGATTTTCGTTCAAAGTTCATTCAAAATTTAAAAGTCACAGAGACTAAAAGGAATACTTTGATTTTGTTCATGTTTATTCAATTTAAAAGTCACAGAGACTAAAGGAATACTTTGATAAAATTAGTTTGGTTCACATTATAATTTCCAACCAATTAGAACACAATGTTCTATAAGAAGAGGAAATACACCGGATACGCTACCCAAACAGGGGAAAGGGGGCGAAAATTTGTCAGGCTCCAAACATCCCAACCCCACTTTATAGCTGACAAACGAAAGAAAGCTAACAAAGAAGTAACAGTGGCGGAACACTCACTGCCAAACGCTTCGGAGGTAGAAATTTTTCTGAACAAACCGTCAATAATACCGGCACGTTCACGAAAAATGCTGAGACTTCCCATAGAAATTCGGGAAGAGGTAATGCTAGTACCTAAACCAATGCAATCAGGGATTTTCATATCCGATTGTATTGTAGGGAAAAGCGAAGAGTGCGCAAGCAGAGGTACTCAATATCGCAAACTACCTCCAAACAATAGACCGAATCATGGTGGAATTACATCCAATGAAGGACTTTTCCACCTTTCCGCTGGAAAATGAGGACAACCGTTCTACGGAATACAATGCGGATAAAAAACCTTCGGAGGGAGAAAACCTCCAATATATCCGAAATTTATTCTCAGAGGAGGAATTACCAAAAGATCCAAGGTTGACACAATTGCACGAGGAACTCCACTTAGGTAAAATCCTAAGTCCTCAAGAGTGTCAATCCAAAGTGGAAATACGTGAGGAGTTCAACGATATTTTCCACCTTAAAGGTGACCTCCTAACATATACCAGTGCAATAACGCATGAGATACCGGTGATACAGGATCAAGCACCGATAAATCAACGAATGTACCGTCTGCCTGAGTGCAAGAAAGAGGTGATCAACGAGCAAGTACGGGATATGCTGGAGAATGATATCATTCAACCAAGCAAAAGTCCGTAGAACTCACCACTATTGGTAGTTCCTAAGAAAGCGGGCCCCGATGGAAAAACCCGATGGAGGGTTGTGGTCGATTTCAGAAAACTGAACGACAAACCCATCGGTGATGCGTACCCTCTCCCTCGAATAGAGGACATATTAGATCAGCTCGGTCACTCACGCTATTTTTCCACACTCGATTTAGCCAGCGGCCACCACCAAGTCTTAGTAGATCCGAAGGATCAAAATAAGACAGCGTTCAACACAAATTACGGGCACTATGAGTTCAAACGTATGCCATTTGGTCTGAAGGGAGCACCAGCTACGTTTCAGAGATTCATGAACCATGTCCTAACCGGGTTGCAAGGAATCGAATGCTTTGTTTATCTGGATGACGTGGTAAGTTTACCGTGACTGCCCCGTTACTAAATCGGGAGAATGCTGACATATAGCTATATTCTCCCGTGCAACCATGTTGCAATTAATACCAGCTACCATTTCCGTTACCATTATTCAATTTCCAACAATTACTGGTACAATTGGCGCAGGAATCGACAACACATATATATAACAATTGGAAAATAACCACATAACAGCTCAAATCATTTACAAATCAAATTACAATATCAATACAGCTTTATGTACAATTTATATTTATTAATATATTTGACGTTACAACTGGCAATATATAAATATATATATATACATATATATATATATATATATATATATATATATATATATATATATGTATATATATATATATATATATATATATATATATATACATTGCACTGGCGTGGCCTCTTATATATAACATTATAACAAATAATTTCATTTACTGGCGAGTTATATAACACTGGCGCAGCGGGCGCCCATCATCTGCGGGGGTGCTAACTCGTAGTTGACGAAGGTGCCTACCCAGTGGTGGGGGAGCTCTAGAGGCCCCGTACGCCCTACGTTCCCGTAGCTTTGAGGATAAGAGAGAGAGGAAATCCGTGACCACCCGGTACATGGTGACAGTTCCTCAAACGAGTGCGAGCAGAAGGAGAATTGCACTCGAATTCGATTCGAGTTATATTAGTTTTTTTCCTTTTTTTATTTTTTCATGTATGTAAATGTGATTACAGTATGTTGATGCATTTGAGTTGAATTAGTGAAAATTATGTTCAAAAATTGAATTGGTGAAATTTATGTATGATAATTGAGTTAAATTATTAATACAATGTTAAGTTTAGTAGAGTTTAAGTACAAATCTTTTGTTGAACTTTTTGTCAAAATTCCTGAGATGAATACTCAGTTTAGGTTTCTCTTGGAAGTTTAGTGTTAAGATTTTTGAGGCAATGTGTTGTTGGGCTGGTGACAAGTACGACGCTACAAGTACGCCGTCATGTCCAAGAGGAAATTCCTTCTTGAATTTGCTGTTGGTGGACGAGCGAATACAATTATTAGATACGGATCTTACTACTCGAAATTGTCTTCGTACAATCGAGTACGATAGCGATCATTACGGACTTGGTGCTGTAATACATGTCCCAAACGAAAACTCACTACTTGATCAGTATAAACATTTCTTTTAATTTCGGAGAAGCACACTGGTCAGGCTTTGATCGGATAATAAAAAAAGAATTACGCTCCAACGGCATAGATCCACCAACTGACAGAGATCTTCATAATGTCGAAACTGGCCATTATCTTTCGACGATGAACAAAATTGATACTAATACAATAAATCGTTATATTCCAAAAGTATCTCACATCGAGAGACATACAAACCGATATAGAAACTCCACGATCGACGAGCTGTATAGGCAAAAGAGTATTCTGCTCTCTAAGTTAAAACTGCTCCACAGACAGTTCAGTGATCCAAATAGCCAGGAAATAAAAACAATTAAGTCACTAATTAAAAATCTTCAAAAACTGATCCGTGAAACTATAGATCAGAAATTAAGGAAGACTGGAACAAGAGAATTCAAGTCATTAAAGCTAGTGGACCGAATATGTTCCTTCAAATGAATAAAGTCTTTCGAAGGAAAGATTGTAATGACATTCCATGTCTGTGAGTTCCGCGGATTCCCGAAAAAAGCCAAACTCTGCTTAACTCTAACGAAGAGTTTTTAGCGGATGAACATGTCTACAGTTGGTGCAGTGTTCCGCCGAACACGGTTCGCAAGAAGAAGAGAGTCGCCAACGGCACACCACAGCACACTAAATGAAACACGGAGCACTTGCTTTAAACTTTATTTATTGTTTTTTTTTTTTTTGTAGTCAATTACACGTATCTTTAGTTTTTGCGAGCCTCGACACACACGTAAGCCGATACACGCTCGACCGTTCGCTCCTTATACTGTGCCGCGTCCGATTAAACAAAGTCAATTCGCGAATTGAAATCAAACATTGGTAAATAAAACATAATTTTTAATGTTGCCGTCGGTGGCAGTTCGGAAGGATTCTTAATCCTCACGTCCTCGCAGCTTCCCGTCGACCCCTTCGCTGGGGTTCTCCCTGGTGCTCGATCTAGACTACCCGATATGGCTATCAAAATCAGACTGTCTGTCTGCCCACACAGATATCCAGATTCCAAACTGGTATCTGTATCTACACGGAAAAAATTTTCCGAATTTCTGTTAGCAGCATGTTATCCCAGGGGTGATTTTTCATTTCTGAAAGAAGAAACTCGCTCATCATCGAACATCATTATCACCATCCGTGGTGGTGGTCGAAATTCAGTTCGACGGTTGTCGATTGTATACCGCCTTATTTACATAACACATCTCGCGCGAAGGCCGAAAGATATCCTGCAATTTGCATGGATGCATGGTTAATGGGTTTTTTTTGACTTTTGTCAATACACCCGAAATCCATTAGATCTTGCTAATGGGTGTGAAATACAAACAGACACCGTGGGATCGGAGTAGTTTCCTTGTAGGTTTTCAACCTCATACAATTTGAATTATCTCGTTGAGATAATTACGGTTGCCGTTTCTTTTGTTTGCCGATAGATTTGGTGGTCTTTATGGCACCTACCCGCACGTGCATCGTTGGTCGGCTAATTTGCATTGCATAGACGTTTGAAATTGCCGATTCAATGGAATGTTCCTGGGCGCAGGCAGATTGAATGTTTCTTTTTGCTTCAGGTATGATGACTTACGAATGTTGAGCTTGGCATTAAAAGCTTTGGGGACGTTCAGTTCCTTGCTTTTTGGTGTCGGTCTCAACGTTGGCTGCGGGTTGCATGGTGGGACTTTGGGGCACGCGTCTGTGGGCGCGTGCAACGCTCTCAGGTAAGTAAGTTCTTTGAAGGTAGGAACCTTACCTGCGCGGAATTGTGCGTTCGTAGAACGCTACAAGTTCATAATAGTCGAGGATCCGCAAAAAAAAGCGAACTCAATTGGTGCTTGTTTCGAAGCCTTGACCTGGAAAATATGGCTCTCCAAAAACATATTTCGCTACGCAATGAACTTAACAATTGGCGTCTCTTAAGTCAAAGTTTCACTATCTTTAGTGAAAATAATAGAGCGGATTCCCCACTTAGAAATCTAAACACTAGCATATTTGTACACAAGGATGAACTGACGGACATTCTTAGACCGATTAAGAACAAAAAGTCTTCTGGAATAAATATTATTCCAAACATTGTTCTAAAGCATTTACCTCGTGAAGTAGTGAGGGTTTACACTATTTGGTTCAATAACCCTCTAAATAATGCATATTATCCTACCCAATGGAAATCTGCAGTAGTCCATCCCATCCCCAAAAAGGGCAAGGACAGGAGTAATCCAGCCAATCTTCGCTCGATTAGTTTGCTTCCGAGCATCAGCAAGGTATTCGAGAAAATTATAAATAAAGCATTGGCTAGCTGGTGTGAGGAAAATGGTATTATTCCAAGCAATCAGTTTGGTTGCCGATCGCAACATGACGCAGTTCACGCTGCGACAAAACTTGTTTCCGACATACAGTCGAACAAGGCTCAGGGACCTGTTTGGTTTACTTTGAAAAGGCTTTCGAAACCGTATGGTTAGAAGGGCTTATATATAAGTTCCCAAATCTAGATATGCTGAAATAACCCCAGCGGTTGTGCTATGATGCAACAGCGTTGTTTGGTTAGATTTAGTTGTTGCTAACCAATATGACGGTAGAAACCTCATAGGGTTAATGATATGGAGTTGCCGTATGGCAAAATAGGTAGCCGAATTCAATTATGCATTACCTGCATAGAATTATGAATTCAAATATGGTTTCTTTTGCAGGTAAAATAGCTGGACGGTGGGATAGGGGATAATATGACGCGCTGTATGCGGTCGAAATTAGGTTGAAATTGTGGGTTGGTTCTCCATGTAGTATAGAGAACCCCCGCAGTCTTCCTGCTTCCAAAGATAATATTATGTCATACACGTCACTCACACCACCTATAATGTTGTGCGGTTGCTTGCTATGGTTTAACATAGCCCGTTACTATATGGAAAAACTTCGTCTACTTGAAAGGCAATGTTTGCGTCCTTGTCTCCGATTGTACAGAACGCCAGAATCGCAGCCAAACGGTACTATGACCGGACAGCACGTCCTTTTACGTTTCACGGGTGAGAGCGGGGGGGGGGGGGGGGGATGAACAAATGAAAAACGGAATGAACAAAAGCAAGGAAAATTAGCTCCCGTATGAAGACAACCTTATAATGTGGTAGAAGTCAAGGGTCCTGTTAATTCTGTCCTCAGAATTGGAAAGAGGAACGTGGTGGTTCATAACAATAGGCTAAAGCTTTATTGCGATATATAAAATAAATTATTAACCTTAGAAACGCTGATTTTCTTTTCCCTTCTTTATTCAAAAAATTAATGAAAACAAAATGAAGTAATACTAAGAAAGTACAGCAACGAAACACGAATATAACCAAAATAATTTTCTTCGAAGTAATATATGTAAAATAAGAAAAAATATAACAATTATCAGATTTAATCAGTCTATAAGATATAAAACATCTAAAATTCATTTTACTCTATATATTGTAATAGATAAGAAAGTCTAGTAAAAAAAAAAAAAATTTAAATATAGAATAAAAATATATTAAACTAGTATAGCAAAAAAAAAAAAAATTAATACATATCCAAAAATGAAATAAGAAACCACACAAAACAAGAAAACATATGTAAATAGACTAGTATTCAAATTAATTCATATAGCAAATAGAAATATACAATGTGAAAACAATAAAACTTAAAATCCATAACTAGGTATAAAGCAAACGCATAGAAGAAAAGACCAATATTTAGATTTTACTTTATATTAACTTTGAAAAACCCATTATTCCTTTTATTATAATTATCTTTTAATCCTTAAGAGAATACAATAGTGTGTTGGCAATTGAGCCGCCAACACGTTGTTGGATCTCTGCCGACCGAGGAATGTCGTCGGGAAAAAGTTCTTACACCGTTCAATGTGGTGTCTCCTGTCGTACAGCAGATTGTTGTTCTGAAACACCAATAAATGCAAAATGGTTGAAAAGGGAAAAGAATACCTATGTTTAATGACTGCCGCAATCCTAAATCCTGCCGCAATCCCAAGAAATAATCCTCCAGCTTTAAATAACAACTCTTGAACGATTCAACGTGTTTTAAAGTTTGCTTTTATTTATTACGATTACTAGGACATTTACTGGATTTCAATTTCTGTGGCCTGTGTAGTTTCAGCATTTAACGAAGAAGCAATAAGTTTGTTATTATTCCTTGACAACCTAATTCGCTTATGTCAGCTAGTTGCTGACATTTGTTATTGTGTTGCCAAGAGCAGCATTCAGTTGTGAATTCGCTGGTTGTGTCCAGTGCAAATCCGCAACAAATAGAAATATGAAACAAATTGTTACTTTTATTTAACGTTCATATTTGATCTAAACATATAAACACGCCGGCATTAAGGACTCTAACACAAAATAGGCTTAAAATGATTTTAAAACCACGTTAAACAAATAATTACAAAGTAAAATGAAATTAAATCTAGACATAATTTTGAGAACATCTTTAAATAGATTGAAAACATCTCGATTACATTGTTGTTACCAAGGAAGGAACTGATGAATATAAAAAAATAACTAAAAAGAAACAAACTATCAGCGAAAATGATCACAATCAATGGTATATAAATTATCGGAAAAAATTCTACCTCTAGACGATGACCACCATATACGATCACTCATAGGAAAGGCTAAACTTGTTTTTTGCGACTGAATAGAAGCATACTGTTAACGCCGCACACCTTTTAAATAAGTGGGAGGGGGGGGGGGGGGGGTGCAGAATTAAAACACCCCCGAATCATTAAACTGATTCACATTAAAATGTTGCCTTTATTTCAAAATTAAAACACCCACCGAATCATTAAATTGATTCGCATTTGTTTCAAAATTAAATAAGCCCCCCCCCCCCCCCCCCCCCCCCCCCCGCCACGAATCATTGAATAGATTGGCATTTATATGTTGGCCTGAAAAGGCAACATTCTTTGATATATCCCATGAGATTTCCTACCAGAAATCTCATGCCGGATTAGCAACAGCAAAGCTTGGGCAAGTGACGCTGGTGCTACATAGAGAAACGGCTTGGGTTATCGCGCATTCCTTTTGTCTTTTTATTCCCACGCCGATAAAATCCCAAGCATCAGCAGCGTCCGTTGACCTCGCTAGACATGGCCATTCGCTGGGGATCAAAAACCCAGAGCCAGGTGAAAAGTATGGGAAGAATATTTTTCAACCCACCCCATTTCCCCGTCTCGGAGTGCATTTTGGTTCTGCACTCTGAGAGCAATTCAAACATGAAACGGGGTCATGCCGTCACCTAATCGGTTTCGCTTTCGAAAGCAAAGCAACCGTGAAATCGTCATGCTCTTCGTTGCAGTTCTCTCATTCTCTCTAAGTTCATTGACTATTGGGTAAATTCGCATGAGTTTATTCACCTTAATGGGCGGAGAAATGGGAGAATGCGGACGAGTGTGCGATCGAGAATGGGCGATCGTAGAAAAGCACCTGTTGGTTGGGTCAGAGGGACAGTTTTGAGTTAGTCAGAGTCAATCGAGAGCCGAAGATAGAAGTGGTTGTGTGTGTTGTTTGCTCCCTTATTAGAAATTTAAAAGAAACAATTTTGTGAATTTCCTAAAAGTGAATAGTTAGATAAAACTAAAAGCACCATTTAATTAATTCCCAATTGAGTATAGATAGAAATTTAAAAGAAACAATTTTGTGAATTTCCTAGAAGTGAATACATACAAAAATAAAAGAACAAGTCACTTAATTCCTAGTTGTGTTTAATTAAAGAGATTAAAAGAACAAATTAATAAATTCTGGAAAGTGTTTTAATAACCATTAGAACAACAACATCCAATAGAGGAAGTACTGGCAGCAGCAAATCTAAGTCCAGTCAGAGCAGCAAACACGTAGGAATGTGTTGATTTTATGGTCCTTTAAGTGTCTGAGGGCTATCCTCATTATTATCCCTAGGCCACAGTACACTGCTTTGAATTAATGCTATGTCTTAACAACGAGTTCATTAACACTAGGCTCCAGTACACTGCTTTTATTTAATTTTAATTAATTATTTAACATTGACCGAGATATGCTTAATTAACGATTAAATTCGCAGAGTATTTACAATTTGCTCGGTTAAATCCGTGGTCACTTATCCAGACCATTCAGAACAACGTTCGAATAACACTACAAGAAACGATCCGCGTCAGCAAAAACTCTAAATGGCATTGCTGGAACTTTCGTCCACCGACAGTGGGTGATTCAGACTAACAAAAAACTGACCGTGTAAATCGCTCTTCGTTAGATAAAACAAAAATAGACAAAACGAAAACTTCGCTCCGCATCCTTGGCTCAGTAAGATCCACTGAAACGATCTCCGACGATCGGTCCCAGTGAAGATGCGCACACACACCGTGATCACCCCGGTTGCCAAAGCTGAACATCCCCCATCAAACGAAACGCGGTAACACAGATATGCTGCATCGCATGCTCATGCGGTGTGTCCATGGGTAATGCGAACCGTGGATATTGAAATTCCATAAAGGGAAATGTTACACACCGAGTTCCTAGCTGGGCAAACATCATGAAGGAGATGCTTGGGTGTTTCATTGCTCAGCAGCGGCGTACGATCGACCGATATGTCTGCGGATGTGCCTTGCTATGCACGTGTTTGGAAAAATTCTTTCCTCTTGTGTGCATGGACGAGATCAAGGGTTTATATTGTTACGTAATATCGCAGCCGACTTGTAATTCAGGGACATGCCCACCGGTGCCAATGAATTTGCTTGTCGATCGGTTCATTTCATTTTCATTTTTTAACATTTTTTTATTTTCTTTTTATCTTCTTAGTTTCTAAATTACATGCTAGACAAAAAATGCTTAAATTCTGGCTTAATTATCGTATATTATAACTTACTGGTGTGACGTTTTCCGCCACAGATATTTCAATATATAAATTTGGTTACCTGTCTTTATTCCTGCGCGGGGCATCCAGTACTTCCGTCGTTATTCCCGCCTCGAAGCATTACGGTCTCTCCACGAAACTAAAGCAACTACTCTGGGGATGTTTCCACATTCGCTCCCAACATGAATCCTCTCTGTGGCCTGGTGTACCAACTTGGTAAATTGATCTACAGATCTTGGGACCTCCGATTATGTTCCGGTTCTCCGGACAAATTGTTCAACGCACATCGTTTCAGGAAAGTTTCAAATTTTGTTTCTTTACTTGTGCAATTTTTATTTAATCAATTTTCACTTTTACAATTTCGTTTCTTGACTTGTACAAATTTTGTTTAATCAACTTTTACTTTTTCAATTTCGTTTCTCTACTTGTACAGTTTTTTACTTTTTCTTCCTTTGTTCATTGAACAACCGGCGCTCTTCTTCTTCTTCCTCCGACTCTTAACTTCTCCGCAAAAACAAAAAACGGAACAAAACTACCTGTTCTTTCTGCAGCTAAGGTCACTAAAAAAAAAACTTCCCTCTCTCTCTCTCCCCCCATCCACTCCGAAAAGGGATCCAGCTTCCACACGATCCACAATCGAACAAGAGTATGTTCATACATCCACCATGTGGATCGTGTGTTTTTTCACCACCTTACCATCTACCATTATATTATATTTAAAACAAAATAAAGGAAGTGGGTGGCGGAAGCTGCACGTAACACTGGTCCTACGCAGACGCTCTAAGCTAAACATTACATAACTATTGTATAATTTTTCTTTCGGCGAAAGAATTTTGTTTCTGGGAGTACTTATAATTAATTAAATGACAAAGAAAAATTTTGAAAACTCTGTGCCGAAATTTTTTTTGTTTTTTTTTTCATAAAATTTTTTTTTTTTTTTGATATAATTTTATTTAAAAAACTTAACTGAACTTAACTTAAATCTTATACTACCCTTACTCTAGAAAAGCTAAGTCTATGTAAGCTGGCTGATGATAGTGTGATTCTATACCGACATTGGTATCCAGGTCTTTATATGCCATTCAACCACCAGAACTGTTGACGCTGTCCAATACTATCGTCCCGGTCTCGTGGGAGATGGCCCTACTGAAGCCCAAGAGCTCTTCTTCGGTGCGCGTTACTTCCGGTCGTAGCACAATCGCCCGTCTACGGAAGATCTACTTACATGATAGATCAGCGGAATTCCGGATCTATCCTGTATAAGCCCTTTCATGTGGAAGTCACGCTCTCAAAGTACAGAGTGTTTGGTTAATAGGCCCCGAAAATTAGGTCATTGGACGAGCTTATTGCTCTCGCAATATGTCCTCTGATTAATTTAATCATAAAATTATCCACCCTATTTATGCAGGCTCCCTTATATAAAGTCTCATTTGATTAGTACTTTTTGTAGCCCGGTTCCGGTATTCGATATAATCTAAGAAAAGTTCTGAGACACTTCCTTTCGAACACCCGAATCTTTTCCATCAAATTTGGACCTATGTTAAACCATACTGGGCAACCATATATGAGCATTGGCCTGATTAGCGTCATGTAGCATATGACTTTTACCCTGCTGTCAAGTTGGCTACTGTGAAATAGCCTCCTTGTCAAAGCAAACGTTTTCCTAGCCTTGACCAGAGCAGCCTCTACATGTCTGTTGAAATACAGATATTGGTCTAGCCAGAAGCCAAGGTTTTTAACTAAACTCTTGGCTGCCAGTTTATCTCCATGCGCTCCCACGATAACCAGCTTTCGCCAGTTTTTTCTTGTGTCGTTCGTGGCCTTATATAATGAAGTTCTAAATAGGATGGCTTCACATTTCTGGAAGTTGATCTTAAGTTTCCAGTCATCGCAATAGCGCTGCACTTTGTTGAAGTTTCGCTGTATTAAACTATTTATGATCTCAACTTTTGAATCTGTTCTGTAAATTATGATATCGTCTGCATGCGGAAACGCATCTAATAAGTGCTAATGTAAATGTTAAAAAGAATCGGAGAGAGTACCGCTCGGGAACTCTATTACTGGCGCGAATGCACAGTGGTCACTGTCGTATTCAACTGTCCGTAAACAGTTTGTGTTTCGTCTGTTGGTGTTAAGTAATCTCAGTCGTGAGTCGATTAGCAAGATATCTAAGAACGATCTACCTCTGGGGAACGATGGATATTCCGTAGCTAGCAGGTCAGTACTATATTCAATATGAAACTGATCTAACCAACCAGCCAACTGATTTCCTCTGGCATTAGATATATAATTTCCCCAATTTCTATGCTTGGCGTTCATATCTCCCCTAGCATAAAGTCGTTTTTGCCCAGGTGCAATTATAAGCATCGAAAGAGTGTTTCGAGTTCCGCTATAAATAGGTTATGTTGGTGCTCCTCAGGTGCGTAGATCGCAATCGCATACAAACCCCTTCCTTGCTGAAGGGGTATGCGTACGATACAGGCTTCCAGCACCCGGAACCTGCGCACTTCTCCACTATATATTACTTTATGATTGATCCCTTTTCTAATAAAGATTGCGACACCCCCCCTTGAGAAAAGTTAGGTCGATCTCTTCGTATAATATCGTAGTTTTTATGTCCTATCTTGTGTCTCTGGTTTAACTTTGTTTCCCCCGCCAGAAGTACATCAGGTTGTTCAGCTTGCTACAGGTTGAAAAGATTGGCTCTTCTCTCAGTTCTTATTAGTGAATTTACATTCACGACAAGAGCTCTTATTGATGTTGTGGTTAGAGGGCTTATATCGACTTGTTATTTAGACTGGGCAAATGCGAGTAGATCTCGTTTATTTGACTTTGCAGCTGTGTCATCTGTCTCTGCAGATTGAGCAGGATTGTGAACACGTCTGCTTGCGGTGTTGTTTCAGTCCGTGTGGGAGTATTTGTGGCTACCTGTGATGTAGCCTGATTTGGTGTTCTCCCACCCGACGCAACTTGTGCGTACGACCGCTGTGATGTTACGGCTGTTGTGGTTGTACGACCTGGCTCTGTGTTTTTTTGCCGATTCAGACTTCTTGCCGTTATTTCTCGGAATTTAGGACAACCTCGATAATTAGCGGGGTGTCCCTCATTCCGACACACTGCGCACTTTAGAAGAGCTTTGTCTTCTACCCTTTCTTTTCCCAGAGGGCATTCTTCTGCTTTATGGTCCTTTTCGCATTTTACGCAACGGCGCTGCAATTCACAGTTAGCCGCCGCGTGACCAAACCTTTGGCAGCGGACACATTGCAGGATGTCTCGGCCTTTTTTTAATTTGTCCCATGTGACCATTTGATGATCCAATACTGTAATTTTTCTTAGACCACCAATTCTACTGCTGGGTGTTAATTGAACCAAAAAGAAGGGTAGCTTGCGGTTTTCCCGTCTTGCCTCGGTTGTGGTGAACGGTTTTACCGTGGTCAACTCGAGATCTTCGTGCTTCAGGCTTTGAAGCATTTTGAGCAGAGCCTCCGGTTCCATTTCAGGGTCGACACCCTTTAATAGAACCGATACACTCTTCGTTTGTTTCGGCGTGAACGAGTAAAATTCCACGGTGGCTCTTTTTAATACCTCTTTAATTTTGTCGTGGTCTGCCACCGTGTATGTTTGAATGGGATGCCTGTTACCCGCCAGTCTTTTAACTGCAAAATTGTTTCCTATGGCTAGCTTACAAAGACTTACCAATTCCTTACAGTCAACATCTGTGGTGTGGATTGGTGGCATATTTATTTTTCCGCTGTTATTGTTGCTTTGCTGCTGCTGTGTTGCTTGCTGTTTCGTTGACCGCTTTTGTGTTGGTAGTTGCTGTTGATGCTGCTGATGTTGAAGTTGATGTTGCTGTTGATGGTGAAATTGTTGCTGTTGGCCGACTTTTGGCTTTGGCTTTTGTAGTTGTTGCTGGTTTTGTTCTTGTTCGAGCGCCGCTATTTTTTTCTTTCGGCGTCTCTCTTGTAATCGTGCTCTTGCCATCGCAAGTTTCGCCTCCAATTCACTTATCTCTTCCTCTTCATCCTCAGACTCTGACCATGCAAGAGAAGCGAATGAATTATTTGCCCCATATATGTTAAAATTGGAGGGGGAGGGGAGCTCACTGTCGTCCTCCAATTGTTGCTCTCTTTTCTCCATTGTCAATTTCGCGGTTTTACTTCGGGTCACAATGGAGTTTTTCGGAGCACCTTTTCGTTTGTGTGTTGTCCCGTTTTTATCGTCCTCCGTGTTCATTCTGGTTCTTTCCAGTTTCTTTTCATTAAAAAAGAAATAAAGGCGATCTGTTGAACCACGGCGACTCGATTTCTCCCGCAGGGCGAGTCGAACTCGCCTACCGTCGGCTAATCGTCAGTAAGCTTGCACTCGCGCCAAACAATGATTTAAAAATTAGTCTCTTAACGAGCAATATGTTGTTTGTTTTAATTTTCGCGTTTGCGACCGAAGTATTATCTTTTTATTATTTTTGTTTTTATTGCCTCGAACACTTTTTGCGCCTCACTTCTTTTTGTATGCACTTCTTTTTGATTTTATTTAATGCACTGAAAGATGCTGATTTGTCACGTTCAACATTCGTTTTTGTTGTTTTATTGCTTTACTGTACTCTATGCCTATTGTAATTTGTGTTTATATTTATCTTTAAAACTCAGTAAAAACATTTACTGAATACATAATTGTGCACGATACTGTTTCTTGACTTATTAAAATAACTTTTTAGTGGTGGATCGGCCAACAGCACTAATTCCTCTTCTCCAACCCCATCTAATTCCTCGTCACCAACTCCATCTAATTCCTCGACTCCATCTCCGTCTAATTCCTCATCCCAATCTCCATCTAATTCCTCATCGCCATCTCCAGGACCAGGACCTGCACCAGAGCCTGGACCTGCACCAGGACCAGGACCAGCACCTGGACCAGGGCATGCACCAGGGCCTGGATCTGCATCATAATAACACAGAAACATTGCAAGGTCCCTCTTACTGCAGATTATTGTCAAACTGTTTGGCAATTATAACAATAATGTAAAAAGTAAATACATTGATCTATACGTTGATTTTGGTAATGAGTACTGAATTCGTTTTCTTTTTTCTTAAATCTAAATATATATATATATATGTATATACATATATAATATATATATATATTTATAATATATATATATATATATATATATATATATATATGTATATATATATATAGCATATATATAGTGTTACTGTGCCGCTTCAGGTGTAAAAATTCAATTCTGTAATGTTCCAGTGCCTACGATCGGGAGTTATTTGTTATATTATATTGTAATATATATATATATATATATATATATATATATATATATATATATATATATATATATATAGTGTTACTGTGCCGCTTCAGGTGTAGAAATTCAATTCTGTAATGTTCCAGTACCTACGATCGGGAGTTATTTGTCATTTCCGCCACCACACAGTCGATGGATGGCATCTCATCATCAAAGCGAATCGTAAGCCATTGATCTACGCTCTCCGCAACAACTTGGGAAATGCATCAGTAACGATATCTGAACTTCAAGGACAAGGAACCAAAATTTAAAGCCGACGTCTTCTTTAGAACTGAACCGACTTACTATAACATTGTTCTGCGATTTCGCCGATTAGGCGCAAGCATAACAATATGGTTGCCTGCGTGGCATCAGCTGTCTAAGGAAGATTTTAGTGGCCATACATGGTTAAAGATTAAACTAACTGGGCATGCGCGGTAACCTTGTATCAGTAGTCAAGAGACCGTAGGCAACGTCTTGCAAGCGGTTTATTCCGCGTTTTTCAATGAAGGTTTCACATAATTACCAGAGGCAACACCAAAGCGAACTGTTGACACCAGACAGCGTCGCGAAGGCATTTTATCCAAGTTGTTTCGGCATTCGCTGACCTGTCACAAGGGAAAACATATTGATGCAAAGCTTTCTAGACAGTTAATAAAATTGTCGTGTGGACCTAAAAGCCGTTCGAGTGCATGTCATGCCACAACTAATGGGATCACCAAATATTGACACTGCTCACTAAAATCCTCAATAATACGAGGGCAGTTTGATAAATCAGAGGCTTTTTGAACAAAAGATATTTTTTCGACAAATAAGCATTTTATTTCCCAACATACTTTCCTTTAACCTCCATACATTTAGTCCAGTGTTTTTCCAGTTGGTTTATTCCTTCTAAATAATAAGTTTCCTCAGGGCGCTCAGATAGGAAATTCTATCCACATCTCTTACCACTCAGCTATTTCTTCAGGTTTGGAAACAGGAAATAGTCGCAGGACGCTAACTCTAGAGAATATGCTGGATGTGGTAGCAGTTCGTAGATCGATTTAGGGATTTTGCTTGATTACGGTTAATCAGCACACGAAATTCACTTTTTCCCATTTCCGTTCAAACTCACGAGGTTGTCTGATTTCATGGACGTTCTAGAAAAGTCTGTCATCTACAAGACATACTTTAGGAAAGATAATGTAGCTTAAAAATAGATGTCATGATTAGTATTTTTGCGATACGCGCCTTAATTACACATGGGCTTATCACATGCAATAATTTCTCTCTATTTCTATTTTAGATCTGTGATCTTCACTAGTATGCAAAACAGAATCTACTAATTTACCAGAGGTAATTAAACGTCAAAGAAAGACAAGCACACCGTAATGAACATCTGAGTAAACGTTTATTGTTATATGTTATATAGCATGCAGCACATGTCTGGATTTTATTATAATATTTCGTACACTCTTAGTAAGGCACCTAAACTTTCGCAAAACATTTATTGTTAATGAAAGTACAATAATACATTAAACTGATGAGTAATATCATATGGGTTTTATTTTATGAAAACGTAAACCTAAGAACGTCAATGCATTTGCTTTCGAGGATTTGGTATATAAGGCATGCGAACGGAGTTTTGAAATACAGTAATCACAAAAATCGACCCAAGATGAAATTTAAATTAGCCGTAGCTTTATCAATCTATAGTGCGTTGTGTCTCGCACTTGTGAGTGAGGCACAACCTACAATCCCGCCTGATCTGTCACTTTTGGGTGGATTATTGAAGACAATCATATGCATACTTGATCCCAGCAATGCGATTTGTGCACCTGCACCAGGACCTGCACCAGCTCCAGCACCAGCACCAGGACCTGCACCAGGACCAGCGCCAGCACCAGGGCCAGCGCCAGCACCAGGGCCAGCGCCAGCACCAGGACCTGCACCAGGGCCTGGACCTGCACCAGCACCTGCACCAGGACCAGCGCCAGCACCAGGACCAGCGCCAGCACCAGGACCAGGACCTGCACCCGGACCAGGGCCAGCACCAGGACTAGCGCCAGCACCAGGACCAGGACCTGCACCCGGACCAGAGCCAGCACCAGGGCCAGCGCCAGCACCAGGACCTGCACCAGGGCCTGGACCTGCACCAGCACCTGCACCAGCACCTGCACCAGCACCTGCACCAGCACCTGCACCAGCACCTGCACCAGGACCAGCGCCAGCACCAGGACCAGCGCCAGCACCAGCACCAGGACCTGCACCCGGACCAGGGCCAGCACCAGGGCCAGCGCCAGTACCAGGACCTGCACCAGGGCCTGGACCTGCACCAGCACCTGCACCAGGACCAGCGCCAGCACCAGGACCTGGACCTGCACCAGGACCAGCGCCTGGTCTTCGAAGGAGATAAATATGTCGTTAGGTCATAAAACCGAAATATTCCTAAACCCGTCTTACTGCAGATCATTGTCAAATTGTTTGGTAATTACAAAAATTAAGTAAAAAATAAATACATTGATCTAAACGTTGATTTTTGTGATTGGTACTGAATTCGTTTTTATTTATTAATTTTTTTTGTTTTTTTGCTAAATGTTCCTCACATAATTTTTCAAGGCCTCTCGTATGTACTTCTTCTAGGTCTCGTACAATTTACAATAGAAGAGTTTTACAAACATAACCAAAAACGAACAGCCGGTCTCCAGTGTAAGTAAAAAAAAATAATATATATATATATATATATATATATATATGTATATATGTAAATATCATCTTCATCATCATCATCATCATCGGGCCCTACAACCGGAACCGGTCTTGGCCTTATTTAGCAAGTCCTGAGGCTTGTTAAATTTTCCGTAATGATTTGTTTTTTCCGGGCAAGATCATCAAAGTCTTGCGCCAGAGACTCCCCGACGGGGAATCGAACCCCGGTCTCCCGCGTGATATATATATATATATATATATATATATATATATATATATATATATATATATATATATATATATATATATATATATATATATATATATTGGGTGTACAACATTGCTTCCGCTGTTTTTTTCCGAAATTCGAGGCTTTATTGTAAAAAACTGGTTATACATTTATGATTCAAAGTATTGTCCATCGCTGGCCACTACTTTCTCCCAACATGCGGGCAGCATACGAATCCCGCGTTGAAAAAACTGCTCATCTTTTGAATCGATCCACGAATCGATCCAATTTTTTATTTCTTCATAAGACCGGAAGTGCTGGTCAGACAGGCCGTGTGCCATTGATCGAAACAAGTGATAATCCGAAGGAGCAACGTCTGGAGAATACGGCGGGTGGGGTAGGACTTCCCATTTCAAAGTTTCCAAGTACGACTTGACCACTTTCGCAACATGGGGTCGATCATTGTCATGCTGTAAAATCACTTTATCATGTCTCTCGTTGTATTGCGGCCGTTTGTCTTTCAATGCTCGTCCCCAGTCACAATGCGATGCAGAAATCCCTTCCGTCTTTGCCTTGCAAGCAGCTGTTCACAAACACACAAACGGCGTTCAACATCTCTCGTCTTCAACTCGTACGGCACCAAATTTCCTTGTTTCTGAATCATTCCCATGACTTTCGGGCGTTTTGCAATGGCTTGTTGCGTCACTCCCCATGATCCTGCCAATTCTTGTTGCGTTTGACACGAGTCTTGATCAAGTAATGCCTCCAATTCTGCATCTTCGAAAACCTTCTCTCTTCCACCGCCATGCTGGTCTTCGACGTTAAAATCGCCGTTCTTGAAGCGTTGAAACCACTCTCGGCACGTTCTTTCACTAATAGCGGCCTCACCATAGATATTTGAGAGCATTCGATGAGCTTCAGCCGCAGATTTCTTCATATTCAAGCAGAAAATTAAAACCTCCCGCAAATAACGAGAATTTGGCTCGTAAGCTGACATGTTTAATCGAGAATAACTTTATGATGCAGACACAAATCGACTAATATTTCGATGGCGTTATGTTTACAAATACCTAAGCTTACTGTATGACATCTATGATCTATTTATTTCAACTACCACTTGTTCCGGACCGACCTTGCGTCCAGGTCCCCCCAACATCCACTAATCCCCTTTCGCTAGTTTCCTTTTTACCTCTAAATGGAGAACAAATCGCCAATTAGTTAATTTGCATAAACTACTTTATGCAAATTCTACTTGGCAGAGAAAATAATAAAAACCGGCGTTGGCGTCGAATAATAAAATAAAACGTCAACGGGAAAAAACAAAAATATGTTATTCGACGTTAAACTGGGAATCCGAACACATAATTGGCGGTAATTAATAAATATTAATAATTATGGAAGAGTGTTTTAAACTACACGCGCGAATACACGCCACAAAACAAGTAGACGTAATTGTGAACCAAGACAGAAAGCTGATCAGGGGAGCAGCATGTTCAACGCCCCCGCAACGTGACAGCAGCATCAACAACGGCAACACTAAGTGACCGCTCCGCGGTCACCCAAGTAAGTCGTTTCACAAAAATAAATTATATTAACTATATTAAATATATATAATCAAAATATTAAAATTATATATCATCAAATTGTACATATAATCATAACACACTTACCGCTACAGCCATCTTTTGCAAAATGGCGGAAGCAAAGTTGTACACCTAATATATAAATATATATATATACCAGGTGTACTGGTCTGAAGTGAGCGCCAAGATACATATGTATCGATAGGGAACGTTTGTTGTGAACGAGCCCTTCTATTTGGTGGCTATGACATCTGTCAAACATATTGACGAGGGTTGCCTCTTCTGTTTCGGGATTTGGCAACCCTAGTGTTGCAATCCGGCAATTGACAGCTCTGTCGTAAAGTTGGACATTTTTGAGGTTATACGCACTTAGAACGTTTTGACATACGAGCGCTATTTGTGTTGTTTACAGTAACTTAAAAGATTCAGCTCGGCCCAAAAATGGAATTAAATCGTCAACATTTTCGTGCGATTATTTTTTACAACTTTCGGTGTGGATTAACGCAGCAACAGTGCATGGATGAACTTAATTCAATTTTTGGCGATGAAGCTCCATCAAGGACCAGTGTTTATCGATGGTATGGTGAATTCAATCGTGGTCGTAGTTCACTCCAAGATGAATTTCGTGAAGGTCGTCCAAAATCAGTTGTTGTTCCGAAAACCATTGATGCTGTGCGCGAACTAATATTGGAAGATCGTCATGTGACCTATCGTGAGATTGAGACAACCTTAGGCGTTAGTGGGACCAGCATACATTCAATATTGCATAAACATTTGACTGTCAAAAAAATTTGTTCGCGTTGGATCCCACACAATTTGCCAATCACCCAAAAAAAGGCTCGTGTCAATTGGTCGAAAGAAATGCTCAAAAAATACGGTCGCGGTGCTTCGAAACACGTCTATGACATCGTGACAGGTGATGAATCGTGGATTTACGCGTATGAGCCCGAAAGTAAACAGCAGTCGACTGTCTGGGTGTTTCAAGATGAGCCAAATCCAACAAAAGTTGTTCGCGCACGAAGCACTTACAAGCAAATGGTCGCCTGTTTTTTTGGAAAAACTGGACATGTCGCAACCGTACCACTAGAACAACGCAGAACAGTCAATTCTGAGTGGTACACAACCATTTGTTTGCCAGTTGTCTTCCAAGAAATCAAGAAAACCAACCGCCGAAGACGGATCACTCTTCACCACGACAATGCGAGCTCTCACACATCGGCTGCGAGAACTGCATTTTTGAGCACCCAAAACATCGATTTGATGGGTCATCCGCCGTATAGTCCTGACTTGGCACCGAATGACTTTTTTTTTACTCCCGTACGTAAAAAACAAACTGAGAGGTCAACGTTTTTCGACACCTGAAGAAGCGGTTGCTGCATTCAGAATGCATGTGTTGGAGATACCTCAATCAGAGTGGCAAAAGTGCTTCGACAATTGGTTCAAACGCATGCAAAAGTGTATAAGATCTTCATGGGGAATATTTTGAAAAATAATAAAGTGATTTTCGATGATCAATATTTGTTTTTGTTCTCTAATCCCGAAATATAAAAGGCATCCCTCGTAGTATGCATCAAGTCATTGTACAAACAACATCATTTTTTGTAATCCTGTTAAAAATGTCGAATTTTGTACCAGAAAACGATGATTTGCGGAAAGCATTAATTTTTTGTTTTCATTTGAAGAAAAGTGCTGCAGAGTCCCATCGAATGCTTGTCTAGGCTTATGGTGAGCATGCTTTATCGGAAGCAACGTGCAAAATATGGTTTAAGCGGTTCAGAAATAATGTTTGTGATGTGCGAAATGAAGAACGTGGAAGATCATCAAAAAAAGTTGGATCAAGATGACACTTTAAGTCAAAAATAAATGGCAAAATGTTGCACAAACTATTTCTGACCGTTTAAAAGCAATGGGACAGATCCAAAAGTGTGGAAACTGAGTGCCACATGAATGGAATGACAGGCAGATGGAAAAGCGAAACACCACATGTGAAACGTTGCTTCTACGACACGAAATGAAGTCAGTATTGTATGGAATTGTGACTGGTGATGAAAAATGGGTTTATTTTAAAAATCCTAAACGCAACAAATCATGAGTACGTTCGGGAGAAGCGTCAACATCGGCTGCAAAGCCTGATCGGTTCGGAAAAAATACAATGTTCTGTGTTTGGTGGCACCAGATGGGGGTGCTGTATCAGGAACTTCTAAAACCTGGTGAAACTGTTGATGCGTAACGCTACCGACAACAAATGATCAATTTGATCCATGTATTGATCGAAAAACGACCAGAATGGGCCACAAGACACGGAAAGGTAATTTTGTTGGATGATAATGCTCCGAGTCATATAGCAAAACCCGCCAAACAAACAATAAAAGCTCTCGGCTGGAACTCTTAACTCACCCGCTGTATTTACCAGGGTTGGCTCCTTCCGACTACCATTTGTTTTCATCGATGGGACACGCATTGGCTCAGCAGCATTTCAATTCCTGCGAAGAAGTCGAAAATTGGGTCTCCGAATGGTTTGCCTCAAAAGACGGCCGGTTTTATTGGCGTGGTATCCACAAATTGCAAGACAGGTAGTCGAAATGTGTAGGAAGCAATGGACAATACTTCGAATAAAATGTATTTTACTTTCCCATTATAATGAGTGTTTTACTTAAAAAGAAACTTCATACCGGTAAACCTGGTAATGTCATACTCAGCATTCATCCGACCATTATTAGTGTATGGCTGCCCGGTATGGTATAACCTATCCCCATTTCACATGGAGAAGTTTCAGGTGTTTAACAGGGAGTGTTTACGTTCCTGCCTGGGAATGTACAGAAGCCCAGAGTAGCAATACTTAATTATAAAGATTATCCATGGTCACACAACAAGGGCAATGTGCAGTGAAAATGTTCTCATTTCGGAAGCATTCTATCCCAATGATATGTATATGGAGAGTAGTCTCCAGAATGGGTTCAATCCCCCAGAAGTGTTCTCTTTTCGCCTTCCGTGGTGCGAGTGATACCCGAATTCTCTACGATATCTCTAATATTCCAGATCGCTTGCGTTTTAGTATGGTGGTAGATCCGTGATGAAGAAAGGACTATACGTCCCCATAGTATGCCTCTCAGGCGCACCGCTTTTCTCCCCCTATCACTAATTCCCAATATTTTTTTGTTTTTTTTTTTTTGTTTATTTTTGTTTTTAATTTAATTTTGATTTTTCATTGTTTTATTTTTATTTGTATTCCTCTTTTTTTTTTTTTTTTTTTTTTTTTTTTTTTTTTTTTTTTTTTTTTTTTTTTTTTAGTAGACTAGTTTATGTTTGTACATTCTGTTTCGTTTCGTTTTTCTTGTCAATATATGTAATTAAAAAAAACATATAAATAATACATGATACAGAAAGAATAGAATACATTTTAAAAAGAGAACAAATCAATTATTGTGGCATGTTATAAAAACACTATTTATTGTAAGCCGAAAGGCAAAAGGAAAATGATAATGTATAATTTAGAGTGCTTGCCAAGAGCACTATTTGTGAAATAGAAGTTAACATTTAGTCTTAAGTAAAATCTGTAATTGATATGTTAAATAAACTTGGAGATAAAACAAACAAAAACGAATTTAAACCAAAAGTAAAACAAGAAAGAAAATTAATTCTAGGCAAACTGATAAATTAAAACCGTCTGCTTTCACAGATTAAAACAAGTTCACCCAAAACTATAATACAATACATATACATGTACATTTTAATAAGAAAACTGCATTCATATTTGCAATTATACTGTTGTTATGTTCTGATTTAAGTTTAAATATATTTATAAAACCCAAGAAAAACCCAAGAATTTTGCACTAAAATGAAATTGTTTAAAAAGCTATTCATCTCTTCATCGTAAACAAAACAGCAATTAAAAGAATGAAAATTATAATGACTTAAATGTATAGTTTTCCAGTTTTCTACGTTCTTTTGTTTTTTGTGTCAAGTATAAAATATGATAAATTCAATGTATGATCAATTAAAACGTAAGTTTTGAATAAGATAATTATGTTTAAACAAAAGGGGTAAGTTATTTAATACAGTTATTGAAGAAAAAGCAGAAAAAGAAAAAAACCCATGGTGACTTATCTTATGACTGGTAAACATTATGGATAATCTGCTGCTCTTATTGAAGCTGCTTCTGTCCGTTGGTTTGCTTTCTTGCTAGTTGATCTGTCGCTCCCTTTTCTTGTTTATTTACTTTTTCATTTGTTGATTTTTGTTAATTTGTGTTGATGTTGCATTTTGGTTTGTTTGTTCATTTGGATCTAAATTGGATCTTTCATTGTTGGTTCTGGCTTCATTTTATTTAAAACTGTTGGTATGTGTTGTTGGATTTTAATAGTATATTTACTCCAACCACACTAATTGTGCACCTTTATGTGGTCTATAAATCTTTTATTATACTGTATATATATATATTATTATTTTTTTTTTTTTTTGGTTTCGGTAGGAAAGTGGAAATCTTCAAAAGATACCTCTGGACCGATCCAGAGGCATGCCGGGTTTTTACCAACCATCCATCGCGGGGCGGGACGGAGTTTACCTGTTACTCTGCTCGTCGCGCCTCAACTGCTGCATCATTTCGCAGAGAATACATTTGTTACGGGCCATACCTGTTTTGAACTCAGCATGTATTCGATTACTCCTGTCGGAGTAACTGTCCGTCTCATATGTCTCGCCAAAATCGTTCGTGCGGTCTCGAATCTCACGCACTCTGTGAATACGGGTTCCGCATTTTCTAGTTTGCCTTCCCAATACAAGCAATATGGGTGATTCACATGTTTATACTTGTGCAAGTATTGCCGAAAGCATTTATGTCCTGATATTAGCTGAGTCAAGTGGTAATTCAGCTTGCCATGTTCCCTTTTCACCCAGGTCACCACATCAGGTATCATGGTGTGGGTCCATCTTCCTTTGGTGGTATAATCCCACCTTCATTGCCATTCTCTTAGAGTTGAGAGCTCTAACTGTGACCGCATTCTCCAACGATTCTCTTGTGAGACCTCATGGAATGCAACGTTTTCCTTAGCTGCAATGTCAAGCGGTTTCCTCCCGGTCAAGACATTTATGGCATCTTCGGATACCGTTCGGAATGTACAGCACACTCTTAATGATGCCAGCCTATGCGCTGAGTTCACACGCCTCATGTACGACTTATACTGTGCGCCTGCTGCCCATATGTGAGCTGCATACATTATAATGGAGGTGTTGACACTGGTTATGAGTTTCCTTATGTGGGGCCGGGGTCCACCAACAGTGGGTAGCAGTCTCGCCAAAACTTTGTATACTCTCACCGTTTTTTCACTCGTTTTCCTCAGGTGTTCTGTGGCGGTTCCACCAAGCCGCACTGACTACTTACCTAAAGAACCCCCACCCCTACAACCCAGTCTGTATCAACTCTCTGCTAATGCAATCGCATTAAGCACCTGTAAATGCTTCACGCAACAAAATTCACGAAATGTATTTACCTAAAAGCTCCTGGAAGAGAATTCTTACCTACATTCATTTATTCGAATTCAAGATTCCTCTTAAGAATTCTGTTCCAAACAGCATATCCCTGCAAAGAAAACTTATCGGTTCACATATCATGTAACCATCCCAACCAGGGATAATGATCATTGCGTCGCCTATTCCCAGCTTCATTCATGTGTACAACAAATCCCTTGTCATACACGTTGGCTGGCGACCTATACCCAAGGGACCAAAACAAATATACGCATCTCGCGTCTCTTGGCACCAATTAAATCCTACAGCATAGGCAAATGCAAATAGGTATGGTATACTTACCCTTGGCAGCGATGCAATAAACACCAATTTCCTGTAAGTAAGCTAGAATCAATTAGCATCATGTGCAATGCATAGCTTAGACAATGATCTACCCGATCCCTTTGTCTTCTTATATTTCGGGATCTGCTTCTTATCAGCAGCGGTATAAGCAAACCCAGATCCAATTAGCATCCGACGAGTTTCGGTTTTGTTTGCTTTACCGAACTCGCATCCTATGAATGCACTTATGCCCTTTATTTGTTTTCAGATTCGTTTCCATGGCCTTGTGTATAAAAAAAAGCCAATGTGATCTTCATTCACACATACATGTGTACCATTATAAATCTTCGCGAGGAGATCAGGTTACCTTCCCCCAAAGAGAGACTTTACGTTTCTCAGGGGAGAGAAAATACACCCTTAAAGTAAGAAAGCCAGTTTCACTGGCAGAATTTCCTTAGACAGCGAATTGAATCATAGAGTCGTTTTCCATCCACCGATCGAGTCGGTCGGTTCTCCACCACCCCTACCCGTAGCCCCGTGGGTATGCGTACCGCGTATCACATTCAAGAGTCGTGTTCGGGTTATTTTCGTAATAAAACTTATAGTGAAATGTGTGTGTCAAGAGCGAATCTGCTCCATGCCATTGGCTCCCTTTATTACATAATAAAAAACCTAATCTGAAGAAAGCAAAGTTCATAGTAATCGTTTACAATCCGAAGTTTAAATGTACATTCAGCGACTATCATTTATCAATAAAGAAACCATTTAATTAATAAACGATCTAGCGTGTTTTATTTCCTGTGCTGTGGAATCAGTGTGTTTTATCGTACGTTCCTTTTACTCGTTTCTTGTGGACGGTGTGTTGCAGAGTATTGTTTCGTTTTGTTTCTTTTGGTGCTCGGTGGGACATTCTCTTAGCGAACGAGTGGGTTGGTGGTAGAACTCTCGCCCATGCTGGCGTCGCGACCACGTACCCCACAGTTCCTTGAAGGTCAACCTGCTGGCGGGTATAACACCAAGATATTCAATACAGAGACTGGATCTGATTGTTTGTTTGAAGAAATCTAGTCGGGTTGTTTGTTCGTTAAATCTTTTTTCGAAGTCCGCTCACATGTTGAGTAGAATCAGTCTTATTTTTGCTTTGGTAAGTTAATTGAATTATTTAAGCCAGAAGTCATTTGAACATATGACATGTTGGGCGCAACGAAGTTATTGTAAGACCGAACTCTCATTCGTTTTCCTCTTCGATCCCAATCTTTCGCCTATCCATTTTAGCCTTAAGGGCTTGAAACTGGAGGCATCCTCTAAAATTAGCAGTATAACCTGAATTTTTGCATAGTATACAGACTAGTTTGCTTTTATAATATAAACGCCACAATGTCTCAACGGGGATCTGTTATATAATTAAGTTCAATAAATGCCCCCAATGAAAGGGCTCCTCTCGAATTCCGCGCATCAATACGGATTTGGCCATTTTTTCTATTTGTGCCGCGCAAATGTCGCTGCTTGCCTTTCCGTATGAGCGCGTATTATGTTTTCTTAAACCCCACTTGAGTGAAATGAAGGAAAACACTTTTAAATAAAATTTATATTTTATTCAATTTCGAATTTAACAAACGTCTGCTCTTCAGAGTGCCGTTTTGTGAACTAAACTTACTCTAACATAAAATCTTATATCTAGGTTTGTTTCTCTACGTTGCAATATAATATCTTTATGACAATGGATATTATATTGCAATTAGTGTAATATTCATTTTCGTGTTTCCACGAGTTCTTGCTAATTATCTTTGAGTTTGTTCATCTGGATGAAATGTGCAATTAGGTAACGTATGTTGTGATATACATTATATTCTAATTTGGTTATTCCATATTTTACGTTTCTTTGAATTTTTGTAGTTAGTAACCTTTTGAGCTTTGTTCTTAATAATATTTCTGTCTAGACAAAATGCGTAATTAGGTTACACATTTTGGTTGATGGGTTTTTGCGTCGTCAAGGACTCTTTGACGTAACACGCGCGGCAGCTTCCTTGCAGAGCACCACAGCCTGTTTCATTCGGGAAACAAAACCTGTGGTGTTCTCTGCTCGGAATTGTCGCATCTCGGAGAGCTTCTCGTACACGTCTTCGTATGAAGACTGTGGTAACAGCTTGTCCCGAGTTGTTGTTCATACTCACAGAACAATGCTGGGGTTGCCTCATGAAATATCCTATAGGGTTCCCCGCCTTATTGCATGGGCAACCACTGCATGACCTTCCTCTCCTCCCTTTCGGATAAACATCTCAGGGTCCTCCTACACGTATGTACGAACTTCTCTAGTTCCATAGCTACGGTAGGGCCCTGTGGACCATTGTACACTGGTATTGATGTTCGTACCAGGTCCATGAATTGGCTAATACCTAGCCTGTCCATGGATTTGTCCGGTTTGGGAGAGGAAGTTTTCTCTCTTCCATGGTGTCTGGTCTTTCGGGCGAAGAGTTAGTCTTTTCCCTTGACATCTTTTGGGCGGATGGGATCTGACTTCTTTTTGTTTTGCCTTGTCTTCATGAAAGGCTTGGTTGTGAACTGAGAAAATCGATTGCAATGTTTGTGATAAACAAAAGACAACCTACTTAAATTCTAGCTAGATATGTGGAATCCGTCTACCAACAAGAGGATTGGGTCTAAGATTAGAAATAAAATGAGCGAAAGTGAGAACAATAGGAACAACAATAAAACGAACTTTGTTATTATATTTAAGCTGATGATACCCTTATTCAAATTCGAAGAACAGACCAAACAGTGAAACCATAAAGAAAAGTCCAACTATTAAAAAGTCTATTCAGTAAGATGCTGAAACCAAAATAAAACGGTGACATACAAAGCACACATGTTTTAAAATGCTATACTATATAATATTGCCTACTTATTTAATATAATTTTGTAAATCTTTAAAATGTTGTTGCTTATTTTAATTTGGTTTGTAATCTTATTTATTTTGTACTTTTCCAAAATTTTTGGTTGGTTTTCTTCGGATGTTTTTGCGTTTTGCTTGATGATGTCTTCTTCTTTGGTAATTTCAATTATAATGTTTCCTGCCGATGTCTGATATGCTCTTATCAGTTATCTGTTTTCTTTTATCTTGAGTTTGTATTTATTTAAAAAAAATTTTTTGTTGAAAAATTTTATTAATTTTTGTAAAATGTATATGTATATATATTTTTTTATTTTTTGTTTAATTCGGTTGTTTTTGTTTTTTGTGAAATTTAGTTTTATTGAATTTTTCATTTTGTAAATTTTTATTTATTTTTTGTTAATTTTTTGAATTTTTGTTGATTTTTGTAAAACTTTTGCTTTATTTTTGTTTTATGAAATTTTATTTATTTTTGTGTATTTTTTGAAAATAATTTTATTTACTTTGATTTTTGAAAAACTTTTATTTATTTTGAAATTTTTTTTTTTTTGAAAATTTTTTTAAAATTGTCTTTTATTTTAGAGTTTCGATTCTATTTTTTTTTTTGTTTAATATTGTTTTCGAAAATTTTCTTTTTGACAAATTTTACATTTTGTTTTATTTTTGAAATTTTTAATTTTGTTAGTTTTGAACAATTTTATTTATTTAATTTTATTTCTGTTTTTCTTTTGATTTTTGCCAAATTTTTTTTTTTTTATTATTAATTGAATTATTTGAACTTAATTATATAACAGACCGCTCGTCCTTATGTTCCATAAAGACTTCCAAAGACAGTTTTTAAAACGTATCATCATCATTATCATCATCGGCACCACAACCGGGATCCGGCCTTGGCCTATTTAGCATGTTACATTTTTCATAATAATTTATTTTTACAAAAAACTTATCATAGCTCTTCTTGGTAGAGCTTCTGCTACTACTATTCTACCTAAATTTGTTTGGCCACATACCTACGGTTAAAAATCTTAAAAATTGGCTCGACCCAATATACGGTGTCAGAAGGCTATACTATCTAGGCGCAACGTTGTTACGCACAAAACCTTCCACCCCATCATACCTACCTCTTTGGAGCTGGTCTCCACCATTAATCGCGCATACATTAAATATCGTGATATCAGGATAATAACAAACAAATTGAACTAAATGTTAAATTTACTCATATTGAATTCAACTTAAATCCAAGACGTGGTAAACGAACCATATGTTCAACACGCAAGATCCCCTAGATGCAAATCTGCGACCAGGTGACCAACTTTTAAGTAAAGTTGTTGAGAATCATAAAATGCGCGTCTGGAGTTTTATGATCCTTTAAAGGTTTGTTCACCCAAATCATTTCCCACAGGCAAAGTCCTTTTCCATTCACCATTCACCCAAGTTAAAACAAACAACTTACGCCATAAAACGAACCGCACGTTCGTTTTATCGCCCCCCGACATTGAGGATCAATATACATTAGGAAAATCCTCTGTTGATTGTTCCTTTGTGTTTCCTCTTTTTATCCCAAGCCGGGAAAGCTGAAGAAAGAAAGTGGCGGATGGCAAAAAGGGCCATGCAGATGAAAGGACATATACTTCGATCTCAGTCATCATCGGCACGTCAAAGAGACGAAACGCACATTTGGCAACAGGGGAAAGAAAGAAAAAAAAATCATCGCGCGATAGAGGGTAGTGAGTGTAAGTGGGCAAGTGTAGATTATACAATGTCTGTCACTGAGAGCGGTTGTTTTGAAAAATAGTAGAAACAAACATAAAGTGTTAAAGGCGTTCGTCACCTTTCATGAAAAAGGGCCAGGCAGATAACAAAACAATGACACGGAGCCGACTCGAGGGACAGCTGAGCCTTATAACAAAGCGGCGCAACGAATTGGTTGACCTTGACCCAAGTCAAATTGAATTACCTGCTGATGAAGAAAATAATAGCACAGGTACTGAAACAGATCCGGCGGAACTAGTAAAACTCCTTGCGGCTATCGACACCAAAAAAGAGGAACTGAATATACAAAAAGAAGCAATCCTCAAGTTAAAAGACCTGGTGCAGCAACAACAAAGGCAAAAAAATACAACAACACAACGGAAAAATAATGAACAACAATATCAGGAAGCAAACAAAAGGCAGCAAACAAGGGGGATAGAGCAGCAGCAAAACGTAACCAACAGAAAGCAAAAAGCGCCGCCTATAATAATTACGTCCATCGAAACAAAGGACGTTATAAAATTAGGTGAGTTAACATGCAAACATTTTAAAACGGAAAAAAAAAATGGTTCTAAAATAAAATTAATGTGCGATGATATTGAAGGTTATCGCAAAGTAATGATTGCTTTGGGAAGGACAAAAAGCGAGTACTACACGTACACCTCGTAATCGGAGAAAATAATCTCCATGCTCCTGAAAGGAGTTGACCCATGTTTTTCCCCTGAGGAGGTATTCGAGGAATCAAAAAATATTGAAACCGACAATTTAAAATTTACCTTCTCTACCGCCAACTCCAGAAAACTGAATTGCAACTTGCCTTTCTTTATTGTATCACTAAAGTTGATGCTCTCCGATACATCAAACACCTCAATCCCCAAACAATAAGTTGGGGAAAATAAGAAAAACCGATCGCGTATTGCAGTGCATGCGTTGTCAACGCTTCGGGCACGCGGCATCAAACTGCCACATGCAATTCATGTGCGTAAAGTACTTTTCCGACCATATCGATGGTGAATGTCCCTTGGGCAAGGAGCAGCTTCCAGATAGGAAAACACTGTCCTGTGTCCTCTGTAAAAATACAGATAACACTGCAAATTTTAGAGGATGTCCTAAATTTCAACAAATGAAATTAAAATTGGAATCCAAAAAGAAACAAGTTGAAGAAGAGAAAAAATGAAAACTCGTTCTTAAAACAATTTCGTGGCTCCTTGTGTGTCATATGCACAAATGGACGGTGCTCCTAAACAACCAGCATCCATGGAACATACATATAGTAATAGAAGAATGTTTGCGCCAGAGGCAGATTCAGAAATAATAACAATGTTATTAACCATCCAAGGACAATTTGCCGGATTTCAAAAAAACACTGACTAAACAGAACAGATACTCTCTATTCAACCCTGTTATCAAATAACCCTCCACATCAAAATTCTCAACCCTCCGTCTGAACTAAACCTAAACATTATTGCTGTGAATGTAAATTCACTAATCCACATTAAAATAAGGGATAATTTAGGCAATCTGCTCCAAGCCGAATGCCCAGGTGTGCTCTTGGCCAGCGAAACTAAGCTAGACCAAGGGCACAAAATGGGCTACAAAAATTATAACATAATTAGACGAGATCGACCACACTCTACTCGAGGGGGTGGGGTCGCTATCTTAGTTAAGAAAGGTCTTCACCATAAGATCGTTTACAGCACGGAAGTACACAAATTCCAGGTGCTAGAGGCATGCATTATAGACGTTCCGCTAAAAAGTCAAAGGCATCTATATATAGTCGCTGCTTACGCTCCTGAATCTGTTCAAGGTACCCAATTTATCTGTGAAATCGATACGCTTTTCCGAAGTCTCAAGTTAGATTCGGAAAACAATTACTTTTTAATGGCAGGTGATTTTAACGGCAGGCACAGTGCCTGGGGCAATCTAACCTCGAACACCAGAGGCAATGCCTTGTTTGATTGGTGGCAAACAAATGCGATCGAGCATAAACTAGAATTGTACTCTACAAGTATACCGTCTTATCCAAGAAGTAACTCCTTCCTGGATTTACTTATGACAGATGATCGAATTCAGTTACCAGATACCGAGGTAACTACTCGAAATTGTCTTCGCACAATTGAGTACGATAGCGATCTTTACGGACTTGGAGCCGTAATACACGTGCCAAACGAGTACCATCTACTTGAGCAGTACGACCAGGTACACTCTTTCGATTTCCGAAAAGCACATTGGTCGCATTTCGATCGCATAGTAAAAAGAGAAATACGCAACATTGGCATAGACCCACCGACTAATAGAAACCTCCGTAATGATGAAATCGATCATTACCTCCTAACTATGAACGATAATGTTACTAACACAATGAATCGTTCCATCCCAAAGAAAGTCATATGGATGGCTATATCCACCGATACAGAAATGCAACTATCGATGCTTTGTATAGGCAAAACAGCACCCTGCTCTCAAAGCTGAAATTGTGCTATAGGCAGTTCAGTGACCCAAAGAGCAATGAAATCAAAACAATCAAGTCCTTGATTAAAAATCTTCAAAAACTGATCCGGGATAATTACCGAGCAGTAATAAATGAGGAGTGGAGCAACAGAATTCGAGCTGTTCAAGCAAACTGACCGAACGCGTTCTCACAAATCAAGAAAATATGTCGAAGAAAAGATCACAATGACATTCCCTGTCTCCGAATTCCACGGACTCCCGAGAATTGTCAGATAATGCTGAACGCAGGACTCACCTTAGAGCACATCAACTCCAATGATGAAGTAATAGTAGTCGAAGATCCGCAAAAGAAAGCGAATTCAATTGGAGCCTGTTTCGAAGCAGTGTACAGAGTTAACGAATCAGTTCATGCTAACACTGAAATTGAATGCAATGCCCGTCAAAGACATTGCTCGCTGCGCAATCAACTTCACAACTGGAGATCCGAAAACCATAGTTTCATCACATTCGGCGAAAATAATAGGGAAGATTCTCCCGTCAGAAATGAAAATACAAATATGTTTGTGCACAAGGATGAACTTGGAAACATACTTAGCTCAATAAAAAATAAGAAATCATCTGGAATAGATAGCATTCCAAATGTGGTTCTAAGGCATTTGCCTCGCGAAGCAGTCAACATATACACTACTTTGTTTAACAACGCTCTGAACAATGCACACTATCCAACCCAGTGGAAGACTGCAGTAGTCCACCCAATCCCCAAAAAGGGTAAGGATAAGAGCAATCCAGCTAATCTGCGCTCGATCAGCCAGCTTCCCAACATCACCAAGGTATTCAAAAAAATTATAAACAAAGCACTGATAGGTTGGTGCGATGAAAACGATATCATCCTCAACAACCAGTTTGGCTTTCGAGCGCGACATGATACAGTTCATGCAGCGACGAAACTTGTTTCCGATATACAGTGGAATAAGGAAAAGTGATATTGTACAGGTCCCTAAGTAGTCTCTTCTCTCAATTCTAATAAGTGAATTAACATTCACACTAATAATTTTTAGGATTGACAATTCAAAACGTCGGTGACTTATCAAACTGCCCTCGTACTTGATACACAATCAGCTAGCGTGGTAGGTCTCCATGTTGCCCTTTGAGGGATACAAAATACAACAGAACGCCTGGTTGACTTTGAAAAGGCTTTCGACACCGTATGGTTAGAAGGACTGGTCTATAAGTTAACAAACCTGGGTATGCCGCAATATCATTTATGATATGATAATGGACAAACATTTTGTGGTGAAATGCGGGGACATACTCTCCAACAAGACCTTCCAAATTAAAAATGGCTTACAGCAGAGAGCTGTGAATTCTCCCATTCTATTCAATATTTACACTAGTGATCTAGTGAGTTCCCTCGAAAACGTCATTGCGTACGCCGATGACATAGTGGTGTACAGAACAGGAGGAAAAATAGACGTCATCAATAGGCATCTTCAAGATGACTTCAACAAAATAACATGTTTTTGCGACGACTGGAAATTAAAGATTAATTTCCAGAAAACCGAGATTATCCTTTTCAGAACGCCCCCATCCAGGGCCTCGAGGGATACAAAATACAACTGAAAAAACTTTTCTATTGTAGGTAACAATAACCTTCCACTGCAAGTGAAAACTGTAGTTACATACCTTGGTATCTGGCTAGACCAGTATTTATATTTTGACAAGCACGTAGCAGCGTCCCTCTCCGCAAATAAAAGCGCATATTCTATGACAAGAAGTCTATTCCGGAGTGGTCTTCTTCACCCCAGAGTCAAAATAATTTCGTACTCGGCATTCATCCGACCAGTTTTGGTTTATGGCTGCCCAGTATGGTATAATATATCTCCACTTTATATGGAGAAGTTTCGTGTGTTCGCACGGCAGTGTTTGCGTCGCAATACAAAAAATTCTATCCCAACAAAATCCAACAAAAAATATAACAAATCAGGGTTAAATAAGATAAACAATTTTATAATTAAAATTATTCGTGGTCACACAGCAAGGGCAATGTGCAGTGACAGTAATCTTATTTCGGGAGCATTCTATCCCAACGATATGTATCTGGAGAATACGCTCCAGAATGGGTTTATTCCCCCAGAAGCGTTCCCATTCCTGGATCAAAAAGGCCTTATCCAGGACGAGCATGGAGTCCAGATTACTTACTACGCTCTCCAGGGGCCAGGGACAAACAAATTCTCTATGATAGTGATATCTCCAATGACCCAGACCGCCTGGGTTTTAGCACGGCGATCAGTGAAAGAGATAAATCACAAAGATCGAACATCTCTCAAATGGTGGTTGCTTCTCAACGAGGACAGGAGTTTACTTCCTCAGATATAGTATACCTCTCAAGCACAACGCTCTCCTTCCTCTTGGTAGGAAGTGTGCTAGTGGCGTAAATTTCTAGCGTTAGTTCGATCATATGTGCTTGCCACCATTCGAACAAAGTAATACCTCTCGTGTTGAAAGTCAAGATGGCCCAAATAGTATGTTTAGCATTGATATAGTCTGCTAAAAGAAAATAGTTGCTTTCCGATTGGAGCCTAAGACAATGTAAAACCGTTTTTAATTCGTTGATGACCTGTGTGGTCTGACGAGATTGAGGGGTATATAGTGACACCACATATAAATGCCTCTGACTTTGAAGAAGAATATCTACAATACAAACTTCCAGCACTTGAAAGTTGTGCACTTCTTTGCTGTAAAGGACCCTATGTCGAGGACTTTTAATTAAGAGTGCAACACCGCCTCCTTATGTGGATTGTGGTCTATCTGTTCTTATCATGTTATAGGTTTCGTAGCCCAATTTATGCTGCTAGTTTAGATTTGTTTCACTAGTCAGAAGGATAACAGGCGTTCGGATTTCAACAGTTTCCCTAAGTAGTCTTGTAGCGATTCTAACAGATACACACAATTCACAAGCAAGCAAAAATAGTGAAGAACACCGAACGAAAAAAATCGAATAAGAAAAATACATCAGAACCGTATACCAAGCGATAAAATAAAAATTATTCACACCAGTGGAATATACCCGAGTTTGGAAATAAAATTCTAAACACGGTCAGTAGTCTGATGCTTCACTGCTTCGCTTTTCAATCGTTTCATCGTGTGTTCAATTCACCTTCTTCACTATCCTTGCTTAACGCTATAATTGGTGACCCCGACGTGATCTTGTACACGCAGCATTCACTTCCCATAGTAAAGCAGAACTTCACACACGGTCACGACTTCCGCATAGAGCCCAGCCTCCGACGTTTTCTCGTTTCTCTCTCGTTCGTCCGTCGTCCGCATACGAATCTGATCGTAACGAAGTTACTGCGGCGGGAGTGTGTAGCGATTCTAACAGATACACACAATTCACAAGCAAGCAAAAATAGTGAAGAACACCGAACGAAAAAAATCGAATAAGAAAAATACATCAGAACCGTATACCAAGCGATAAAATAAAAATTATTCACACCAGTGGAATATACCCGAGTTTGGAAATAAAATTCTAAACTCGGTCAGTAGCCTGGTGTGTAACGCTTAAGGTAAAATTTTTTTCGTGATTCGAGCTGTCATAGCGTCAGTTCGAATCACACGATTTTCTTCACTATTATTTCAAACGCTATAGTCTCTTCTCTCAATTCTAATAAGTGAATTAACATTCACACTAATAATTTTTAGGATTGACAATTCAAAACGTCGGTGACTTATCAAACTGCCCTCCCACTTGATACACAATCAGCTAGCGTGGTACGTCTCACTCTTTGATAGTTTCATAGAGTCAGCCGAATTTTTCCTTTTTTTTTTTTTTTTTTTTTTTTTTTTTTTTTTTTTTTTTTTTTTTTTTTTTTTATTAGACTTCTCTCGGGAGAGGCGAACGTATAGCGTCGAGTGGGCGCCCCGAGATGCCATCAAATAACTGTTGCAGTTCTTTTTGAACAGTTGCAGGTTGTAACCACAGCTTCCCCGCTCTGTAACGGAACGAGTTCTGATACAGGGATGTTCGCGCCGTCGGGAGATGAACCACAAACGGGTGCGATCCGTCGGATTGTCTTGTGGAGCGCATATAGACCGAATTGCGTGGAACAATGCCAAGAATTTCCGAAGAACAGCACCTGTGATAATATCTGTAAAACAGACAGAGGTCGGCCACGCGCCTTCGATGTGATAGCGACTGTAGTCCCGACGTCAGCGCCGAGTCGCCGATCAGGCGGATCGCTCGTCTTTGTACGCTCTCAAGTAGGTCGAGGGTATGTTTAGGAGCCGAGCTCCAAACATGAGAGCAATATTCGAGCGCGGGTCTAATTTGAGATTTATATAGGAGAAGAAGTTGGGCCGGTGTAAAGTATTTCTTGGCTCTAAAAAGATAACTCAGTTTTCCTGAGGCTGATCTGGCGATACCCGATACGTGTTTATGCCATGATACATTCCCACAGACCGTGACGCCGAGCAATCTCGAACTTTCCCCAGCCTCGAGGGCCCGGCCACTCATCATCAGCTGTGGAACCGATGATCCGGTTTTCTTTGAGAATGTTGTATACTGGGTCTTCGTTGCGTTGAAGTCGACAAGATTGGCCTTTCCCCACTGCAGGACTTTATCTAGATCCTGGTTCAGAGAGTCAATCTGTCTACATCTCAGTTGGTGAGACGTTGATGCACCAATCGGCCGATCACTCGAAAAGGAGGAAACAAGCGTACTATCATCCGCAAAACTGAACACTTTGTTATCTGTTGTCTCCAATATTCTTGAATAAAGAATATTATGTTAAACTATCAATTCAAGTCCTTTATTGAAACACAACAAATAAGATGTGTTTTCAGTTTTCCAACCAATCAGACAGAAGTATACTTCATAACCTAAACTAAAGTATTATAATGAATTTAGCTGAGAACCCGTAAAATTCAGTTCCGACAATGTTTTGGTCGCAAAGCAATGCTGTGAACTCAAGAAGTCTTTAATATCATTAGTGTAAATTGACAAACATTGGTTTATCAACGATATATTTACAAAATAATAGATACCACAGCTTGTCGAACACATTGTATTTTACTTCGAAACGTATGAATGTCATAAAAACCGATTTTTAAACAATTATATAAAGGCAAGTAATATATAAAAAAAATATAAAAACAAGTAAATAAAATGGTACAAATAATTGAGTCACATTGAGCGTGCAACTCATGTCTGGCATTATTTTTGGGTACGTTCTAGAAAAATCTATCACCAACGAGGCGTAACTTAGGAAAGTTTATGTAGCTTAAAAATCGAAGTCATGATTAGTACTTTTCCGATATCCGCCTTAATTACACATAAGCTTATCACATGCAATAATTTGTCTCTTATTTTATTTCATGTCTGTGACCTGCACTGCAAAACAGAATCTATTAATTTACTAGAGGTAATCAAACTTCACAAAGGAGACAAACACACCGGGATCAACATCTGAGTAAACGTTTATTGTTATATGTTATATAGTATGCCCCACATGTGTGGATTTTATTTTAATATGTCGTACACTGTTAGCAAAACAGCTAAACCGTAGCAAAACAAATATTGTTAATGAAACTACAATAATACAATAAACTGATGAATAATATCATATGGTTCTTATTTCACGAAAATGTAAATCTAGGAACTTCATTGAATTTGCTTTCGAAGATTTGGTATATAAGGCATGCGACGAAGCTCTGAAATACAGTGATCACCGAAGTCTACACAAGATGAAATTTAAATTAGCAGTTACTTTAGCAACATATAGTGCGTTATGTCTCGCACTTGTGAGTCAGGCACAACCTGTGGGCCCGTCTGATCCACCATCTGGTGGATCAGCCAACAGCACTAATTCCACGTCTCCAACCCCATCTAATTACTCGTCACCAACTCCATCTAATTCCTCGTCTCCATCTCCATCTAATTCCTCGTCCCCATACCCCAGACCAGGACAAGCACCAGGACCAGGACTTGCACCATCATCCAACAGCACAAATTCCTCGTTTCCAACTCCATCTAATTCCTCGTCTCCATCCACAGGGTCAACACCTGCACCATCATCCAACAGAACTAATTCCTCGTCTCTAACTCCATCTAATTCTTCCTCTCCATCTCCAGGACCAGGATCTGCACCAGGACTAGGACCTGCACCGGGGCCTGGCCCTGCAACAGGACCAGGACCAGCACCTGGTCCAGGACCTGCACCAGGAGCAGGACTTGCACCAGGACCAGAACCAGTGTTGTGTTTAGTAGGGGTTAGTTTCAGGACGCGAGTCTCCTGATACTTAAAAGGACAAGGCGATCTCTTAAAACAGACCGCTCCTGAAATCCTGTCCTACAAGGGGTCGTTACCGTGCTTCCTCTGATACAGAGGGAAGAGTACCGTCCTTTTGGTTTGGCCTCAGTCTTCGCAAGTCCGCTGGTTTCCGTGGGGGCCAGGTGATACTTCGCTATCAGTCAAGTTAAAATGAAACAAGTTGATTCACGTATTTTATTTCCAAGTGGGTTTTATTTTCCAGGATTCCTCTATTCTTCTACTTAGATATTCTCCTGGGGACTTCCTTCAGGGACAGATCTCGATATTTAACTGCGGCCCGGAGATCTTTTTTTTTTTTTCCAAAACTGTATTTATTAACCATAATTAGAATTCGTACATTTGAGTAATACAGTGACTTAAAATTAATTTTGTAACAATTGCTTACATGTAAGTATTATAATAATATATGCATTTTCCAATCAATATTTTATGAGATATAAGATAGATGCGTGCTTATAAATTTAGTGGTATTATCTTCCTGGAAAAGGTCAGAAAACCAGGAATTTGTTTTTTCAACTTTACTTAGTCTAAACTTAATCCTAATTATATAAATAACTTAACCTAATTTAGCCTGATTACAGTATGATTTTCATAAAGCCATAAAACAAAGTTTTATAATTAATGGGATATATGTTATGAATTAAAGGATGTGGAATGAGGTCATTTATGGGTTAGAGGTAGAGTATTTCTCTCCGGTTGTTCGTTGGAAAAGCGTAGGATGTTGGAAAATGGTTGGACGTTACAGTATTTGAACTGGTTAGGGGTAACTTCGGTGTTGTGGTATATGATCTCATTTGAATCATTTACCAGTCTGCCTGAGGCGAAGATAGCTCTGGTGTGGAGACAGTTGGGGTAGTTAGTTCGGATATCTAGAGGGTTCTCTAAGAGCGAGTTTATTATGGGATTGGGATTATTTTGTAGGTTTTCGATAAATTTGATAGACAGTTCGAGGAATCGTCTATCGAGGCGCTCGATACCAGCGGTATTGTAGAGTTCGACGTTACTATAGTACTTATAGGAGTTAGGACGACGATGTAACCCAGAGACATACCTAAAGCATTTTCTTTCGAATACTCGTAATTTCTCCATTTGGGCGGGAGTGATATGGTACCACAATGGGCACGCGTACGTTAGTGTGGGCCTGATAATTTGTTTGTAAATGAGCAGTTTGACTTTGTGAGAGAGACTATTCGGTTTCCACATTACTCTTCTACAGGGATTAAGCTGATTTGCGGCTTTTTGAAGGGAATTTTTAATGTGGGAGGAAAAAGACCAGTTATTAGAAAAAGTGATTCCCAGATATTTTAGGGTTTTGGAGGGTTTTATCAGAGTGTTGTTCAGTTGAATCTTAATTTTGTTGTGGCAGCGTCTAGTGTTGTTTGTACAGTGCTCGTTTTTGCCCTTGAACACTATGAGCTGCGTTTTATTTGGATTAAGGTGGATTTTCCACTTATTAAAGTATGTTGATAGGTTAGGGAGGAAGTTGTTAATGCGGTTTCATGCAGCCTTAACAAATTTGCTGCTAGAGTAAATTAATGTATCATCAGCATAATTCAGCATCACAACATTAGGAGATACGGGTTGAGGAATATCCACGGTATATAACAGATATAAAATTGGCCCTAAAATGGAGCCTTGGGGAACACCCGCGGTTATGGTGTGGATTCCTGAGACAGAAGAATTTATTCTCACAACGAATTTTCTGGCAGAAAGATATGAGGCTAAGAGCTTTGTTGTGTGAGAGTTTAGATTAAATATGGAGTGCAGTTTGTACAGAAGCCCTGAGATCCTGACGCAATCAAACGCCTTAGAAATATCAAGAGATATACACACAGTAGGGCTTTGGTTTTGGAGACCAGTTGTAACATCGTGTGTAAGTTTTAGTAGAGCATGACATGTGGATTGTCGCTTACGAAATCCGAACTGACAGTTAGGGATGAGGGCATTCTCATTGGCAAATGAGAGAAGATTTTGGTAGATCTTGCGTTCCAGTATCTTACTTAGTGTACTTAATAGGGACATTGGACGATAATTGCAAGGGCTATTACTACTACCGGGCTTCTTAATAGGAATTACTACCGCAGTTTTCCAGTTCTCTGGGAAGTGCGATGCATTAATTATATGATTAAGAAGAATGAGGATGGGAAGTAGATTCGGTGGGCGTAGCCTTTTAAATAGAAGACGTGGGTTTCCATCTAATCCAGTTGACTTTTTGTTATTTCCTGATTTTACGATGTCGGATAATTCGTCCGCAGTTAGAAAATTTGTAGTGTCTAAGGGGTGTGAAGCTATGTTTGTGTTGTTGAATTCACCGATGAAAGGAGTAAAAGATGGGAATAATCTGTTAGAGATGTATTCGTTTACTGTGTTCTCGAAGCCAGGAGTTGAGAGAGAATTATTTTGCTCATGGATCTTTGCAAAGTGTTCTGCGAGGCAATTTGCTATGTCCGAATCGGACTGGGCAATATTATTGCTGATCGGGTTAATGAGATGGTCAATTCGGGGTTTATATTTACGACCAGTTAATTGGTTGATGTTTTTGAAAAGATCCCGATTTGGTTTGATATTTTTAAGTGTGGAGATGTAGTTTCCATCTGCGAAGTTTTTCAACTGCTCATTTATCAGAGTGGATAGGAGTTGGATTTGGCTTTTAATAAAGGGGCAGTATCTTGTATGAAGTTTACGGCGGAGCTGCTTTTTAAGGCGTAATAATTTGGTTAGGATGCTGGGCAAATGCTTTCCTAAATAGTTATGAGGAATGGTTCTTGGGGTGTTTTTTGCTGAGAGCCTCCTTAAGAATTTGCTCTATTCTTAAAGATGCTTGATCGATTTCAGTAGGGAGTAAGTTAGATGCTTCAGGGATTTACAAGTCAGAGAAACTTATCGCTATGTCCCTATTGTCTTTTCTCCAATTTGTTTTGGTGAAGTTTGGGACAGAGTTTGACGAGTATAGTGGATCGAGAGAGGGGATTTGGATCGTGGTGTGAACGGAACCATGATCAAAAGGAAATATAAAGGAGACTGTAGGTGGACCCGCTGAGTGAACATCGTCGGACTTGAGGAAGAAGTCGATTGTTGACCTGGCTGAGCTAGAGACACGAGTTGGCTGTAATGGGGAGTCAATGTAAGTATATGGATAAGACTGGAGGAGGGCTAGCAATTGGCGACCATATTTGTTGCATTTATTATCACTGAATGCTGTGTGACGAGCATTCCAGTCTCCTCCGATTATAAATGGAGCGGGAACGGACTGTTGGATAATCTGCGAAATGTCGGTATCTGGGAAATCTGGTTGTCGTGAAGGGTGAATATAAATTGAGGCTAAGACGAGCACTTTATTGTTCTCACAGAAAAGTTTTACTGCTGTGTATTCAATGCTGGATACACAGGTGAATCTAATTTCACTGAATTGAAATTTTTTGTGAATTAGTATGCCGGTACCTCCGTGGGATCCATTAGTTCTGGGGTTAGAAACAAAAGTATAATTGGGAATTGAAACTCGGGAATTTGGTTTGAGCCAGGTCTCTGAAAGGAAGAGGATATCTGGGGAAAACTTTTCAACAAACAACCGGAGGTGTTGATTACGTATATTAGAGTAAATGGATTCTGTGTTGAGAGAGATAATGGTTAGTTTAGAGAGAGCTGGAAAGAATATGGGAAGTTATTAGTGAAAGAATCTGACCTTTTTTCTCTATTTCTGACATCTTCCTCGGCGAAGGTAGCATGGCTTGTAAGCTTTGGATGTATCCCATGATGTCCGGATTGAAGTTTTCAGTATTGTTGTTAGGGGGAGTGGTAGTGTTGAGGTTTCCTCTTGCTGCATCCGCGTACGATATTCCGGGTCGGGTTGACTTCGTTTCCTGCAATACTGTTGGTTTCGTTGTTGTTGTTTTTGTTGTTGTTGATTTAATAGTTGTTGCTAATTTCCGTCTTTCCAGAAGTTTTAGCTTCTGAGGGCATTGGGAAAAATTTGCCGGATGAGGGCCTCCGCAGTTACAGCATTTAACTGTGATTTTTTTGTTGGTAATGGATCCATCAGCGTTGACGGTTTGTATTGTTTCAGGTTCCAGGCCTTGAGGATTTACCTTGCATTCATCGAGCTCGTGTTCCTCTGCGCATCTGCCGCAACGTCTTTGCTGGTGGCATGAGACCGCCAAGTGTCCTGATTCTTGGCATCGCTTACAATGAAGAATTTCTTGTTTGTGGGGGTCTTCGATTGCGATTTTTTGGGTAAACAAATATTTAATTTGTTTAAGTTGCTTGATGTCCTGATTAGGTAGGATTTGTATGATCCGGAGGTTTTTTACGTTGTTTGTCCTCATGTACGGTATTTGGAAGTAGTCCAGCTTATTGATCTTTATTTGTGGATATATCCTAGCGATTTCCAGGCCCACTTCTTCGTTGGTCCATTCGGGATCGATGTGCCTTATAATAAAGGTAGCAGGTTTGCTGTTCGGATGCTGGAAGGTGAAGAACTGATATTGCTCCTCCAACAGTTTTTTAACTGCCCTATCATGATCGAGTAATGATCTGACTGTTATTGAAGTCCTAGATCCTTTTGCATTGGTGCTAAAATTCTGGTGACCCAAGGCATTTTGCAGGGTTTGAATTAGTGCTTTGGTGCTGGTCGGGTTTCTGATGTAGATTGGCGGTGGTCTTTCGTTTTTCGTGGTTGATTTCGTTGTTTCTACTCTGGTAGGAGCAGGTATCTGGTTTGATGATGGCTTTGTTAGTGTGCGAAGTTTGGTTGGTAGTTCGCCTTGGCTGTTGCTCGAATTGTGGGTTTGCCGGGACGTTTCTTCCATATGGATGTCATTGGTGTTATAGATGGAATCTTTTTTATAAATTTGTTCCTGTAGTTGTTTCACTTTTTGTGTTAGTTGGTTTATTGTTTCCAGGGCTTCCTCGAGTTTTCGTTTATAATCGTCGGGGCTCCTTGATCTCTCCATGTTTGTGGACTTTTTTGGTGCATTCCGTAGGATGTCTAGAGCTTTCCTTTTTCGGTCTTGTATGTACTCCAGTGCCTGGCCTGGGTCATCGCCTTTCATCGGTTTTGTCAGTAAGTAACGGCTTACCTGCTGTTAAGATTTTTTTTTTTCTGGTGTTTAAACTACACAAATTGATAATCTAGTTATACACTTTTTATGTGTAAGCACGTTAGCGTACTGCGTACTGTAATTCTCGTCCGCACTGCACGAGATCTGTGTATCGAATGATGCCTCGGCCCGGAGATCACTTGACTTTTGCTTTATAAAGGAAAAGGAATCGAAAATTGTATCCCAAAGATACACATTTTCGTGCAACAATCTCGATCTTTTGGATATTTCGAGCGAGATGTGTTTACATAAGATAAGAAATCAATTTCTTGAATTCTTACGAAACTATTAGGCAGATGTGTGAATGTATCTGCTTTTGAGTTTTTGTTTGTTTAACTCAGTAGAATTTTTGGGATAGAGATAACGATCTCTGAATTTTGGATTTGGGTGATGCTGTGGGGCAAATTTGAAACGTAAACGAATATTAGATTCGTTTATTGTAACTTTTAATTTTAATTTGGATTTTGGGTTAATAATGCCGTGGGGGTAAATGTTAAGCGATAAACGAATGTTTGATTCGTTTATTGCGAATTTTGGGTCATGTTTGGGTTTTTGTGGGTTTTGATATGTTTTTTGGTTTTAGCTTAAGATAGCTAGGATTTGGATGTACGAATGGGGGAAAGGGGTAGTAGGGCTTTTTGGAGCACTACACCAGCACCAGGACCAGGACCTGCACCAGGACCAGGACCAGCGCCAGACCTGCACCAGGACCAGCGCCTGGTCCTGCAAGGAGATAAATATGTCGTTAGGTCATAACACACGTTTTTGGAACCCGTTCAGTTCATGGGTTACCCACTTATTCAGTATCTTAACCTTTCCTATGACAGAAATGTGTCGACTGATGCTGTGTGCAAACTGCCGCGCCGATTTAGTTGGGTCCGCATCCGCCGTTGCTATTAAAATATCGTCGTCTACTGCCGTTTCGGGCTTCCCACCTGGTTCATTTTCGAGGGTGAAATCTCCCGAACGGAACTTTCTTAACCAACGTCGTATAATGCGTTCGGATACCGCTACATCTTCAAATGCGTCATTAATGTTTTTCATTGTCAATGACGCATTATGGCCCATTTCAAATTCATAAAGGAAGAGGGTTCGAATTTGAACGGCCGACAGCATGGTAAACAATTTCTAGGAACAAAAAAATAGCTGCACTTGTAATGAACCTAAAATGCTCACACGTCAAGCACACGTACCGGTTTACTTTATAAAAAAAAGAAGATTTAACGTCCTGGCACAGATGTTTACTCGAGAACTTCTTATTTGCGACTGAGCGAAAATCAATATAACCCAATAGTTTACTACAGTGAGACTTCAACAAAGTGCAGTGCTTTTGCGATGACTGGAAACTTAAGATAAACTTCCGGAAATGTGAAGCCATGCTGTTTAGAACTCCATTGTATAAAGACATGGCTTGCACAGGATGGATCCGGAATTCCGCTGATCTATCATATAAGTAGATCATCCGACGACGGGCGAATGTGCTACGGCCGGGAAGTCACGCGCACGGAAGAAGGGCTCTTGCGCTTCAGAAGGGTTATCTCCCAATGAGACCGGGACGATAATATTAAACAGCACCAACAGTTCTGGTAGTTGAATGGCAATTAAAGACCTGATTACCAATGTCGGTAGATGTAATTTTTAACTTAGCGCGTCTGCGAGTTATGTTCTTTCTTAATTGCACTTAAGTGAAATAAAAAAACATTTTTCAAATAAAAATTTATATTTTTATTTAATTTTCATGAGAGTAAAAACCCTCCGCTCTTCGGAGAGTCGTTTCTTAAACTAAAATTATTTTAACATCAAATCTTATACCTAGGCTTATCTTTCTACATTGCAATATAAAGGGTGGTTACATTTTAAGGGCCGATGTTGATTTTGAATAAAACACAAATTTAGGAAATTATTGTCATTTCTTTTTATTATGATAATATTGGTATGGTTCAATTATGTATGGAACAAAATATCGGCCAAATGGTTGCCGCGACTTCGGCGGCACACCTCCATCCGATGGTCCAAATTTGCGATGACGCTGAGGCATAATTGAGGTTCTATGCCGTTAATGTGCCGAATTATCTCGTCTTTTAGCTCTTGAACTGTTGCTGGCTTATCGACGTACACCTTTTCTTTCAAATAACCCCAAAAAAAGAAGTCCAACGGTGTCAAATCACATGATCTTGGCGGCCAATTGACATCGCCACCACGTGAGATAACATGGCCATTCAATTTGTCGCGCAAAAGAGCCATTGTTTCGTTAGCTGTGTGGCAAGTGGCACGATCCTGTTGAAACCACATATCGTCCACATCCATATCTTCCAATTCGGGCCATAAAAAGTTCGTTATCATAATCACAATTATGATACCATAAACCACACCAAACAGTCACTCTTTGTGGGTGCATTGGTTTTTCGACAATCACTATTGGATTATCATTCGCCCAAATGCGGCAATTCTGCTTATTGACGAATCCACTGAGGTGAAAATGTGCCTCATCACTGAAGATGATTTTCTTCGAAAATTGATCATCCGTTGTTGCCATTTCTTGCCACCATTCTGACCATTGACGACGCTTGAAATGGTCAAGAGGGTTTAGTTCTTGAGTCAATTGCACCTTGTAAGCGTGTAAATGCAAGTCTTTATGCATAATGTTCATCAACGACGAGTGTGAGAGGTGCAATTGTTGGGCACGACGACGAGTTGAGGTGGACGGCTCTTCAGCCACACTATCGCGAACTGCAGCAATATTTTCTGCAGTCCGAGCTGTACGACCATGCACTGGTGTTTTCACATCTCCTACAGACCCGGTTTGCTCAATAATACGAGGGCAGTTTGATAAATCAGAGACTTTTTGAACAAAAGATATTTTTTCGACAAATAAACCTTCTATTTCTCAACATCGATTCCTTGTAAATACATACATTTAGTCCAGCGTTTTTTTCCAGTTTGTTTATTCCTTCTAAATAATAGGTTTCCTCAAGGCCCACATTCTATCCACATCTTCTACGGCCCAGCTATTTCTTCAGGTTTGGAAACAGGAAATAGTCGCAGGAGGCTAAATCATGAGAATATGCTGGATGTGATAGCAGTTCGTAGCTCGATTTAGGGATTTTGCTTTATTATGGTTAATCAGCACACGAAATTCACTTTTTCCCATTTTCGTTCAAATTCACGAGGTTGTCTGATTTCATTGACGTTCTAGAAAAATCTCTCATCAACAAGGCATAACTTAGGAAAGTTAAAGTAGCTTAAAAATCGATGTCATGATTAGTATTTTTGCGATACACGCCTTAATTAAACATGGGCTTATCACATGCAATAATTTGTCTCTGTTTTTATTTTACGTCTGTGACCTTCATTAGTTTACAGTACAGAATCTACTAATTTACCAGAGGTAATTAAACGTCAAAAGAAAGGCAAGCACACCGTAATGAACATCTGAGTAAACAGTTATTGTTATATGTTATATAGCATGCAGCACATGTCTGGATTTTATTATAATATTTCGTACACTCTTAGTAAAGCACCTAAACTTTCGCAAAACATTTATTGTTAATGAAAGTACAATAATACATTAAACTGATGAATAATATCATATGGGTTTTATTTTATGAAAACGTAAATCTAAGAACTTCAACGCATTTGCTTTCGAGGATTTGGTATATAAGGCATGCGAACGGAGTTTTGAAATACAGTGATCACAAAAATCGACCCAAGATGAAATTTAAATTAACAGTTGCTTTATCAGTTTATAGTGCGTTATGTCTCGCACTTGTGAGTGAGGAACAATCTGCTTGGATCGCCATTTTTGGTTGAATGCGTATTTGATCCCAGCAATGCGATTTGTGAATCACACGACAGCACTAATTCCCCCTCTCGAACTCCATCTGATTCCTCGTCTCCACCTCCATAAAATTCATCTCCATCACCAGGATCAGGACCGGCACCAGGACCAGGACCAGCACCATCACCCAACAGTAGTAATTCGTCGCCTCTGAATCCATCTAATTTCTCGTCTCCGTCTCCCTCTAATTCCTCGTGCCCAACTCCAACACCTGGACCTGCAACAGGACCTACACCAGGACCAGCATCTGGTCCTGCAAGGAGATAAATATGTCGTTAGGTCATATCACAGAAATATTCCAAAGCCCCTCTTACTGCAAATTACTATCAAACTGTTTGGTAATTATAAAAATAATGTAAAAAGTAAATACGTTGACCTAAACGTTGGTTTTGGTGACTGGTACTAAATTTGTTTTCATTTATTAATTTTTTTTTTGCTAAATGCGCCTCACACAATTTTTCAATGCCTCTCGTATGTACTTCTTCTAGATCTCGCTCAATTTACAAGGAGAGTTTTACAAACATAACCAAAAACGAACAACCGGTCTCCAGCCAAAGTAAAAAAAAAAAATAGATACAGTGGTGGGAAATAATCGAAACAAAGCTTTAGACAACGATCAACAATCAGTAACCGCGTACAATTTGGGGTTTTTCGACACCAATTCTATACCCGAACCGTACCTAACAGTACTTTTTATAGTATATCAATTTGCTCATATCAGTTTTTGTTTTTGCCTAGTAATAAAAAATGCAAGCGAAAGGATTATTTTGCTGGAAAAAATAATAGAAACAACCCATTACCACAGTCTTCAATCGTGATTGTGAAGTAAACTACTAGTTCGTCTTTATAGAAATCTTGGTAAATTTGTTAGACTTGTGTTTGTGTTTGTTAGAAAAGAAAAAAAAAAAGCAGTAAAAATACAATTTTGGGAAAATGGGTCGTGGAGTACATTGCACTAGTTCCGATCGTGAATCGATAGAAAAATTAAGAAATGACGTGAAAACAATGGATGAAATAGCTAAGCTAATGAAGTGCTCTAAGAAAAAAATATTCACAGCTCTTCATTCAGGTGTAGTACACTAAAAAGCCCTACCACCTTTTTCCTCCATTCCTACATCCAAATCCCAGCAATATTTCTCTAAAACCCAAAATCCTTTCAAAACGCGAAAAAACCCAAACGTCATCCAAAATTCACAATAAACGAACCAAACATCCGTTTATCACTTAACATTTGCCCCCACAGCATAATTTAATCCAAAACCTTAATTAAAATGAAAATTCACAATAAACGAATCTAATATTCGTTTATCGTTTCATATTTGCCCCACGGCAGCATCAAAATCCAAAATCCAGAGATCGTTATCTCTAACTGGAAAATTCCATCAAGTAGAACAAATAGAAAACCGAATCCAACAGTTTTGTAAGAATTCAAGAAACTGAATTCTTATCTTAAGAAAACACTGAGCATCTCACTCAGGATACAAAAATCGAGATTCGTGTAAGAAATTGCCCATTTTTGAGATACAAATCTCGATTTGTTTTCCTTTATAAAGGAATAGTAAAATGATCTCCGGGCCGCAGTTTAACCTTATTATTTGTCCCGGAAGGAGGTACACCAAAAGAAAAGCCGCAGTTAAACCTTATTATTTGTCCCATTTTTCATTTTTAAACATTTTTTTTATTTTCTTTCTATATTCTTAGTTTCTAAATTAAAGGCTAGACAAAAAATGCTTAAATTCTAGCTTAAATATCTTATATAATAACTTACTGGTCCTTCGCAGACGCTCTAAGCTAAACATTACTTAATATTTGTATAATTTGCCTTTCGGCGACAAAACTTTGTGGCAATACTTATAATTATTTGAAAGACAAAGAAAAATTTGAAAAACGTTGTCAATTTTTTTGTTTTTTTTTTCTTAAAATTTAACTTACTTACTTACTTACCTATCTTTTTTTTTTTTTTTTTTTTTTTTTTTTTTTTTTTTTTTTTTTCCTTTTTTTTTTTTAATATTTTATGTAAATTCACTTAGCTTAACTTAACTTAAATCTTATACTACCCTAATTCTAGAAAAGCTAAGTCTATGTAAGCTAGCTGATGATAGTGTGATTCTATACCGACTTTGGTATCCAGGTCTTTATATGCCATTCAACCACCAGAACTGTTGACGCTGTCTAATACTATCGTCCCGGTCTCTGTGGGAGATAGCCCTACTGAAGCGCAGGAGCTCTTCTTCGGTGCGCGTTACTTCCCGGTCGTAGCACAATCGCCCGTCTACGGATGATCTACTTACATGATAGATCAGCGGAATTCCGGATCTATCCTGTATAAGCCCTTTCATGTCCAAATCAAGGAACGCCTCTGGTGGAACAAAACCGTTGCGACACATGTTCTCATAGTACAGAGTGTTTGGATAATAGGAACCGAAAATTAGGTCATTGGACGAGCTTATTGCTCTCGCAATATGTCCTCTGTTTAATTTAATCATAAAATTATCCACCCTATTTATGTACGCTTCATTATATAAAGTCTCATTTGAATAATACTTTTTATAGTCCGATTCCGGTGTTCGATATAATCTGAGACAGGTTCTCAGACACTTCCTTTCGAACACCCGAACCTTTTCCATCAAATTTGGACCTATGTTAAACCATACTGGACAGCCATATATGAGCATTGGCCTGATTAGCGTCATGTAGCATATGACCTTTACCCTGCTGTCAAGTTGGCTACTGTGAAATAGCCTCCTTGTCATAGCAAACGTTTTTCTAGCCTTGACCAGAGCAGCCTCTACATGTCTGTTGAAATACAGATATTCGTCTAGCCAGATGCCCAGGTATTTAACTAAACTCTTGGTTTCCAGTTTATCTCCATGCGGTCCCACGATAACTAGTTTTCGCCAGTTTTTCCTTGTGTCGTTCGTGGCTTTATATAATGGGGTTCTAAATGTGATGGCTTCACATTTCTGGAAGTTGATCTTAAGTTTCCAGTTGTCGCAATAGCGCTGCACGTTGTTGAAATCTCGTTGTATTAAACTATTTATGATCTCAACTTTCGGAGCTGTTCTGTAAATTATGAGATCGTCTGCGTACGCAATAGCCTGCGGAAGTGCATCTAATAAGTCGCTAATGTAAATGTTAAAAAGAATCGGAGAGAGTACCGCGCCCTGTTGCAAGCCATTCTTGATATTATACGTTTTATTAGAGGTCACATTACCACTTTTGACCACGAACCTCCTGTCCTTTGACATATCGTAAAGTACATATAGTAAAGGCTTATGTATGCCATATCTGACCAGTTTGAAATACAACCCTTCGATCCAGACGGTATCAAAGGCTTTTTCCAAGTCGATCAGACAGGCACCAGTGCATTGGTTCCTACATTTATTCCATTGTATGTCGGAGACCAGTTTAGCTGCGGCATGTGTGGTTTCATGACCCGCCCTAAAGCCAAACTGGTTATTTGGAATAATGCTGTTGTCGTCTACCCATTTTACCAGAGCTTTGTTAATGATTTTTTCAAATACTTTACTGATGCTTGGGAGTAAACTTATCGAACGCATGTTCATTGGGTTTGTACAGTCTTTGCCCTTTTTTGCGATGGGCCACAAAAGATACAATTCCAGATTTGGAGTATCACCTGGCCCCCGACGGAAAAATAGCGGAGACAAGGCCTGAGGCCAACTTAAGGACATTGCTCTTCCCTCTGGATCAGAGAAAGCAAGGCGACAACCGCTGCTGTAGTACGTTGTTTCAGGAGCGGTCTATAAGAGATCCCTCATTCTTTTCAGGACAAGGAGACGCGCTCCCTGAAACAGAAACCCACTACACAGGTCCTAAAATGGAAACCAGAGGCAGAAAAAGAAAAACAACCTCACTATTCGCCAAACTTCTAATCCGACTATCCAAGAACAACCCGTTGTTTTCTTAAACGGAATTAAATAAAGACTTAAACGCACCTTGTACGAGTCGTACAATTAGAAACAGACTAATAGAAACGGGTCTTCCTGGAAGAAGTCACAGAAAAGTTCCATACTTGAGCAAGAAAAATATAAAGCAGAGACTAGTTTTTGCCAAAAAAAACACCTCCGCCGTGCGAATTGGAATAACATCTTATGGTCGGATGAAACCCAGATTAATTTGTTTGGTTCCGATGGAAAAATGTACGTCAGACGTCCAATGAACTCAGAATTCGATCCAAAGTATACGAAAGAGGCAGTGAAACATTGTAATGAGGTAATTTAATGATTCGCGGGTGCTTTTCAGCATCTGGTGTTGGTCCAATTTTTCTTATAAAGGACAAAATGTGTGCTAAAGATTATGTAGAAATCTTAAACACCGTTATGTTACCATTTTCTGAAGAGGACATGCCTATTAAATGGGATTTTATGCAGGATTATGATCCCAAGCACACCTCAAAATTGGCTAAAGAATGGTTTCTTCAAAACAAAGTGGATGTTATGGAGTGGCCATCGCAGTCCCCTGATCTTAAACAAATAGAATACCTATCGGGCATTCTTAAGCGGAAGATCGGAGACTGCAAAGCCAAAAATAAGGAAGAACTTTGGTGCAAAATAAAAGATGAATGGTACTCTATACCACCCGCGACTTGTCCCAAACTAGTCAACTCCATGGGACGAAGATGCGAAGCACTCATTAAAAACAAAGGTGCAACAACTAAGTATTAAAAGGATATGAAACACTTTTACTGTAAATTAATTCTTCACAAACCACAAAAAAAAACCTAATTTGTTTCCATTATTTTTTTTTTGTAAATCCAAGGAAAGTCGAAATCAATATTTTTTTTTCACTATTCCTCGCTTTTTTTTATTAAAAATTTAGTATTTCTTTTATGTATTACAGTGCACCAAATCTATTAGTATTGTAACATCAGAGTGTCTCCTCTGATATTAACATTTAATATTTAGTTATCGGATTATGTTTGTATATGTTATTTCTTACTTTTATTATGCCCCATGTTGGGTGCCAAAAGGTTATGTAGGTTTTTATTGATCACACCACCTTTAGCTTTAATATTTATTCATGTGAATGCTTAGTTTTACTTTTAATATTTATTCATGTGAATGCTTAGTTTTAGCTTTAATATTTATTCATGTGAATTCTTAGTTTTAGTTTTAATATTTATTCATGTTGTGACGGTTTGATGCCACATCAATTTATGTCAGTTAGTCCAGGGTGGGGTGTCTATTATCTCGTCTCCAGTTAGGACTCCTCCTCCTGTGGTTAGATCAGAGTGGCTGCTCCACCACCTGTGGTTCTTCTTCAGGTTCTTCGTCAGGTTCTTCCTCTTTTCGCGACCAGGGCGGCCACCGTCAAATGGTGATTTTAGAGAGAAGTCGATGAGTTTCTGTGGTTCCAATCGCACCACAAGCGATGAGATGTTCACCTCCTGCTTCCGAACTCAATTGTGTCTTTGACGGATCAACACGTGAACATGATGAATAGATTTGGCCAGTCTAAGTTTAAACACTTGCGCTTTAATCGGCGCTCCAAGAAATCAAAAAGCCTTTATTCTTTTCTCTCCACGTTTAATTTCAAAAACTTTACTTTGACAAAAATGTTTTAGTATTTACTTTTTCCTTCAGTTTTTACTTTATACTTTTTTTTACTTTTCACCCAAAAAAGAACGGGGCGTTACTCGCGACTTTCTCCTTTTTCCTTCTTCTTATCTGTATTAACCATCTGTCTTCATCAAAAAAACAGTATCCAGCAAACAAAATGAAAACAAATGGAATCAAAATATCATCTTGCCGTTCCTTTCTCTCCCTCTCCATCAGCATCCACTCCGAAAACAGAAATCTAACTTCCACACGATCCACACTCGAACAGGAGTATGTTCGCACATTCAACATGTGGATCATGTGTTTTTCTCACCATCTACTATTAAATTATATTAAAAGCAATTAAATGATCGGGGTGGCGGAAGCCGCACGTAACAATGTGAATGCCATATTTAGATTTAACATTTGTTCGTGTGAATTGCGGTTGCTTACTTGTGTCTTGGGTCAGCGGACTTCCTTCTGGGTTGGCCTGTTACTCAAATGGGGACTTGCCTTCCTTGGTTGTGGCTTCTTCTACTGTCTCCTTGCTTCCTTCTGGTTTGGATTGGTTGTAATTGAAGCAGCACGTTTTCGTTACTTGTACTTAAGCTTTATTGTTAAAACCAACACTTCTAGTCTTTACAAAAGTCTTCTTTACTTTCACTTAAACTTTAATGTTAAAACCAACACTTCTAGGCTTTACAAAAGTCTTCTTTACTTTCATTTAAACTTTAATGTTAACACTATAATATATATATATATATATATATATATATATATATATATATATATATATCATCATCGGCATTAAAACCGGGAACCGGTCTTGGCCTTATTTAGCAAGCCCTGAGGCTTGTTAAATTTTCCATAATGATTTGTTTTTTTCCGGGCAAGGTCATAAGTCTTGCGCCAGATATATATATATATATATATATATATATATATATATATATATATTATATATAAATAGATATAAAAAAAAAAAATATATATATATATTTGTATATATCTTTATATATATATATATATATAAATATATATATATATATATATATATATATATATATATAAATATATATATATATATATATATATATATAAATATATATATATATATATATATATATATATACATATCATCATCATCATCATTATTGGCACTACAACCGGGAACTGGTCTTGGCCTTATTTAGAAAGTCCTGAGGCTTGTTAAATTTCCCATAATGATTTTTTTTTGTTTTTTTTTTTCCTTTTGGGCAAGATCAGTAGTCTTGCGCCAGAGGCTCTCCGACGGGGAATTGAACCCCGGTGTACCGCATGACAGGCGGGTATACTATATATATATATATATATATATATATATATATATATATATATATATATATATATATATATATATATATATATATATGTATATATATATGTATATATATATACATATATATTTTTATATATATATATATATATATATATATATATATATATATATATATATATATAGTGTTACTGTGACGCGTCGGACGTAGAAATATAATTCTGTAATGTTCCAGTGCCTACGATCGGGGGTTATTTGTTATTTGCGCCACCACACAATCGATGGACGGCATCTCATGATCAAAACGAATCGAAAGCCATTGATCTACGCCTTCCGCAACAACTTGGGAAATGCATCAATAACGACATCTGGACTTCTAGGATAGGGAAGCAAAATTTAACAGGCGACGTCTTCTCTAGAACTGATCCGACTTACTATAACATTGTTCTGCGATTTCGCCGATTAGGCGCAAGCATAACAAGATGCTTGCCTGCGATTGCATCAGCCGTCTAAGGAAAATTTCAGGGGCCATAAATGGTTAAAGATTAAACAAACTGGGCTTGCACGCGTACCTAGTGTCAGTAGTCAAGAGACTATAGGCGCAAGGTCTTACAAGCGGTTTATTTCGCGTTTTTCAATGAAGGTTTCACATAATTACCAGAGGCAACACCAATACAAACTGTTGACAGCAGACAGCGTCGCGAAGGCATTTTATCCAAGTTGTTTCGGCATTCGCTGACCTGTCACAAGGGAAAACATATTGATGCAAAGCTTTCTAGACAGTTAATAAAATTGTCGTGTGGACCTAAAAGCCGTTCGAGTGCATGTCATGCCACAACTAATGGGATCACCAAATATTGACACTGCTCACTAAAATCCTCAATAATACGAGGGCAGTTTGAAAAATCAGAGACTTTTTGAACAAAAGATATTTTTTCGACAAATAAGCATTTTATTTCCCAACATACTTTCCTTTAACCTCCATACATTTAGTCCAGTGTTTTTCCAGTTGGTTTATTCCTTCTAAATAATAAGTTTCCTCAGGGCCCTCAGATAGGAAATTCTATCCACATCTCTTACCACTCAGCTATTTCTTCAGGTTTGGAAACAGGAAATAGTCGCAGGACGCTAACTCTAGAGAATATGCTGGATGTGGTAGCAGTTCGTAGATCGATTTAGGGATTTTGCTTGATTACGGCTAATCAGCACACGAAATTCACTTTTTCCCATTTCCGTTCAAATTCACGAGGTTGTCTGATTTCATGGACGTTCTAGAAAAATCTGTCATCAACAAGGCATAACTTAGGAGAGTTAATGTAGCTTAAAAATCGAAGTCATGATTAGTACTTTTCCTATATTCGCTTTAATTACGCATGGGCTTATCACATGCAATAATTTGTCTCTGATTTTGTTTTAGGTCTGAGACCTTCATTAGTTTACAATACAGAATCAATTAATTTGCCAGAAGTAATTAGACTTCCCAGTCAGCCGCGAACTCTCTTACAGTGAACACCAGTTTTGAATAGTGCGCCAGTTAAAAAGTGAAGTGACTACCTATTTAAAAAGTAAAAGTATTTCAAGAGAAATTTTTGACAACAGATAAAACTCCTAAGAATTCACAAACAAAACACAACAAAGACACATCAGGTAAGAAACCCAAAATATGGCCCTAGGGCCAAGCCAGCATACCGGCAACAGGTTCCTAGAACTGGGAGAATGCTCACTCTCAGGCTCTGCAACCAACGTGCCAACAAAAAAGAAAAGACAATCCGGCAGCCCATTGTCTTTCGATTTCCCTGCTTTGCGAACAAAGCAATTTTCGGTTCATTAAAATTCACCCAACCGATGCTTCAAGGCCACTAACATCTGTTAACGTCTTTGTGCTGAAGAGAATAATTGATTCTATTAGTACACAGTACGAAAGAATAACCCTGCTTAGGGATGGCTCCATACTAATTCTAGTAAAAGACCAAGATACAGCAGATAGATTCATCCAATCCAAACGATTCGAATCAATCTGTCCGGTCGACATAAGACTACACCCCAAACTAAACATCTCTAAAGGAATCGTTTACGCCCCCTGTCTTATAAACGTCCCAGAACCTGATATATTATCAGAAATGAATTCCCAAGGCATTGTTGATGTATTTAAATTCACCAAAATGATGAATGGAGAAAGGAAGCCCACGGGCCTAATGCTATTTTCATTTGACCGTCTTCAACCACCAACAACAATTGAAATCGGCTGGTACAACACCAAGGTCAAGGAATACATTCCGAGGCCTATGCGTTGCCGACAATGCCAATTACTAGGCCACACGGCAAAATGGTGCAAAAATACAACGGCATGCAATACATGCAATCTTCCACCCCACCCTGAAACTGAATGCATAAGAACAATCTGTGCAAACTGTCACGGCCCCCACCCGGCATCTTCCTCTACATGCCCAAAATATATGCAATACCAACAAATTTTAATAATACAAACAAAAAATAAAACATCCCTATCCGATGCTAAACGCATATACAGAGAACAAAATCCCATCCAAACAACAAATAATGATCTCTATTCGGAGCAAATAAAGAAAACCGCTTCCGCATTAAAAACACCAACTGGTGCCAATTCAGTCCCAACAAAACACATACAAGTCCCAATGCCCGTAAACAAAACTGCTACCAAAGAAACACATATACTTCCCTCCACCTCCTGTGCAACCTTAAAGGAAATAGAAAAGAGAAAACACCCTATCGTACAACAAAACACAATAAAAAACAAAACACGAAACGCTTCTCCCATACAAACTCAAACACACACAAACAAACCGAAACACACTCCAGCAGAAATGCAAAAATCCCGTTTAGACTCAACGGAAAATTTCCCTTTACCTGATCATGGAAAGATATGATCCTAATCTCTGTCACCAACACATTGACTCCGCGGCACAGGGCGACTTTCACTCAAACCAATCCGAGCGGATTGGACAACTGAGTGAAACGAGCTGTGTGGCGCGGAGTCAGATAACCAATCACCGTTATATTGACTCCACCACTTTGAACACCACAACAAACACTAACAACAATCCAAACGATCTTTTAATGCTTCAGTGGAACCTGAATGGGTTCCACAATAACTATCACGAACTACAGATCCTTATAAAGGAACTAAAACCAGCGATCATAGCATTGCAAGAAACTCACTTACCCCAGTCCTCAAATGCTAAAGTGCCTCGGGAATACAAAGCCTACTTCAACAACCTCACAGGAAACAACTCCTCTAAACAAGGGTCCGGTATACTAATACATAGGGCCCTTAACCATAGACACCTCAACATTACTTCCCCTTTCTCGGTTACCGCAATCCAACTTACAGGGAAATTAAGTTTAACGGTTATCTCAATTTACATCCCACCCAACCAACCATTCAATCTAGCGGATCTGAATAACATGACTCAAAACATACACACACCAATCCTCCTAGTGGGGGATTTCAATGCATGGAGTTCAATATGGGGATCACGAACAACAAACAAAAGAGGTAAAATCGTTGAACAATTTTTGCTACAATCCCACTTGGCAATACTGAATAACGGCAAGCCAACCCACTTTTCCACACACAAAACCTTTACAAACGTAGACCTTTCCATAATATCAGCCCAACTTTCTCCCATAACTAACTGGGAAATATTAGACAATCTGCATGGAAGCGATCACTTTCCGATTAAAATCTCTGTCTCGACTGGCAACGGCAATAAGAAAAAGATCAAACTCCTCCCCAAGTTCCAATCTGACCGTGCCAATTGGGATAAATTTCAAACATTAACCACACAATTCCTTAGCTCCCATAGCGTAAAAAAAAATATTAACCAAGAAGCAGGTATTATTACAAAAATGACTAGAGCGGCCGCCAACATGTCCATTCCGCAGACAACAAGAAGGTTCCATAAAACCGTTGTCCCATGGTGGAATACCGAACTGGCAAGATTACGGACCGAAAAACAATCAGCTTGGAAAATCTTCAAGAAACATCCAACGGACCAGCACCTAATAACATATAAAAGGCTTAACGCCCAGTTTCGGAGAACCGCCAAAATTGAAAAGGCCAAATCATTTCAATCCTTCACGGCAAAATTAACACCCAATTCCACCCCAAAAAAGATATGGTCTGATATAAAAACGCTCACAGGCAATTATAATCCCCCTGGCATTACGGCAATAAATACCGGCACTAACATACTTACATGTCCTCAAAAAATAGCCGAACATCTATCCGAATCCTGGGCAAATATAAAGTTTAATTTTCATCCAAACTTCCACGCAGCAAAAAAACAAATGCAGGAACACCCAATGCGAATAACCACCCTAGGGAACACCTATCTCAATGCCATAGAAAGTCGCATAACGGGAATAGAATTTGAATCCAGTCTGCATTCTGCAAAAGGAAAAATCCCGGGCTTCGACAGAATAGATTATGCTATGGTCAAAAACAGCCCTCCGATCATGAAACAGCGTCTGCTAGATCTATTTAACCACATTTATAAATCAGGCGTCATACCACAAACATGGAAAACATCCACTGTCATACCTATTTTAAAGTCCGATGGGGAAACCGACACAATCAATGGCTACCGCCCTATTTCCCTCCACCCCTGCTTAGGCAAATTGTTAGAAAAAATTATCGCACAAAGGCTCAACTGGTATTTAGAGAAATATTTTTTTTTTTACATTTTTACAACATTTTTTATTTTTCTTTTTATGTTCTTAATTTCTAAATTAAAGGCTAGACAAAAAATGCTTAAATTCTAGCTTAATTATCTTATATAATAACTTACTGGTCCTTCGCAGACGCTCTAAGCTAAACATTACTTAACATTTGTATAATTTGCCTTTCGGCAACAGAACTTTGTGGCAGTACTGATATTTAGTTGAAATACAAAGAAAAATTTGAAAAACGTTGTCAATCTTTTGTTTTGTTTTTTTTTTTCTTAAAATTTAACTTACTTAACTTACCTACTTTTTTTTTTTTTTTTTTTTTTTTTTTTTTTATATACAAGCACTTAACCTAACTTAACTTAAATCTTATACTACCCTAATTCTAGAAAAGCTAAGCCTATGTAAGCTAGCTGATGATAGTATGATTTTTTACCGACTTTGGTACCCAGGTCTCTATATGCCATTCAACCACCAGAACTGTTGACGCTGTCTAATACTATCGTCCCGGTCTCTGCGGGAGATAGCCCTACTGACGCGCAAGAGCTCTTCTTCGGTGCACGTTACTTCCCGGTCGTAGCACAATCGCCCGTCTACGGATGATCTACTTACATGATAGATCACCGCAATTCCGGATCTATCCTGTATAAGCCCTTTCATATCCAAGTCAAGGAACGCCTCTGGTGGAACAAAGCCGTTGCGACGCACGCTCTCATAGTACAAGGTGTTTGGATAATAAGCCCCGAAAATTAGGTCATTGGACGAGCTTATTGCTCTCGCAATATGTCCTCTGATTAATTTAATCATAAAATTATCCACCCTATTTATGCAGGCTTCATTATATAAAGTCTCATTTGAGTAGTACTTTTTGTATTCCGATTCCGGTGTTCGATATAATCTGAGACAGGTTCTCAGAAACTTCCTTTCGAACACCCGAATCTTTTCATCAAATTTGGACCTATGTTAAACCATACTGGACAGCCATATATGAGCATTGGCCTGATTACCGTCATGTAGCATATGACTTTTACCCTGCTGTCAAGTTGGCTACTATGAAATAGCCTCCTTGTCATAGCAAACGTTTTTCTAGCCTTGACCAGAGCAGCCTCTACATGTCTGTTGAAATACAGATATTGGTCTAGCCAGATGCCCAGGTATTTAACTAAACTCTTGGTTTCCAGTTTATCTCCATGCGGTCCCACGATAACTAGCTTTCGCCAGTTTTTCCTTGTGTCGTACGTGGCTTTATATAATGGAGTTCTAAATAGGATGGCTTCACATTTCTGGAAGTTGATCTTAAGTTTCCAGTTGTCGCAATAGCGCTGCACTTTGTTGAAGTCTCGCTGTATTAACCTATTTATGATCGCAACTTTCGGAGCTGTTCTGAAAATTATGAGATCGTCTGCGTACGCAATAGCCTGCGGAAGTGCATCTAATAAGTCGCTAATGTAAATGTTAAAAAGAATCGGAGAGAGTACCGCGCCCTGTTGCAAGCCATTCTTGATATTATACGTTTTATTAGAGGTCACATTACCACTTTTGACCACGAACCTCCTGTCATTTGACATATCGTAAAGTACATATAGTAAAGGCTTATGTATGCCATATCTGACCAGTTTGTAATACAACCCTTCGATCCAGACGGTATCAAAGGCTTTTTCCAAGTCGATCAGACAGGCACCAGTGCATTGGTTTCTACATTTATTCCATTGTATGTCGGAGACAAGTTTAGCTGCGGCATGTGTGGTTTCATGACCCGCCCTAAAGGCAAACTGGTTATTTGGAATAATGCTATTGTCGTCTACCCATTTTAGCAGAGCTTTGTTAATGATTTTTTCAAATACTTTACTGATGCTTGGGAGTAAACTTATCGAACGCATGTTCATTGGGTTTGTACAGTCTTTGCCCTTTTTTGGGATGGGCTGAATGATAGCCGTTTTCCAACGCGCGGGATAATATGCATTATTCAACGCGTTGTTAAACAGGACCGTGTATATATCTATTGCCTTTGGGGGCAGGTGCTTGAGTACGATGTTAGGTACTCCATCTATTCCCACTGACTTTTTGCTTCTTAATGAGTCGAAGATACTCTGGATTCCTTCCCTTGTTATTAAAAGGCTATTAGCCACTACACCATTGGCATTAATGTCAATTGACAGATTATCGTCACTGAATTCCGTAAAACCAGGATTCTCCGATTGCCAATGTGAAATTTCATTCCGGAGGTGCAGGTGATTCAGTCGAATTCTGTCCTCCAGGTCATGGTTTCGGTGAATGCTTTCATTCACCTTGTACATTTCCTGAAAGACAGCTCCCACAGCGTTCGCCCTCTCCAAAGGATCTTCGATCACGAAGAGCTCACTATTGAGGATCGCGTTCTCTGTATCTATGCCAATGTTGGTTAGCAGCTGCTTGTTTACCTCAGTACGTGGAATTTGGAGACACTGAATCTCATTTTCATTATTTCTCCTGAATATTTTATTTATTTGTGGGAACATATTCGGGTTATTAGTTTTTATAGCTCGAATTCTGTTGTTCCAATACAAATTTGTTGCTAATCTATAATTAGCTTTAAGTAATTGTTGGAGGTTTTTTAATTGAGATTTCAGTGATATTATCTCCTGGTCTTGTCTGTCTGTAAACTGTCTGTGTAATTGTTTTAATTTCGATAGCAGTCTGCTCTTTTTCTTGTGGAGTGCGTTTATTGTTGCGTTTCTGTACATGTTAATGTGATCTGTAACTGTTGTTTTGGGAATTGTTTTGTCCATTGTTCGTTTTACGGTTTCGTCCATTTGTTGAATGTATTTGTCGATTTCGTCATTTGTCAGGTTTCTGTTTACTGGCAGATTCAAGTCATTCGAACAAAGTTCTCTTGTTAATGATCTGGTGAACCGCGGCCATCGCATTGCCCTGTAGTTATAGGGTTGCGGAATCACGAATTCCTCCAGATCTGCGAGCTCGTTCGGAAGCTCTATTACTGCCGTGAATGCACAGTGGTCGCTGTCGTATTCAATTGTCCGTAAACAGTTTGTGTTTCGTCTGTTGGTTTTAAGTAATCTCAGTCGTGAGTCGATTAGCAAGATATCTAAGAACGATCTACCTCTGGGGAACGATGGATATTTCGTAGCTAGCAGGTCAGTACTATATTCAATATGAAACTGATCTAACCAACCAGCCAACTGATTTCCTCTGGCATTAGATATATAATTTCCCCAATTTCTATGCTTGGCGTTCATATCTCCCCCTAGGATAAAGTAATTTTTGTCCAGGTGCAATTGTAAGCATCGAAAGAGTGTCTCGAGCTCAGCTATAAATAGGTTTTGTTGGTGCTCCTCAGGTGCGTAGACCGCAATCGCATACAAACCCCTTGCTTGCTGAAGGGGTATGCGGACGATACAGGCTTCCAGCACCCGGAACCTGCGCACTTCTCCACTATATATTACTTTATGATTGATCCCTTTTCTAATAAAGATTGCGACACCCCCCCCTTGAGAGGAGTTAGGTCGATCTCTTCGTATAATATCGTAGTTTTTATGTCCTATCTTATGTCTCTGGTTTAACTTTGTTTCCCCCGCCAGAAGTACATCAGGTTGTTCATCTTGCTACAGGTTGAAAAGATTGGCTCTTCTCTCAGTTCTTATTAGTGAATTTACATTCACGACAAGAGCTCTTATTGATGTTGTGGTTAGAGGGTTTATATCGACTTGTTATTTAGACTGGGCAAATGCGAGTAGATCTCGTTTATTTGGCTTTGTAGCTGTGTCATCTGTCTCTGCAGATTGAGCAGGATTGCGAAAACGTCCGCTTGCGGTGTTGTTTCAGTCCGTGTGGGAGTATTTGTGGCTACCTGTGATGTAGCCTGATTTGGTGTTCTCCCACCCGAAGCAACTTGTGCGTACGACCGCTGCGATGTTACGGGCATTGTTGTAGTACGAGCTGGCTCTGTGTTTTTTTGCCGGGTCACACTTCTTGCCATTATTTCTCGGAATCTAGGACATCCTCGATAGTTAGCGGGGTGTCCCTCATTCCGACACACTGCGCACTTTAGAAGGGCTTTGTCTTCTACCCTTTCTTTTCCCAGAGGGCATTCTTCTGCCTTATGGTCCTTTCCGCATTTTACGCAACGGCGCTGCATTTCACAGTTAGCCGCCGAGTGACCAAACCTTTGGCAACGTACACATTGCAGGATGTCTCTGCCTTTTTTTAATTTGTCCCATGTGACCATTTGATGATCCAAGACTGTAATTTTTCTTAGACCACCAATCCTACTGTTGGGTGTTAATTGCACCAAAAAGAAGGGTAGCTTGCGGTTTTCCCTTCTTGCCTTGGGTGTGGTGAATGGTTTTACCGCGGTAAACTCGAGATCTTCGTGCTTCAGGTTTTGAAGCATTTCGAGCAGAGCCTCCGGTTCCATTTCAGGGTCGACACCCTTTAATAGAACCGTTACGCTCTTCGTTTGTTTCGGCGTGAGCGAGTAAAATTTCACGGTGGCTCTTTTTAATACCTCTTTAATTTTGTCGTGGTCTGCCACCGTGTATGTTTGAATGGGATGCCTGTTACCCGCCAGTCTTTTAACTGCAAAATTGTTTCCTATGGCTAGCTTACAAAGACTTACCAATTCCTTACAGTCAACATCTATGGTGTTGATTGGTGGCATCTTTATTTTTCCGCTGTTATTGTTGCTTTGCTGCTGCTGTGTTGCTTGCTGGTTCGTTGATCGCTTTTGTGTTGATTGTTGCTGTTGCTGTTGCTGTTGATGGTGCTGATGTTGAAGTTGATGTTGCTGTTGATGGTGAAATTGTTGCTGTTGGCCGACTTTTGGCTTTAGCTTTTGTAGTTGTTGCTGGTTTTGTTCTTGTTCGAGCGCCGCTATTTTTTTCTTTCGGCGTCTCTCTTGTAATCGGGCTCTTGCCATCGCCAGTTTCGCCTCCAATTCACTTATCTCTTCCTCTTCATCCTCAGACTCTGAGGATGCAAGAGAAGCGAATGAATTATTTGCCCCATATATGTTAAAATTGGAGGGGAAGGGAAGCTCACTGTCGTCCGCCAATTGTTGATCTCCTTTATCCATCGTCAATTTCGCGGTTTTGCTTCGCGTCACAATGGAGTTTTTCGGGGCGCCTTTTCGTTTGTGCGTTGTCGTGTTTTTATCGTCCTCCGTGTTCATTCTGGTTCTTTCCAGTTTGTTTTCATTAAAAAAAAACAAAGTAGACCTTTTGAACCACGGCGACTTGATTTCTCCTGCAAGCTGAGTAGAACTCGCCTACCGCCTGCTAAGAGTCAGTAAGCTTGCACTCGCGCCAAACGACGATTTAAAGATTGCTTTCTTAACAAGCAATATATTGTTTGTTTTAATTTTCGCGTTTGCGACCGAAGTGTTATCTTTTTATTGTTTTTGTTTTTATTGTCTCGAACACTATTTGCACCTCACTCAACTGTTTTTATATGCACTTATTTTGATTTTATTTAATGCATTTATACCGGTACACTTGGTAAATACAGATTGCTTAACGAGCAATATATTTTAATTTTTGTTTTTTGCGCTTGCGACCGAGGTGATATATTATGTTTCTTATAGTTGATTATTATTCTATTTTTCGCACTTCACTGCAATATGCACATTTGCTTTTAGGTTTTATTTTAATTTATGTGTTTTTAATTCACTTAGTATTTACAATTAAGTTTTTACGTTTATTATTTGTTTTGTTTGGTTTCTGAATTTCATTGTTTTGACTATCTTCACTGTTTTAATTTGGTCACCACATGTCTATTGAATTTAAACTTTTGGCGTGAACTCGAGTATATTTATTGTTTGTCGCGCTTGTTACATTAATATTTAGTTTACTGGTGTGTCCTTGTTGTCTTTTGTTTGTGAATTCTTAGGAATTGTATTTGTTGTCAAAAATTGCTTTTGACATACTTTTACTTTTTAAATATGTAGTCACTTCACTTTTTAACTGGCGCACTGTTAAACTGGTGTTCACTGTAAGAGAGTTCGCGGGTGACTGATTTAGAGAAATATACCCTTATAAGTATGCAGCAAGTTGGATTTAAAAAAAGTCGAGGTACAATGGATGCCCTCCTTCACCTTGATAACTACATTACTTCTGCACTTTCCTGCAAAAAGCATACATCCATTCTAATAATAGATTTCGAAAAGGCCTTCGACCGCATCGGCCCCCACGTCATACTGAACAAACTTCAAAAATGGGAAATAGGAGGTAATATGTTCAATTTTATCAGATCTTTCCTGTCTAATAGGAAATTCAGGGTAAAATCCAACGGCGTTTGTTCCGGGGTACACAATCTAGAAACCGGTATCCCCCAAGGATCACCACTCTCAGTAGTTTTATTCAAAATAGCGTTTGAAGATCTAAGTATTATACTGGCAAAATATAAAGTTGTAAAATATTGTATCTACGCAGATGATCTCATTGTATTCAGTAATGTCAACAATTTAGAACTTATCAGTCAAACTTTTGAAAATATTCTCTCAGATATTAGAATGTGGGGTCATTATTCCGTAGCCAAAATCTCAAACAAGAAAACCAAAATATTACACATATGTAAAAAACACAGTTGTAATAAATTGTTAACAGTTAACTTTGAAAATTCCACCATCAGCAATGTTAATACACTAAAAATTCTAGGTCTACAACTTGACAGTAAATATAACTTCAAAAATCAATGTCTAGCTCTTAAGAAAAACTTAGATATAAGGTTAAATATAATTAAATACTTAGGATCAAAAAAGAGTTCAAAAGTTCATACTAATACACTAACAAACATCACCAGAGCAATTATATTATCGAAAATAGATTACGGCCTACCAATATACGGGAAATGCAGCAAAACTAACCTATAACTAGTGAAATCCCCCTATCACGCAGCAGCCCGAATAAGTACAGGTGCATTCAGAACCACCCCAATAACAAACATTCTAGCAGAAAGTGGACTCCCGACGATTGAAAATCGAATGAAGTACCATTCAGCCAAGCTAGTTGTCAAACTTACCGCCACACCGGAGACACCCATAGTGAAGGATATTAAACACATCCTTAGGAGGAAACGGCCCCAAAGGCACTTGTCGGCCCTAGGACAGGCATTATTACTTGCGCACCAATTCCGAATAAACATTAAACCACAAAAGGCAAGGACAATTCACCCCCCATGGTTATTATCACCTAAGATATTCAACACCGATTTAAGCCTACTCCCAAAAACTAGAACAAACCACCTAGAATACCAACAACATTATCAACATATCAAAAACCAACACCGCCAGTGGAACCTACTTTTCACCGACGGATCCAAAACAGAGGACGGCACGTCATTTGCGATAGTCAACAGCGCAAAAATAGTAATCAGAAAGGGACTTATACCCGAATTCTGTTCCATATTTTCGTCCGAAGCAACCGCTGTACTGGAAGCAATTAAGTTAGTAAAAAAGGACAAGACACTTATTTGTACAGACAGCCTATCAACCATCCAAGCAATAAGGAACCCAAACAATAGAAACCGAATCATTCACTTGATCCAGCATAGTTTGTTCTATAAACAAAACAAAATAAAGCTTCTCTGGGTGCCAAGCCATAGTGGGATAGCAGGCAACGAAGCAGCAGAGGCTGCTGCAAAACTGGCCATCAAGGAACCCCTAATAACCTTTTTCGTTGAAAACAGCAAGGACTTACATAGATACTTAAATAGTGAGCTCCACAACTTAGAACAAAAGGACTGGGCAGACTACAGGCATATGTATGCAGTAGTAAACCCCAGAAGAGAACCCATCACATATCCACCAACAGCCGCAAAACATAAAATCAGGTGCTTCCTCCGGCTGCGCCTTGGGCACACATTTATCACCAACCAACATCTCATCAACAGGAGTAATCCCCCTACCTGCCACATCTGTACATCCAACTCCAACCTATCCTCCAAACACATACTATTTGAATGTGCAGGGGTAAAAGACCTCGTTCGCCAACATTACAACGACGACATCCTCAACATCATATCCCAACCATCATCATCTAATATCGATAAGCTCTACAAACTACTAACCTTAGTTAAGTTACAAAATCTAGTGTAAACAATATTTAATATTTATATTCTAGCCGAAAGCCTTAGTCGCTAGTGCTATTAGTTTTTAAGTTACCATGTAATTTACTTGCATTGTAATAAATAATAATAATAATAATAAATTAGACTTCCAAAGGAAGACAAGCACACTGCGATGAACATCTGAGTAAACGTTTATTGTTATATGTTATATAGTAGGCAGCACATGCCTGGATTTTATTATAATATTTCGTACACTGCTAGCAAAACAGCTAAACTTTTGCAAACAATTATTGTTGATGAAACTACAATAATACAATAAACTGATGAATAATATCATATGGATGCATTTGCTTTCGAGGATTTGGTATATAAGGCATGCGAACGAAGTTCTGAAATACAGTGTTCACGAAAATCGACCCAAGATGAAATTTCAATTAGCAGTTGCTATATCAATTTATAGTGCGTTATGTCTCGCACTTGTGAGTGAGGCACAACCTGCAGGCCAGGGATTTGATTTAGTGAAAATAATCACATGCATACTTGATCCCAAGAATGCGATTTGTGCCTCACCTAACAGCAGTAATTCCCCCTCTCCACCTCCATCTAATTCCTCCATTGCATCCGCAGGATCAGGACCAGCACCATCATCCAACAGCAGTAATTCTTCGTCTCCAACTCCATCTAATTCCTCGTCTCCATCCCCATCTAATTCCTCGTCTCCATCTCCGTCAAATTCCTCGTCACCAACTCCATCTAATTCATCATCTCCATCTCCAGGACCAGGACCTGCACCAGGACCAGCACCATCATCCAACAGCAGTAATTCCTCATCTCCAACTCCATCTAATTCCTCGTCGCCATCTCCAGGACCAGGACCAGCACCAGAACCAGGGACTGCACCAGGACCAGCACCTGGACCAGGACCAGCACCTGGACCAGGACCAGCACCTGGACCAGGACCTGCACCAGGACCAGCACCTGCACCAGGACCTGGACCTGCACCAGGACCAGGACCTGCACCAGGGCCAGGACCTGCACCAGGACCAGCACCTGCACCAGGGCCAGGACCTGCACCAGGACCAGGACCTGCACCAGGACCTGCACCAGGACCAGCACCTGCACCAGGACCAGGACCTGCACCAGGACCTACACCAGGACCAGGACCTGCGCCAGGACCAGCGCCTGGTCCTGCCGGGAGATAAATATGCCATTAGGTCATAACACAGAAATATCCCAAAGCCCCTCTTACCGCAGATTATTGTCAAACTCTTTGGTAATTATAAAAATAATGTAAAAAGTAAATACATTGGTCTAAGCGTTGATTTTGGTGACTGATACTGAATTCTTTTTAATTTTTTGCTAAATGTTCCTCACACAATTTTTCAACGCCTGTCGTATTTACTTCTTTAGGTCTCGCACAATTTACAATAGGAGAGTTTTACAAACATAACCAGAAACGAACAACCGGTCTCAAGCCAAAGTAAAAAAAAAAAATTAATATATGTATATATGTAAATGTTAGACTTCGCCACAGAACACCTCAATTGGCAATCAATTGGCAATCATTCTCACAACTGACACTCACATTGCACACAAAGCAATGTACAAGCAATTAACTGCCGCCTTTTCCCACAGGCAGTTAATGTGGTGATATTTATTCATTCATACCAACCTTACAAAGCTAAACGCATATCGTGTATCATTGCACCCGATGCAATCAAACAATTGACATACGATATCACATTCCCACTTCCCAAGGCCACACGCTAAATCCATTTTGCTTCACATTCAAAAAGCAAGCTGTTGTGTATGTGGGTTTTTAAATAAAGTAGACAATAGTTTAACAAACAGTAACTTCACTTTTCATAATCTATTGTTTCGGGCATCATAATCTAGCGTTTTAATAAACACGTGTCGTCTTATTAATCCTAATCAGTGTAATCGTGGAATCAGTCCTTCTTGTATGCCGATTACTGAGCAACTACTTTTTCGCACTCTCGTGAGTCTCTCCCAAGTTTGGACAGTCACGCGTCCCCACTACTCGGTAATTAACTCAATCCCAACACAAGCAAGCACCTGTTCTCGGACCAATTCAGACGGTTTCATATTTCAAACGCATTTTTTGCTTCATGCCCGAAAACAAGTGTCATACAAGTTATATGACACGGTCGGTGCCTTCAAAGGCTATTAGCGACGACTTCACTGAGCGTCGACCAAAATGCTGAGATCGATACGATTTGAACGTGGCCCAATGTACTTTAATTGGTTCAGTATATGCAGGAATCAATTAAATAATTGCTTAAGCCACCGTTGCACCTTAAGCAGGGCAATTAAGTGGAAATGATCATTAGGAAATGCGAATGACTACTGCCAGGCATTTAACCTCAATATGGTTCATACATTCTGGCTGAAGTAAACGCATCGTTTGCACTTTCTTACCCATAATTCAGGTATAAAAGAGTGGTTGCAAATGGACAGAAGCGAAGAACTAATCGATCAAGCAAAGGGTTGCAGCACGCAAGGTGTACAGTGGGCCCTTTGCTTTGATAAGATTAGAAAGTAGTGAACAGTCTATCTTCTTAAAAGTAGCAGGCTGCGAGCCTGTTACTCATAATAAAGTAATCAGTGTAAAAAGTTTTTCAATAAGTTATTCTGAAAATATAATAAACTAAAACAACATAAGCTTTCTTACTCCGACTCTACCACAACGGAACCACCCCCAGGAGACTTGGAGAAGACTAGAGCTAGAGCTAACGGGAGAATATATTAAATTAATAACCTCGGGGGAGTATCCCCCGAGAGATAACTGACTATTTTATGTTAATACTGTAGCAATTTTAATTGTAACACCTAATTTCAGAATATATTTTATATATATAAAGCTTAATGGTGCTGACGTAGCTGGTTTTGGAGTTACCTGCGTTTTCTGTTTCCCTTGTGATTTAGATGATCTTTTATCTTTCTCTCCGCCGTGTTTTCTAAAATATTGCGATTAATCTCGAGGGCAAATAAGAACAGCATGGTTTTAACCTCCTTAAAACTCGCTTTCATTCAATTTAGTTTACAATGTCACTTTGTTAATTTTAATTATTCATATTTGCTTTCGATCCTGATTAAAACTTGCTTTAGTTCAATTTAATTTACAAAGACACTTTGGGAATTTTAATTATTCATATTTGCTTTCGGTCCTCATTAAAACTTGCTTTAATTCAATTTAATTTATAATGAGTTCGACGACCAACCACGACGGAGCAGTAACTACTCCCTATTAACTTTTTCGGATATTACTCGACTCACTCCTGACCCAGCCAACAGGTACTTTTTCCACGAGCACCCATTCTCGATCGCACACTCATCCTCATTCTCCCATTTCCCCTCCCATTAAGGTGAATAAACTCTTGCGAATTTACCCAACAGTCAATGAACTTAGGGAGAATGGGAAAACTGCAACGGAGAGCATGACGATTTCAGGGTTGATTTGCTTTCGCTTGCAACGAAAGCGAAACCAATAAGGTAAACGCATGACTCAATTTCGTATTTTAATTGCTCTCAGAGTGCAGAACGAAAAATGCACTCCGAGAAGGGGAAATGGGGTGGGTTGAAACGTATATTTCTCATACTTTTCGCCTGACGCTCGGTTTTTGATCCCCAGCGAATATCCGTGCCCGGCGCAGGTCAAAGGACGCCGCGGGGGCTTGGGATAATATCGGCGTGGAGAAAAGACCAAAGGAATTCGCGATAACCGAAGCCGTTTCTCTATGTAGCAACAGCGTCGCATACCCACGCTTTGCTGTTGCTAACCAGGCATGCGATTTTTGATTTCCGACAGGAAATCGCATGCGGGATATCAAATAATGTTGCCTTTTCAGGCCAACATATAAATGTGAATCAATTTAATGATTCGGGGGCTGTTTTAATTCTGTAACAATTTCTCCCCCCTAATTTAAAAGGAGTTTCAGTCTTTGGAGAGGAATGAAAATGGTTGTGTGACGTTAACAGTATGGTTCTTTGAGTAATTTGTCACCAAAGTGAAAAGGTCCCCTCCATACGGGAGCTATTTTTCCATGCTTTTGCCCATTCCGTGTCAGAACCTTGTCCCCCACATGAAACGTAAAACGACGTACCGTTTGGCTCTCTGCTTAAAGTTCAACAAATTACGCCTCGCTATCTCGTATGCCTTTTGAAGTTTATACTTTAATAGCTTATGGTAGGTCTCATGGTTATACACGGTTCCGGTGGCTGTCTTATATTAAAGGGCACTTTGGGGTGAAATCAAAGAGGCAATCCATCGGCGGAAGTTTGGTACCTTCGTGCACGTCGGGATTCCCCATCAGCGGAACACAGATAGCAAACAAATACCTCAAAAAGGTCGCCGACAATTCTCCCAGACAATTATCGCAGGTCGATATTCTTAGAAATGAATACCGACTATGACCTTCGTTATTTTTAAGATATTTTGGCCTTCAACCATAGGTATAAATTCGGTAAGTTTAACGTCCCCTTTTGTGTATTTATATCCGAAGTTAAATTTATATTTGCAGCTTCTCTGTAATGTGTAACCGTCCGATGATTACTTTATTTCGACGGGCTAGAATGTGTGTGTACACCTTGGACCCGCCTGACCCGGTGCGTGTGGCTTGGCGGTTGAAACTCGACTCACTGGCGGATGATAAGAGGGGAGATGTGCGCTTGATGGCGGTTGGATAGTGACTGATTAATGAAGAAAAGTATCTATTCTAATTTCAAGTAGAATTGCTATGCTTGTATAGGAATTCAGTTCCAGCGAATCCTGGCCGTATAAGCTGAGTTGGATTCGGTGGTTGTATATATTGGGAAATTGGTTTGGCGGCATAGACAAGTATGATCAAGGGCCTTGGTTGTTGTGAATTGTTGAATATACAAATCCAGTACTTGAAGAGATAACAATTTTTATAGCCAGAAAATAGAAAAGTAATTAAAAATTATGTACGTTATCATCATCATCATCGGCACTACAACCGGTAGCCGGTCTTGGGCCTTATTTAGCAAGTACTGAGGTTTGTTAAATTTTCCATTTTGTCTTACGCCAGAGGCTCCCCGACGGGGAAACGAATCCCGATCTCCGCATGACAGGCGGGTATACTAACCACTATCGGGGAGCCCAATATGCAATTTATAGTATTTGTTTTTTTGTCTAGGCATTTTGAATACAAATTACAATATTAGACGAACTAACAAAAATACTTGTCGAGATGTGTTTTCTGGCTGCGGAATATACGTTAGCCTTTAGGTATTGGCAATTTATACCTGTTGTTCGGTTAAATTAATGGAAAGATGTCTACATTAAAAAAAAAAAACCAGTAAACAAATTAGCTATTTTCCAAATAAACTGGAATTGTTTGTTTATTCAATTTGGTGGCTCGGAAGAAGCTCACCGAAAGGTGAAGAAAAACTAAAAGTAAAATGAACTGAATAACAAGAAAGGAAAACCTGTGTGTCCAGCGCTGGGATGTTTTGTGCTGTTGTGTCGTCTGGTGATGTTGTGTTGGGCTGTTGATCCTAGCCCGGTGATGTTTGATATTGGTGAAGTAGAGTTGAGTACTTGTCGTGTGTTGGGATTGTTGCACCCTCTAATTGTCTTTTTTTTTTGTCGCACTATCACCACTTTCTCCATAAAGTCACTGTTTCTGGTTTCTTTAATTAAAACGTCACTCTTTTTAAGAGGAGGTTGCGCTTGTCTCTACACTTGCGGGTCACCAATGTAGGCACTAGGTTCGCTTCTTTCCCCATCATTATACCGCCGTAAACTGTTCACCAGTATTGTTCACAAACGGAAAAGAGTAAAAGAAAAACACTCAGGAAACTGCAGCACAGAAAATGAAACACTAATTGATCGCCTGTATAAAAAGTTCTTTATATTTATGGTCCTTGTTTTTACTTAAGGGGGTATCCTGGTGTTACGGCCACAACCACCCATCCCATAAAACGTACGCCTTTGGAGCCAGTCTCCACCACTAGCGGCGATACACACCAAAAACATCCACTTAAAGGATGTGACACTACCTAAACAAAAACATTAGTCCATACAACAAATGGCCCCACATAAATGGATAGCAAGCAAATAGAACAAAACGCTCACATAAAAAACTTAGAAATATAATAATCGAACCAGAGGTTCGCCACAAAAATCCCTAAGATCCAAATGTGCGGACCAGATGTCTTTCTCCAAACAATATCATTGAGGGTCATAAATATCATCTAGAAATATGGTTACCCAAAACCATTAACACAATCAGCGTCGTTTTCCGTTTTAACCAAACCAAGTTAAAACAAACAACTCGCGCCATAAAACGAACTACATGTACGTTTATCGCCGACAGACACAAAGGATCCTAAATGCTTCTCGGCAAGATCCTTTGTCGATTGTTCTTTTGTGTTTCCTCTTTCGATCCCAAATTTGGGAAAGACAAAGAAAGGAAAATCCTTTTATCTGCAGGATAAGAAAAGTTTTCGCCAGATGAAAAAACGGACATCGAGAGTGGGTAAAATATCTTGAAGTGAGTTGGTTTTCGAGATTCGATGGCGGCAGTGAAGTGAGGAGGTGTGGTAAAAAGATTTGAAGTGAACAGTTAACTTAAAAATAAGAATACGTAGATATTTAAAGTGAATATACGATATATATATATATATATATATATATATACGAGGGTTGCCTTTTATATTTCGGGATTAGAGAACAAAAACAAATATTGATCATCGAAAATCACTTTACTGTTTTTCAAAATATTCCCCATGAAGATCTATACACTTTTGCATGCGTTTGAACCAATTGTCGGAGCACTTTTGCCACTCTGATTGAGATATCTCCAACACATGCATTCTGAATGCAGCAACCGCTTCTTCAGGTGTCGAAAAACGCTGACCTCTCAGTTTGTTTTTTACGTACGGGAATAAAAAGAAGTCATTCGGTGCCAAGTCAGGACCATACGGCGGATGACCCATCAAATCGATGTTTTGGGTGCTCAAAAATGCAGTTGTTGCAGCCGATGTGTGACAGCTCGCATTGTCGTGGTGAAGAGTGATCCGTCTTCGGCGGTTGGTTTTCCTGATTTCTTGGAAGACAACTGGCAAACAAATGGTTGTGTACCACTCAGAATTGACTGTTCTGCGTTGTTCTAGTGGTAGGGTTGCGACATGTCCAGTTTTTCCGAAAAAAACAGGCGACCATTTGCTTGGAAGTGCTTCGTGCGCGAACAACATTTGTTGGATTTGGCTCATCTTGAAACACCCAGATAGTCGACTGCTGTTTACTTTCGGGCTCATACGCGTAAATCCACGATTCATCACCTGTCACGATGTCATAGACGTGTTTCGAAGCACCGCGACCGTATTTTTTGAGCATTTCTTTCGACCAATTGACACAAGCCTGTTTTTGGGCGATTGACAAATTGTGTGGGATCCAACGCGAACAAATTTTTTTGATAGTCGAATGTTTATGCAATATTGAATGTATGCTGGTCCCACTAACGCCTAAGGTTGTCTCAATCTCACGATAGGTCACATGACGATCTTCCAATATCAGTTCGCGCACAGCATCAATGGTTTTCGGAACAACAACTGATTTTGGACGACCGTCACGAAATTCATCTTGGAGTGAACTACGACCACGATTGAATTCACCATACCATCGATAAACACTGGTCCTTGATGGAGCTTCATCGCCAAAAATTGAATTAAGTTCATCCATGCACTGTTGGTGAGTTAATCCGCGCCGAAAGTTGTAAAAAATAATCGCACGAAAATGTTGTAGATTTTATTCCATTTTTGGGCCGAGATGAATCTTTTAAGTTACTGTAAACAACACAAATAGCGCTCGTATGTCAAAACGTTCTGAGTGCGTATAACCTCAAAAATGTCCAAATTTAGGACAGAGCTGTCAATTGCCGGGTTGTAACACTAGGGTTGCCAAGTCCCGAAACGTAAGAGGCAACCCTCGTATATATATATATATATATATATATATATATATATATATATATGTATATATATATATATATATACATATATATATATATATATATATATATATATTAAATATGTATACATTTTTTTTTTGGTATGTTTTCAAAAGAAATAAGTACGTACGACAGGCGTTAAAAAATTGTGTGAGGAACATTTAGGAAAAAAAAAATAATAAAAACGAATTCAGTGCCAGTCACCAAAATCAACGTATAGATCAATGTATTTATTTTTTACATTTTTTGTTATAATTACCAAATCTGCAGTAAGAGAAGCTTTGGAATATCTCTGTGTTATGATCTAACGACATATTTATCTCCCGACAGGAGCAGGTGCTGGTCCTGGTGCAGGTCCTGGTCCTGGTGCAGGTCCTGGTCCTGGTGCAGGTCCTGGTCCTGGAGCAGGTCCTGATCCTGGTGCAGGTCCTGGTCCTGGTGTAGGTCCTGGTCCTGGTGCAGGTCCTGATCCTGGTGCAGGAGATGGAGACGAGGAATTAGTTCTGTTGAGTGATTCACACATCGTATTTTTGGGATCAAGTATGCACATGATTCGGGTCATAAAATCAACCCAAAATGGCGCTTCAGGGCATGCAGGTTCTGCCCCACTCACAAGTGCGAGACATAACGCACTATAAATTGCTAAAGCAACTGCTAATTTAAATTTCATCTTGACTAGATTTTTGTGATCACTGTATTTCAGAGCTTTGGTCGCATGTCTTATATACCAAATCCTCGAAAGCAAATGCATTGACGTTCTTAAATTTACGTTTTCATAAAATAAGACCCATATGATATTATTCATCAGTTTATTGTATTATTGTGGCTTCTTTAACAATAATTATTTTGCAAAAGTGTAGCTGATTTGATATCTGTGTACGACAGTCAAGGTTAACAAAACCATTAAAATAAAATCTAGACCTGTGATGCATACTATACTCGTATAATATTATATAGCAATAAACGTTTACTCAGATGTTTATCCCGGTGTGTTTGTCTCCCTTTTGAAGTTTAATTACCTCTGGTAAGTTTCTAGATTCTGTATTGTAAACTAGTGAAGGTCACATACATAGAATAAAATCAGGGACAAATTATTGCATGTGATTAGCTCATGTGTAATTAAGGCGTATATCGGAAAAGTACTAATCATGACATCGAATTTTAAGCCACATTAACTTTTCTAAGATATGCGTCGTTTTCTAGAACGTTGCACCTCATAGTGACTCAATTATTTGAACCGTAAAATTTTCGACCAGACACACACAGTGAATGGTCAATTTTTATACATTTTTCATATATTATTTGGCTTTATGTTATTGTATAAAGACCGGTTTTTCAAGACGTCTTCTATAAAATTATTTATGACATTCATACGTTTCCAAGTAAAATTGAATGTGTTCGACAAGCTGTGGTATATATTATTTTGTAAATATATCGTTGATAAACTAATATTTGTCAATTTATCCTAATGATGTTAAAGAATTCTTGAGTTCACAGTGTTGTAGCGTTACTTGGGAGGATATTATTTTTTGTTGTTTATGAACCCCCAAAGTTCGCCTGATGCGGTCGGCGCCGTGCTTCCGGAGTTAACCGGGAAGTGTTCGTAGGACGTCGTTCCGGGAATAGCGTCCCTGAGCCGAGCAAGCCAGGTGATGCTCCGAAACGGCATAGTTCAAAGGATGTTTCGTGGGTATGCCACGACTCTACTCACCAGTTCTCGGTAAGATGTTCTCGCTAAGATGTTTTTTGTTTGTTTTATATCGACATTTATTCACAATTCAATAACAGATTTTACTTAAAACTAAATGTTAACTTCTATTTACAAATATCATTCTTACATTAACTTACTGGCTCTTCGCAAACACTCTAAATTATATAATATCATTTTTCTTATGCTTTTCGGCGTACAATAACTAGTTTTTATATCATATCACAATAATTGATGTTTTCTTTTTAAAATGTGTTCTATTCTTTCTATAACCTGTATCATTTATTAATTAATTTATTTATAATTTGGTTTTTATTACTATTTTTTTTAAATTACATATATAGGGGTTGACACGCAAAATAAAAAAAAAACGAAACAAAACGTGCAAACATAAAAAAGGAATACAAATGAAAATAAAAAAATTAAAAAAAAAAAAAAATTTCATAAAAAATACATGGTATAAAAAGAATAACACAAATTTTAAAAAGACATCAATTATTTTGACTTGTTATAAACACACTAGTTATTGTACGCCGAAATGCATAAGAATAAAGAAAAACAATTGGGAAACCCAAAATCTTATCAAAACTCGAAAAAGCCCAAATATGATTCAAAATTCGCAATTAACGAATCAAACATTCGTTTATTGCCTAACATTTGCCTCCACGGTATAATAAAATGCAAAATCAAAATAAAAATTAAAATTCACAATAAACGAATCCAATATTCGTTTATTGTTCTACATTCGCCCCACGGCATCAACGATAACCAAAATCCAGAGATCATTATCTCTATCTGGAAATTTTCCATTGAGAAAAGCAAACAGAAAACCAAAAGCAGATACATTCCCACATCTGCGCAATAGTTTCGTAAGAATTCAAGAAATTTAATTCTTATCTTATGTAAACACTGAGCATCTCACTCAGGATACTAAAAATCGAGATTGTTGTACGAAAATGTGTATTTTCGGGATACAATTTCTCGATTTGCTTTCCTTTATAAAGGAATGGTAAAAGAATAAGGGGATTCACTTCACTTTTAACACCCGTGCTCACTTGAGTAGGACTTCACTTTAACACCCGTGCTCACTTGAAGAGGACTTCACTTTAACACCCTTTGTTACTGGTAGGCGGCGTCTCGATTATGTTGCGAGCACGGATCGCTTTATTTATTAAGTGGACTGTATTTGTTTATTGTTTATTTTATTGCTTATTCTATTTACATTGATAGAACTATAATCTGTTAAGATCTCTTTTCTTCGTTTATTACAATATTATTTGCTGCGTTGAGATTTATTTATTACCTCTGCACTGAACTAAAAACTGGTTGCACTCTCCAATTGCCGCTGCTTTTATCCTCCTTTTTGTCCTCGTTCTCTTGTTTGCGTATTATCACGAGAAACAAAGAGCGAATGATATAAATTGCCGATTTTCGGTGTGCCAGTCAGCAGTCGTGTGCTGCTCCATCCTTGGCTTCGTATGTTACGTCGGCAACACCCTTGCTCACTGGAGTAGCACACAATTCATTGAATCATTCCAGCAAGTATCCCGCTCGCAGTATCACGTATCCCGCTTTCAGCATCCAGTATCCCGCTCCCAGCATCCATCATCATCATCGGCACTACAACCGGGAACCGGTCTTGGCCTTATTTAGCAAGTCGTGCGGCTTGTTAAATTTTCCATAATGATTTGTTTTTTCCGGGCAAGGTCATTAGTCTTGCGCCAGAGGCTCTCCGACGGGGAATCGAACCCCGGTCTCCCAGCATCCAGGCCAAATAAAAACTATACATGGTCCAACCGATTCGAGCTGAACAATAAAATTATACCGTAAGAAAAATTGATCCTTTATTTCTTCCCCAAAACCTCCAAATATCCAGGAAAATCCCAGTGGAGACAAGGGCCAGAGTAATTACTACCGACGACAGGACGTTAATCTTCCCTCTTGATCAGAGGAAGCACGGTGACGGGCCCTTTGTAGGTCGATTTTTCTCAGGAACAATATACTAAATAGATCAAAAGTCCTTTCAAGGACTAGGAGACGCTTCCTGAAAATAAAAACCCCTACAAGAAGCAAAACATTTTGGTGGCAGCGGTGGAATGACCAAAATCCTCTACTAGACGTTCCGTTCGGATTGGCTGGGATCCGACATCATCATCATTATCCGAAGACATATTAGCACATGCTAGCGACAGATGCTTTTGTTTTCAAGTCAAGAGGAAATTCAACCCGACACTCCTGGTTCCATTGACAAAAGCTTGCCGCAAAGGTCAGTCACCTGGGATGTCTGACCAAAAAAAAAAAAAAAAAGGGAAGTGAAAGGAAAATTTTTTTTAAAGCGTATTCCGGGGTAGAACACCCGAATAGTATTATTAAAATTTTGAAAAAGAAACAAAGAAAGCACCAACTAAGATGGGAGGAACACGCCCATAAAAGCCCAATGGTTTTCGCCTCCAAGGCAACACTAACCCACTTCATGTCGTGTCTACGCCAAAGGGGGGGGGGGGGGGGGGGGGGGGTTCAAAGAACCGCACAAATCATCATAGGCTGAGTTGTATTCGTTCCACCTGGGAACATACTCACCTATAACCCAATTTCACGTGCCCACCCCAAAGTCCACCTTTTCACCTGACCAAAGGTGACATTCATACTGGTGTCAACAACCAAAGAAACCAAACCAAAACTTTGCGTCCATTTTTTTTTTGTTTTTTTCTTTTTCTTACAATGTAACTTACTTAACTTACCTATTTTTTTTTATTGTCTTTTTTAAAATTTTTAATTTTATGTAAAAGAACTTAACTTAACTTAACTTAAATCTTATACTACCCTAATTCTAGAAAAGCGAAGTCTATGTAAGCTAGCGGATGATAGTGTGATTCTATACTGACATTGGTATCCAGGTCTTTATACGCCATTCAACCACCAGAACTGTGGTGTCTAATACTATCGTCCCGGTCTCTGTGGGAGATAGCCCTACTGACGCGCAAGAGCTCTTCTTCGGTGCACGTTACTTCCCGGTCGTAGCACAATCGCCCGTCTACGGATGATCTACTTACACGATAGATCAGCGGAATTCCGGATCTATCCTGTATGAGCCCTTTCATGTCCAAATCAAGGAACGCCTCTGGTGGAACAAAGCCGTTGCGACGCACGCCCTCATAGTACAGAGTGTTTGGATAATAAGCCCCGAAAATCAGCTCATTGGACGATCTTATTGCTCTCGCAATATGTCCTCTGATTAATTTAATCATACAATTATCCACCCTATTTATGTACGCTTCATTACATAAAGTCTCATTTGAGTAATACTTTTTATAGTCCGATAACGGTGTCCAATATAATCTGAGACAACTTCTGAGACACTTCCTTTCGAACACCCGAATCTTTTCCATCAAATTTGGACCTATGTTGAACCATGCTGGACAACCATATATGAGCATTGACCTGATTAGCGTCATGTAGCATATGACTTTTACTCTGCTGTCAAGTTGGCTACTGTGAAATAGCCTCCTTGTCATAGCAAAAGTTTTCCTCGCTTTGAGCAAAGCAGCCTCTACATGTCTGTTGAAATACAGATATTGGTCTAGCCAGATGCCCAGGTATTTAACTAAACTCTTGGTTTCCAGTTTATCTCCATGCGGTCCCACGATAACTAGCTTTCGCCTGTTTTTCCTTGTGTCGTTCGTGGCTTTATATAATGGAGATCTAAATAGGATGGCTTCACATTTCTGGAAGTTGATCTTAAGTTTCCAGTCATCGCAATAGCGCTGCACGTTGTTGAAGTCTCGCTGTATTACATTATTTATGATCTCAACTTTCGAAGCTGTTCTGTAAATTATGAGATCGTCTGCATACGCAATAGCCTGCGGAAGCGCATCTAATAAGTCGCTAATGTAAATGTTAAAAAGAATCGGAGAGAGTACCGCTCCGTGTTGCAGGCCATTCTTGATATTATACGTTTTATTAGAGGTCACATTACCATTTTTGACCACGAACCTGTCCTTTAACATATCGTAAAGTACATATAATAGAGGGTTAGGTATGCCATGTCTGATCAGTTTGTAATATAACTCTTCGATCCAGATGGTATCAAAGGCTTTTTCCAAGTCGATCAGACAAGCCCCTGTGCAATGGTTCCTACATTTATTCCATTGTATGTCGGAGACCAGTTTAGCTGCGGCATGTGTGGTTTCATGATCCGCCTTAAAGCCAAACTGGTTATTTGGAATAATGTTGTTGTCGTTTACCCATTTTACCAGAGCTTTGTTAATGGTTTTTTCAAATACTTTACTGATGCTTAGGAGTAAACTTATCGAACGCATGTTCATTGGGTTTGTGCAGTCTTTGCCCTTTTTGCGATGGGCTGAATGATAGCCGTTTTCCAACGCGCGGGATAATATGCATTATTCAACGCGTCGTTAAACAGGACTGTGTATACATCTACTGCCATTGGGGGCAGGTTCTTGAGTACGATGTTAGGTACTCCATCTATTCCCACTAATTTTTTGCTTCTTAATGAGTCGAAGATACTCTGGATTCCTTCCCTTGTGATTAAAAGGCTATTAGCCACTACACCATTGGCATTAATGTCAATTGACAGATTATCGTCACTGAATTCGGCAAAACCCGGATTCTCCAGTTGACAACGTGAAATTTCATTTCGGAGGTGCAGGTGATTCAGTAGTATTCTGTCCTCCAGGTCGTGATTTCGGCGAATGCTTTCATTCACCTTGTACATTTCCTGAAAGACAGCTCCCACAGCGTTCACTTTTTCCAAAGGATCTTAGATCACGAAGAGCTCACTGTTGAAGATAGCGTTCTCTGTATTTATGCCAATGTTGGTTAGCAGCTGCTTGTTTACGTCAGTACGTGGAATTTGGAGACACTGAATCTCGGTCTGATTATTTCTCCTGAATATTTTATTTATTTGTGGGAACATATTCGGGCTATTAATTTATATAGCTCAAATTCTATTGTTCCAATACAAATTTGTTGCTAATCTATAATTAGCTTTAAGTAATTGTTGGAGGTTTTTTAATCGGGATTTCAGTAATATTATCTCCTGGTCTTGTCTGTCTGTAAACTGTCTGTGTAATTGTTTTAATTTCGATAGTAGTCTGCTCTTTTTCTTATGGAGTGCGTTTATTGTTGCGTTTCTGTACATGTTTATGTGATCTGTAGCTGTTGTTTTGGGAATTGTTTTGTCCATTGTTCGTTTTACGGTTTCGTCCATTTGTTGGATGTATTTGTCGATTTCGTCATTTGTCAGGTTTCTGTTTACTGGCAGATTAAAGTCGTAGTTGTAGGGTTGCGCGATCACGAATTCTTCCAGATCTGCGAGATCGGTCGGGAACTCTATTACTGCTGTGAATGCACAGTGGTAACCGTCATATTTAATCGACCGTAAACAGTTTCTGTTTAGTCTGTTGAGGTTAAGTAATCTCAGTCGTGAGTCAATTAGCAAGCTATCTAAGAACGATCTACCTCTAGGGAATGATGGATATTGGGTAGCTAGGAGGTCAGTCCGATATTCAATATGAAACTGATCAAACCAGCCAGCCAACTGATTTCCTCTGGCATTAGATATATAATTTCCCCAATTTCTATGCTTGGCGTTCATATCTCCCCCTAGGATAAAGTAGTTTTTGTCCAGGTGCAAATGTAAGCATCGAAAGAGTGTCTCGAGCTCCGCTATAAATAGGTTACGTTGGTGCTCCTCAGGTGCATTCAAACCCCTTCCTTGCTGAAGGGGTATGCGTCCAATACAGTCTTCCAGCACCCGGAACCTGCGCACTTCTCCACTATATATAACGCTATGATGGATTCCTTTTATAATAAAGATTGGGACACCCCCCCCCCCCCCCCCCCCCACCGAGTGGAGTTAGGTTGGTCTCTTCGTATAATATCCTAGTTTTTATGCCATATCTTGCGTCTCTGGTTTAACTTTGTTTCCCCCGACAGAAGTACATCAGGTTGTTCATCTTGCAACAGGTGGAAAATGTCTCGGTGTTCCGGTTTGTTTATTCTTCTCTTTTGTGGACAGTGTTCGGCGGATCACACACGACCAAAGACAAAATCCGCCAAACATGTACACTGATAAGCCGAGGAAGCATGTGCGCTTCTGCTTCGTCTGGTATTGTTCTGTCAATGTAGTAACCAAACAACAGCGTTTTTTTTAAATAGTTTTCATTAATGATTCGGCCAAACCCTATGAGACAGCCGAAACCCCGTTTATACTGGGAACTATGTTCGTCCCTACTTTCCATGCTATCGATACGCCATCGATGTACGCTTAGCAAAGGTCGGAGTGGAGTCTCTATGCCTCTGGAATCTTTGTGATGCATTCCTCTAACAGAAACATATGCCACGTGTTCAAACATTATAAGCTCTGGCGTGATAGTTGTGTTCGGAATTATGTCGTTACAGGAACTTAATGTTAGGCCTTAGTGACATCGCCCTGGACATTTAGATATTGTTTGTCTGTCTTTCTCGCCCACTTATCTCGTTTCCGAATGGTTTCTAATTCATTTAATTAATTATTTAGTTATTTATTGACTTAATTTTTAAATTATTTATTTATTTAATTATTTATATTTTATTTCATTATATATATATATATATATATATATATATATATATATATATATATATATATATATATACATATATATATATATACGTATATATATATATGTATACATATATTTATATATATATATACATAGGGGGTCCTCGATAATATAGTGGTTAGTATACCCGCCTGTCACGCGGGAGACCGGGGTTCGATTCCCCGCCGGGGAGCCTCTGGCGCAAGACTAATGACCTTGCCCGGAAAAAACCATTCATTATGGAAAATTTAACAAGCCTCAGGACTTGCTAAATAAGGCCAAGACCGTCTCCCGGTTGTAGGGCCGATGATGATGATGATGATATATATATATATATATATATATATATATATATATATATATATATATATATATATATATATATATACATATATATAATCTCTGCTTTCAACCCGGCGAACGCCAGGACGATCCTTGTCCCTGCTCAATCCAGTCTCCACATGCCACCCCTGTATAGCTACTTTGGCACCCGCCAAGTAGTGAAAAAGGTTGGAGCAAGGCTAATAAGCTTGCCCGGAAAAACGAATTAATATGGACAATTTAGCACGTCTGGGATATGGACCGGAGACCGGTGGAGAGACTTGCTAAGTAAGGCCAAGACCGGATGCCGCCTGTAGTGCCGATGGTGATGGTGATAGTGATATATATATATATATATATATATATATATATATATATATATATATATATATATATTAAATGTATATATATATTTTTTTTGGTATGTTTTCAAAACACTCCTATTGTAAATTGTGGAAGACTTAGAAGAAATAAGTACGTACGACGGGCGTTAAAAAACTGAGTGAGGAACAGTTAGGAAAAAAAAATAATAAAAACGAATTCAGTGCCAATCACCAAAATCAACGTATAGATCAATGTATTTATTTTTTACATTTTTTGTTATAATTACCAAACCTGCAGTAAGAGAAGCTTTGGAATATCTCTGTGTTATGATCTAACGACATATTTATCTCCCGACAGGAGCAGGTGCTGGTCCTGGTGCAGGTCCTGGTCCTGGTGCAGGTCCTGGTCCTGGTGCAGGCCCTGGTCCTGGAGCAGGTCCTGGTCCTGGTGCAGGTCCTGGTCCTGGTGCAGGTCCTGGTCCTGGTGCAGGTCCTGGTCCTGGCGCAGGCCCTGGTCCTGGAGCAGGTCCTGGTCCTGGTGCAGGTCCTGGTCCTGGTGCAGGTCCTGGTCCTGGCGCAGGTCCTGGTCCTGGAGATGGGGACGAGGAATTAGTGCTGTTGTGTGATTCACAAATCGTATTTTTGGGATCAATTTTGCATATGAATAGGGTCATAAAATCAACCCAAAATGGCGCTTCAGGGCATGCAGGTTCTTCCCCACTCACAAGTGCGAGACATAACGCACTATAAATTGCTAAAGCTACTGCTAATTTAAGTTTCATCTTGGCTAGATTTTTGTGATCACTGTATTTCAGAGCTTTGGTCGCATGCCTTATATACCAAATCCTCGAAGGCATTGACCTTTTTAGATTTACGTTTTCATAAAATAAAACCCATATGATATTATTCATCAGTTTATTGTATTATTGTGGCTTCATTAACATTAATTATTTTGCGAAAGTTTAGCTGATTTGATAACAGTGTACGACTCTCAAGGTTAACAAAACCATTAAAATAAAATCTAGACCTGTGGTGCATACTATATAATATATAACAATAAACGTTTACCCAGATGTTTTTCCCGGTGTGTTTGTCTCCCTTTTGACGTTTAATTAGCTCTGGTAAATTAGTAGATTCTGTATTGTAAACTAGTGAAGGTCACATACATAGAATAAAATCAGAGATAAAGTATTGCATGTGATAAGCTCATGTGTAATTAAGGCGTATATCGGAAAAGTACTAATCATGACATCGAATTTTAAGCCACATTAACTTTCCTAAGATATGCGTCGTTTGCTAGAACGTTGCACCTCATAGTGACTCAATTATTTGAACCGTTAAATTTTCGACCAGACACACAGTGAATGGTCAATTTTTATACATTTTTCATATATTATTTGGCTTAATGCATTGTGTAAAGGTCGGTTTTTCAAGACGTTTTCGATAAAATTATTTATGACATTCATACGTTTCCAAGTCAAATTGAATGTGTTCGACAAGCTGTGGTATATATTATTTTGTAAATATATCGTTGATAAACTAATATTTGTCAATTTACACTAATTATATTAAAGACTGCTTGAGTTCACAGCAGTGCTCTCTGGATAAAACAATTGTTGGCACTAAATTTTATTGGTTTTCAACTACCTAAATGAATTATAACTTATGGCAAAATAAGTGGTAATAGGAAAGTCCGCGATTTACAGAAACACACTTCTGTCTAATTTGTAGGGAAACTGAAAACACCTCTAATTTGTTGTGCTTCAATAAAAGACTTTTGTATTGATAGTTTAATATCCTTTATTCAAGAGTACAAAGTCGACTGCCTCTGTGAAACTATGAAAGAGTGAAACCCAACACGCTAGCTGATTGTGTATCAAGTACGAGGACAGTTTGATAAATCACTGACTTTTTGAATCTCCCGCGAATTAACGTTTATCGTTACTAAGAGAAAAAAAAAAAAAGTTGTTACTGAGAGTAGAAGTCCTTTCCTCACGAAATCCTTTCTAAGACTCTCTTTATTTCTTGCTTTTACGTAAAATCGAATATTTCTATATATAACAGAACCTGTGTATATGTTAGTAGGTAATTAACGAAATATAATTACACTATAACGACATGTAGCATATGGATGTCAGGGTTTGTTACTTGGTCTAAAAGACGAAATGCATACATTATGTTATGTTTATAGGTGATGATGATCAGTCAGGCGGTAACTCCCCCTCTGTTTACACTAGGCGTCCCGCCAGTTCGTCTTCTTCTATTAATTCAGCGAGTAGGGTTTCGTACATCATTTGCGCCCTTGCTGCATGTTGGGATGTCTTAAATTTGTTATATTTCTTACAGACTAGGTTGGATATGTTTATTATAACAATGATTACTACTAATTATATACACGATATAATTACATTTTTTACAGGGTTTTCCTATTTTCTGTTAATCATTTAGTACAATTATTAATCGGAATGCATTTACAGATCGTCACGCCTAGGATCGTGTTACAATCTTCTGTCTCGTAATACGTATTTTTACAATATGCTCCTTTTTTTTGTGCTAGTTGAACGAGGCCATGCTTTGGGTCTAAGGATATATTTTCAAATCCTTTACATTTTTCGGTGAGTACCTGACTGACTTTCAAGCCGACAACTTGTTTTACAGTCTTGCTCGTGCTATTCTCAGTAATTACATCTACTGTTATATTAACAACAATTGTCACAGCCCATTATCTGGTTTTCTTGTTTTCTTTGCCTCGTTTTCCGCATATATACAATTTGAACAAGTGTTAAAGCCGTTAAGTTATGGCCCCTGGGCCACGTGTGTTAAACAAAATTAAGCGTAAACGGCTGCGTTACGACCCTCGTATTGGAGGCCAAACTCCTCTTGATAAACTTACAAAAGCGAATAATAAAGTGCTAGAGAAATCCTAAATGTTTTAAAACACTAACTTTTTCCAACCACTTCAAAGTCTGATGGAGGACTTGTGGCGGTTCCGCTAAATCCCACGGTTCCCCTTCCTGAAAAAACCCCCATAATCATCACCTAAATCTTCGCCAATGCATTCGCATTCGGCACCTAAAAATGCTTCACGCATTATATAGATCAAATCTATGATCATTAAGTCTCTGTAAAGAAAACTTACCTTCATGCATTCTCTTCGCATACCACTGCTCCTTAAGATTTCTTTGTTAGCTTACCAGGAATTTCCAATCAATTTCGGCATCTACGTCGCCAGTCAAATTTCCTTGAACGATTCCGGTAAACAAATAATTCGATTTACATACATTGCAACCTTCATGACAGGGATCTTAATACTGCGCCGTCTATTTTCCCAACGTCGCCAAGTAAATTTCCTTACGTACACATAGGCCGGCGCTCTTTTTCTTCCAGCAATAAAATCCCCTAACTCGCACCATGTGCAAATTAAAGATTGCTGTTCCTACATAGGTTCCTGCGATACCACAGAGAATTCATATCGTTTAGGTATCCGAATCACATTTTCTATTTAATGAGCGGCTGCTATTTATCTAGCCGACCCTCATTACCGAACTATGCATCAGGTCATATTTCCCTTGTCGTTTAATTCGCCGAATCTTTTCCCTCACGAACCAGATGCAGAAACAAATACAAAGCCATTAGCATCCAACGCGATGCGATTCGTTAGTTTCAACAAACACACATCTCTTGGATGCCCATTATGCCCCGTCCTTGAGTTTCAGGTTTATTCCTATGGCCTTGTGTATGAAAAAAAAACCAATGTGATCTTCACTCACACATACACATTCATTGCCAAGTCTGTCTCACTGTTTCCTCCACAGAGAAACATTTTCTTCTTGGGAAAACTCACCTCAAAACGATAAAATATCGTTGAGTCTCCTTCCATCCTTCAGTGCGCGCGCATCTAGTATTCTGTGATGGCGTTGTTTGCCGTATTTGTTTGTGTTGAACTGGTAGACTTGTATGTCGTTACCCCCTGCTATCGAATCCGTGCCATCCCCTTTCAATTTCAAAAACACTAAAATGAATTTACTTTATTTTAGGGAGTTGATCACTATTACAAGACCGACATTAAAAATTCACTTTAATCGGCTTCACAAAAGTTACGTTAATTTCACAAAAGTTACATTAATTTTACTATGAAGAGCTCTCTTAGTCTCCTTGAATTTTTCACTGTATATTAATAAAAAAATGAAATTTTTTACCTTAAATAAACTGGATACTGTTGTCCATGTACTGCTGAGGTAGCTGGCTAAGGTCCACTTCACAAAGATATACCAGCTTTTCCCTGTCGGTGTCGCCGCTGCTGTCGTCGCTGCTGGATGTGGTCGTCTCCGCTTGTCACTTTTATTATTTTGTTTGTTTTTCACTCTGCCGGTGTCTAAGCCCCAGGCGACGCTTTTAGAAATTTTAAAATTGTAAGTCACTTTGCCGGTGTTTAGCCCCGGGAGCGCTGTTTTTATCAAAATTTGTTTTGAATTTATTATTATTTTCCACTGTCACGCTTTTTGTTACTTTGTTGCCGGTGGTTCTCTGTACCCTTATGTGCTCTATGCTTTTACTGGTAGGGGATATTGGGAATCGGTCCGATTCACGGCTGCCACCAGAATTTTGTTTGTTCTGATCCTTCTTCTGTGGTGGGCGGATTTTGGGTATCCCACCGCTGCCACCAAAATTTTGTTTTGCTGTTGTGGGGGTTGTTCCTCAGGAAGCGCAGTAAGCGAAGTATCTAAATCCTCCTGCCACCGAGCAGTAATTTTTCCAATGCAAGTTTTACATCTGCAGTATCTAAATCCTCCTGCCACCGAGCAGTAATTTTTCCAATGCAAGTTTTACATCTGCAGTAATACTCAAATATTAAATCAACAATAAAACTTAAACAAAAATTGAAACTTCTTTTAATATTTTGAAAATTGTGTGTTGTCACCAACGTTGGAAAATTCGTTCGTGTACCAGGACGACTCCAAGAATTGGTACAGGACCGGTACTAAGGTTTGCAGAGTATATGGACGCTATCCCCTAGGTTACGTCCCACGAACAATCAGGACGTTGCTCTTCCCTCTGGGTCAGAGGAAGCACGGCAACGACCCCTTGCTGAAGTGTGTTGTTCCAGGAGCAATCAATAAAGAGATCAAAGGTCCTTTTCAGGACGAGAAAACGCGCTTCCTGAGGAACAACCCCCACAACAGCAAAACACTTTAAATAATTACAAAATAACAAGAACATTAATTAAAACCTGTAACATCTTTAACGAACAATTTCAAATAGGCTGCCAAAACTCTTAATGAATAATTTGAAGACAACAAACTATAACTAACAATATTAAAATTGAAACAAATGTAAACTATCGCGAGGTTGAAATGCCACGGCCCTTTGGTTTTCACCCATTCTAGAAAATTAATCTCTTCTTGATTAACTTTCTTTTCTAAAGGGGGGAAGAATGTAGCGATCCTAAATCGCTACCCCTATCCAAATCCCCAATAACATCAAATCATAACCCAAATCCCAAATTTTCTATTGCCCCATATTCAAATTCCATATTGAGTCACATGTACAACGAATTTAACCAAAAGTGAATTCATCATACTTTGACTCAATTCCCAAAACCTTGACATCATGAAATGCTTAATTCAAAACGCATTTCATGATTCCCCTTCCCAGAATCCATCCAACAAAATCCTCAAACAATTCTCAGAACAAAATTCCAATCGAAGCACGCCAAGTCTTGCGTGTGCTTCTTGGAATTTTGACAGTAAAATAGTTGACAAAAGTCAACTACAAAATCTATAAAAGGGCAGTGCTTTTCAATTTCGGGATCAGTAGAAGTACAGAGGCCGAACCGAGGCCATATCGCTGGCCGATCGTCAGTCAATAAAAATCACCCTTGTACCTTTTATAAAATAGAGAAGAATAAACATTACAAAATTATTTTAACTCAATCTTTTCACTTTTCATTATCGACACTCCGGGCTCTTCTCCCGCTGCTTTGGGAAAGCACGGCACGGAGTACAACACTGGTAAAGAAAATATAGTCGCAGGCGCATTAAGTAGACAACAAATAAATAACTCATCAACATCCTCGGTACATTCAGTGGATAGTTCACCAGTCTACAAAATAAAAAGCGTTGCAAAGCCAGTAAGTCAATTTAAAAGTCAGATATTCGTAGAATTTGCGGAAGAAGACAAAGTAGAATACAAAACAACATTTACGGATTACAAAAGATTCCACTTAAAAATCAGTAATTTATCAGGAATCATTGGAGTGTTAAAAACGGTTATAAACTCGAACCACACCAACGCTATCCATTGCAATGAAGTGACACTTCACGAGATCCGAAACATAGTCGAAGAAAACCTAAACTGCGATAAAATCGTTCACGCACCAAATTCTGTAATAGATGTAATAAATGAGGACGAACAACTTAGAATTGTTCAAGAAACACACATAAGACCTCATCGAAACTATCGAAACAACATTTTAGAAATATCTGCAAAATACTTCTGGCCCACATTCAAACAAATGTGCAAAGCCGAAACAAAAATCTGCGAAGTTTGTTCAACCTGTAAATACGAAATACACCCGATTAAACAAGTAATAAAACCCACACCTATCCCAACAAAAGTAGGAAAAAGTTTACAGATGGACACATTCTATTTAGAGAAGAAAATATATATAACAACAATAGACACATACAGCAAATATCTGTATATCCGTAATATACCAAACGAAATTGGACCAACAGTAGTCATCGACGAGATAATATCTCAAATATTTCCCTTGGCCGAATCAATCATGACTGGTAACGCACCAATCCTCAAAGGAACAAAAACCGAATTTTTACTCAAACAAAGAGGAATAACACATATACTGGCCCGAGTAGCCCATTCAACATCCACTTCAAATATCGAGAGAGTTCGCTCAACGTTATTAGAAATCAGTAGAAGTCTGGCAGTTGACAAATCCACCTCAGCGTCAGAAGAAATATTCAACGCGGTTAAGCAATACAACTTAACAATTCATTCGACTGCGGGAGTCAAACCAAGCGAAAATTATCCTCAATCATTACATATGTACCCTGTCTATGAAAATTATATCGAGGTCATTATTACATAAAATAACCGGAAGCCTGTGCAATATTAGTCTTAAGATTCAAATAAGGGATTTTTCTTGTAGTTTTCCCTTAATTTATTATATATTATTCATTAAAATTGTGCTATTGTCATTATATAAATTTAAGATTATAGTTGTAAAGGAATTGCTGTCCTAAATCTCTTAAATACTAGTTGTAAAATATAAATGTACCATATTATCCACCTAATAAAAATTGAATTGACTTAATTTACATTTTTCGGTTATAATTGGATATTTGTAAATGATAAAAATATTTTCTTTATTTCGACATGCGAGGATTTTGGAATAAGGTAGAATATTTATCATAGGTATATCTGAATTTTCGTGTTGAATTTTTTACGATATTTTAAAGTTCCTTCAAGTTTAAAGATCCAGTATGATATCAGCGTAGCTTTGCTGCAGAAATGGAGTCTACTATACCTTCTAACATGTGTTGAGTTTCTTCCAGGATAAAATCTTTCTGTAACTTTTGTAAAGAAGCGGATTCTAGGAGTTCGAAAAGCTGTCTGTTAATTACGGTGTGTTTATTATTATTTTCCGTTAATGCGTTAAGTCTCTTCTGAATTTCTATCATATCGTTATGGCCTGGAGTTCCGGTGATGACTTTTAAAACTGATCCTAAAAAGTTGGTCATGTAATTGTGCGTACAAGTTTTCTATGCACATTCATCAGCTAACATTCAGACGGTACGGTTCGTCCTGCCTTTCATACGTTTTACATTCTAATTGTCTTCCCACATTACGTGACGTGTTTTGTTGGGTGAAAAGTGACAAGGACAGTGAACATACAAAGACCAATTAAATAAACAAATTCTCTTGATAAAAACAGCTAAAACAAAGTTATTATATATAAATATAATGAAATAAAAGAGAACAAAGTCACGGATTTTGACAGATAAAACAAATACAGATTAATACTAACCAACTGTGAGAGTGCATGTGAGCACGTGTTTCGCAAAAAAAAAAAAAAAAACGAAAAAAAAGGAAAACAAAACAGGAAAACAACGAAGTAAAAGAAAAACTAAACAGAAATAACAAATAAAAATAAAAAAGAAACAAAAGGAACTAAAATATATAGTGATATTACAAAGTGAAGCCAACTTAATAACTGGTTTAAAACAAATACTGGCCTGCTATCTCGGATGCAACAAGCTCGGTGTATTGACCCTCAGCATGCAGAATGGCAGACAAAAAACAAAATATTAAAAAATTGAACCCGAAGTCCGCGTTAATAAAACGCCCGGCGACCTCCCCATTAACACGAGCGACAACAAAAATAAACAAGCCAAACGAGGCAACTGCAGACTTGCTCGAAAAGGCGCAAAAAATGGAAGAGAACAATACATTCCTCCCGGTTCCATATAATGACGGCCATGTCACCAATAACATGTTTGCATGTTTAGCGACTACCGAGACTATACAAACCTATTAATAATGGTCAATCTATGAAAATTGCTTTCCGAAACTGGGATCTGTATGAATATCCTGCCTTACCTAGTACTAATCACCATATTTGGAATGTGAAGACAACCTCTCAAATGGAAAAGCCGCGCTATATTATCCTTGCTCTGCAAACCAACAAACGTAATTTTCTTAAAGAAAATCCAGCTAATTTTGATCATTGTAACGTTACTAATGTGAAAGCCTATTTAAATTCCGATGCTTATCCATGTGAAGATTTAAATCTATCATTTGATAAAAATAACTACAGCTTACTGTACAATATGTACTGTAACTTTCAAAAAACCTGCTATAATCGTCTAGTTGCTGAACCTTTATTGTCAAGAGATGTATTCAAATCCCGAGCGACAATTTTCGTAATAGATTGCAGACACCAAAGTGAAATAATAAAAAACGGACCAGTTGATATTCGGATTGAAATTAAAACAGCAAAAATAATCCCTGCTACGAGGGTTGCCTCTTATGTTTCGGGATTTGGCAACCCTAGTGTTGCAATCCGGCAATTGACAGCTCTGTCGTAAAGTTGGACATTTTTGGGGTTATACGCACTCAGAACGTTTTGACATACGAGCGCTATTTGTGTTGTTTACAGTAACTTAAAAGTTCATCTCGGCCCAAAAATGGAATTAAATCGTCAACATTTTCGTGCGATTATTTTTTACAACTTTCGGCGTGGATTAACTCAGTAACAGTGCATGGATGAACTTAATTCAATTTTTGGCGATGAAGCTCCATCAAGGACCAGTGTTTATCGATGGTATGGTGAATTCAATCGTGGTCGTAGTTCACTCCAAGATGAATTTCGTGAAGGTCGTCCAAAATCAGTTGTTGTTCCGAAAACCATTGATGCTGTGCGCGAACTGATATTGGAAGATCGTCATGTGACCTATCGTGAGATTGAGACAACCTTAGGCGTTAGTGGGACCAGCATACATTCAATATTGCATAAACATTCGACTATCAAAAAAATTTGTTCGCGTTGGATCCCACACAATTTGTCAATCGCCCAAAAACAGGCTTGTGTCAATTGGTCGAAAGAAATGCTCAAAAAATACGGTCGCGGTGCTTCGAAACACGTCTATGACATCGTGACAGGTGATGAATCGTGGATTTATGCGTATGAGCCCGAAAGTAAACAGCAGTCGACCGTCTGGGTGTTTCAAGATGAGCCAAATCCAACAAAAGTTGTTCGCGCACGAAGCACTTCCAAGCAAATGGTCGCCTGTTTTTTCGGAAAAACTGGACATGTCGCAACCGTACCACTAGAACAACGCAGAACATATAGTCCTGACTTGGCACCGAATGACTTCTTTTTATTCCCGTACGTAAAAAACAAACTGAGAGGTCAACGTTTTTCGACACCTGAAGAAGCGGTTGCTGCATTCAGAATGCATGTGTTGGAGATACCTCAATCAGAGTGGCAAAAGTGCTTCGACAATTGGTTCAAACGCATGCAAAAGTGTATAGATCTTCATGGGGAATATTTTGAAAAACAATAAAGTGATTTTCGATGATCAATATTTGTTTTTGTTCTCTAATCCCGAAATATAAAAGGCAACCCTCGTAATACGTCTGCATACTGTTTGATGTTACACGATCGCATTGTCAACTATAATCCATTGAGTCAAATAGTTTCTCGAGAAATGTGATCGTTACTTGCATGTTAGCTTTCACTGAGGAAACGCATACACGCACGGACAAGATAAAATGTATTTTATTTTCGACGTTCAAGGATTCAGAGGATCAAATAACAAGTTTATTCCAAAGAATGGACACCACCAGCATTTCATCTTAAAACCACCACACAAGTCTAATCAACTATCACCATCACTAAGAAGGCAAGCTCAATGGATTTACCGCTATCATCATGGCTTAACCTGGAATGGAGGATTCACAGAATTTCCAGAAGTTAGAAAATATCTTCGAGATAATATACAACATTCTATTGTTTACGTTAAAGGGATGGAAAAAACTCAATGGATGAAGGAATTACTTCAGAATGAAAATGTTGAAGTAACGGACATTGAAGAAGTTGGGTGTCCTAATTTAAGAGAATTGAAGCGTCTCTATCCCAATGAAATGAAATGTACAAGCCACAGTAAATGCTGCGCACTACAAAATGTTTATCTGTTGGAAAAGTTCCTAAATGGAAGTGGATAAAAATAAAACATTTTATTTCTTTAAAATATGAATTTGTTTTTATTTTAATCTTTTATAGCCATATGGTAGGGAACTATGATTATCAAGAAATCTACGTTTTTCTGCTCTGGGTTTGTAGGTTTTTATTTCCGCTACAGTTATTTCTTCATGCTCTCGTGTCCGACGAATATTATTTGAAATGATCTGTATATCATCCTTTTTTTTTTATTAGACTTCTCTCGGGAGAGGCGAACCTATAGCGTCGAGTGGGCGCCCCGAGATGCCATCAAATAACTGTTGCAGTTCTTTTTGAACAGTTGCAGGTTGTAACGCTCCGGGAATACTCGCGTTGGAAGGCAGTTCCACAGCTTCCCCGCTCTGTAACGGAACGAGTTCTGATACAGGGATGTTCGCGACGTCGGGAGGTGAACCGCAAACGGGTGCCATCCGTCGGATTGTCTTGTGGAGCGCATATAAACCGAATTGCGTGGAACAATGCCAAGAATCTCCGAAGAACAGCACCCGTGATAATATCTGTAAAACAGACAGAGGTCGGCTACGCGCCTTCGATGTGATAGCGACGGTAGACCCGACGTCAGCGCCGATCGCTCGTCTCTGTACGCTCTCAAGTAGGTCGAGGGTATGTTTAGGAGCCGAGCTCCAAACATCAGAGTAATATTCGAGCGCGGGTCTAATTTGTTATCAGCGTGAAGTATAGCTTCCTTAATTGTCTCAAAATTTACCTTTTATCCTTTTACCTTACTTACCTGTAGACTTTGGAAGTATAATTTTTAGGGTCGCCACTTACAAATTCAGTGATATAACTTCCGTGACCATAGCACTCTAATTCGTTAGTCCTATCACCTATGAATTCATATATAATCGTAAAACAAAAAGTGTCTCACAATTAACCTACCCTCCAAACTTTAACCTTGAACGCTGATCAACCAAACCCAAGACTTAATTCACATCCGATAAAAATTTTACAACTTACCCAATTCCCCCTATCCAATACCTCACACAAAAAAAAAATATTTTACTACA